>OW964577.2:5335877-5935877 GCA_943138885.2 Tholera decimalis
TGACCCTCGTAATACTGTGTGTGACACGTTTGTTATGATTGGTATTCAAGAAATATATGAAACCAATAATTTGGTATCAATTCTTTGAGTCAGTTATTTTGTGCTGAAACTGTGCATAGAGACTCCATACCAGATGTTGTCTTCAGCCCTTTTGGATAGATATGGGGTTTCCGTTACACGTTGTATAGAACAGCAGAGATAGAGAACAGAATCAGCCTAAAAATAAAGATGTATTTTTTAGGTTCACTGATTCCATCATAGATATCATCCATCGATAAGCTTGAAAGAGAGTGTTTTCTTCAAACTTAAACCTAACACGATAATTAGGAGTTTTTTAAAAATAACTAGCAATGTGGGTAGATTTCACATTACTAATAATCTTATTAACCCCTCCAACTAAGCTAAATAATATTTAGGCTAGTTAGAGCATATTATGCTTGTGTCCGGAGTGGGTTCCCACGTGAGTTGAGAATCCACAACCTCTCGATCTAATGATCTAATGATGATGAAATGATGATGGACTAATGTCCAACACAGCCATTGGCTATTGACGCTTTAATTTGTCCAATCGTCTATCTTAAATTTGTCCGTTACCCCTAAAACGACTTTTTTGTCAAGGAAGTACATCACAAATTTTGACTTAAGGCCGGCTTGTCCCGAGCACCGTAGGTATTCGACGCTTACCCCAGCCCCCGCAACGAATAGCAAAACGTAACAAATTACGACGCGCGGGAGACGCGCGCGCCAAGCGCACCGCTCATGAGTTCACGAACTCAAGTCGGTACGAAGATGCGTCACAGAATAGAGCAATTCAGTAGATCAACTTGAATTGATTAGTTTATGTTTATTTTGTTTTGTTTTAATAGTAAGTATTTTCAAGTTTATAGATAGAATAGGTACGTATTGTATAAACTTGAACCTAATTGGTAAAATTAAAAATAAGTATATTTATTTATTTTTGTGAATAAGGTGTATAAAAAATCTGACTGACACGTAGATCATGAATACGGGTATGATTCAAAATTACACGCCGCGCGCTATTCGACTTTCCCAAAGGGTGCGAAATCTTCATGGCACAGTATAAAAAATCAAGTATTAGGTAGGCACACTTACACTAGGAGAATTGTATTACAATTCAATTGTTATATTGAAAGAGGGCTTAGACGTATTCTGTGTGAAATATTATGTTTAAAAAATAATAAATATAAATATTTTTCAATTGAATAGTTATACCAATAAAAGCAACACACAAACACTTTTTGGAACGTATTTATTTTACGCGACTTCTAAACTGGCAGAAATTGTAACGCAAAAGTGTTAATACTTACGACTGTCTTCTGACGAGAGAGACGATGAGGGTCAACCGCACACTTTTTTTTCTCTAAAAACTACAATCATTTATGCACAACTGGCTAATGCCGTGATTCGACTTCAACTTCAACTCTTGCGGCTTTAGTGGAGGACCCACCACAATTTCATAAACGCTGGAGGTTGTTTGGTAAAGTATTTTGGATGATGAAAAGTATTAAAATTGAAGTAAAAAAAAAAAAACAAAATTATTTTGTACGCAAACATGAGATGACAGCTTTTGCAATGTCAAATGTGTTATCACTCAATGTTTTACCAGTTTACCAGTGGCAAGAGAAAATTAGAAATATGGCATAGAAATGTTAAAACGATAATACAGTACGCTACAGCTTTATTTTATTTATCTCAATGAACCTACATAGATCATAAACAAATCGAGTAAATACAAGAGGGATAAGGCATTTAATGGAGATTGGACGGGGAACATTAGGGGGTGCGCGTGATTCGAAATGCAGTAAAAAGCCATAGATGACATCCTGACACGATATGTCACATTTTTGACATTTTACAACATATTATCTGTTTCCCTTTGGTACATGAATACTTTATTGGAAAACTTAAAAAAGTAGACATACACAAACATGTGAAACTTTTTCTGATTAATCATTTTCATGAAAAAGAAATGTAAGCACTTTTCTCAAGACCATCTATGCTCGTTGTTGGTGTTGTTTACTGATTGCACAACGGTGAACAGGAGACGACTAGGCTCTTCGACCACCTTACGGAGGCAGCTGCAGGAGCTGAAATGGCCCAGCACAAATATCCGATGGCAAAGCTTGTTTTTCTAAGAGATTTTAATGCCCACCATAAAGAATGGTTGTTCCCGTACCAACAAACAGAGCACGCTGGTAGAGGCCCGCAGGTTTTTTTATCGCTAGATCTCGACCAGCTGGTTCACCAAGCAACCTGCATTCCAGAAGTCGACGGCCACACGCCCAATGACTTGGACCTAGTGGTGAAAATGGTATCTACCTTTTCTCCTCCAGATACATGCCCCAGGGTCATATAGCGAGTATGGAAGTATGAGTTTGCAGACTCCGAAACTGCGAAGTGAAACTCGAACTTTTACCGTCCTTCGCTGCCTCCTAGTTATGATAAAACTGAATGGAACACTGGCTCACACCGCACAAGAAAAAGCAAATTTAAATGCCTCCGTCTTTGCGGTAAGTTTACGTCTCGACACGGCGTCTAACTTACCACATAAAATACCTCACTTTGGCTCCGTAATGCTGGAAAATGCATTTCATGTTAAGGAAGTCCGCAAAGCCCTTTCCAGTCAAAACCAAACCAAACTTTGCCAGCCAAGCAGAGTCAAGATGCAAACCGAGATCTTTAATTGAAAATGATAGGAAGGAGTGAACTAGTTGCCACTCTAATGATCATACGTGAGCTTCTGATCACAGTGGCCTGACACTTTGAGGGGCTTACAGTCACCCCAAATCAATCAGACCAGTTTTATAGCATCTAAATCTCGGTTTACATCTCCTATAGCGTCTGACAAACTTTCCACCCGCGTAGATGCATACAACTGCAGATCATCAGCGTAAAGTTGATACGAACACCGAAGACAGAGAGTTATAAAGTTTACCGAAGTTTACTGAAAATAATAAATGATATTTTCGTAGGAAATTGTCATGTTGTATATTTCTACACTATGGCACGAGTGTGCTGCGTGTAATAAATATTGTTGACTTGTGACAACCCTGGCCGTTGCGATACTGTCTAGAGCTAGACGTTGTCGGCATTTTCCACAAGATCAAAGGCGTCGACCTACTGTATGATCTTTATACTGTGGTCATAGCGACGAATGATCGACTGTACCATTTATCCATTATTAAATTTACGAAAATAAAACCTAATACAGTCGAATACGGTCAGTTATTTCAACCGTTGTTACTAACGTTCTGTTAGCGCGTTTAGTAAAGAATCGGATTGATAACCGTCAGTATTCTGGATCAAACCCTGGCTCTAATCACTTCTTATTGTGATTTCTTTTTTATTGAAAGTACTTTTATATTATATTTAGATATTTTTGGAAATATTTTTTTGAATAAAATAAGAAACATTTTCATTTTTTTATAGGAGAAAGAAAGTCAACAATGTTTTTGTTTTACACACATGTTTGCGGTTTGTTAATCTATTCTGCGTAGGTACTTATAGTAAAGTAAAATATTAATTTGTATAATTATAGGTACCTATAATAATATTGTCAAAGTTTCCTTTGAGTCTGACATTTGAAAAGAGCATTATAACATTTGCGCACGTGGCGGCTTTATATGCTTTGACATAGGGTTCAAATTCAATTGTTTCACACACTTTTTGCGGTTGGCAAATCTATTCCGCGAGAAAAATAAACTATTACAGCTTTTGCGCGCGTGGCGTGTTTATTTACACATAGTCACATATATTATTTTGTGGTTTCGAAATCTATTCCGCGTAGCTAAGTACGTACCTCAGAATACAAAAAGAACCTAGTTAGTAAAGAAAAATATTTATGTATATACCTAGGTCTAAATATTTATATATTGTCAAAGCCTTCTTACTTTTTTTGTTTATTCAGCCTTCGTAGAGCCAGCGATGACCACTTCTTTTTGTTAATTTTGTCCATTAGTTTTACTGACCAATATTATAACTAAAGTACCTAATAAAAACAATTTATATTACAACTATTTAAAACTAAACGATAGGAATTATTATTTTATAATGATTTATTGGCTCGACCGAAACCAAACTTAGCGGGGGTGGCAGGTTCGCTAAAAATTGGCATACGTCCGACCTCCAACACGTTCCGCTCGGGACTAAAGGACGCGGGGCGCGTGGCCGCGCGCATCAAAATAATAGGAAATCACTTATTTTTGAAATTAGTGGTATAAATATTTTCAAATTTCACATTATGACGACAGACATATATGACATTTTTTACGACCTTTATTATGGTATAAGTTTTATTATTCAAAGCTTAATACAACTCAAATAAAATAAGAATAAGACCGTAATTTAGACTTGTCTTTGCGATTTAATTAGTTGCAGTGAAATGCAAGTAATCGTGTATCGGATGACCGAAATAGAAAGATCAAAGTATGAATTATGTAATATGTTTTTTTCAAAATTTAAATCCGTGTTATCTACGAATAAGACACAATTGAAAACGACGTTTTTTCGAATAACCTCGCCTTAAAGAAATCCCCAGCTGAGAAGTGCGTCCATACGATGAATAATCCTATAAAAATAAATACGTAAGCCATTAAGGTTGCGACAGGTGGCCGGTCCGTCGCCTACGAGCACTTCAATGGATCGTTTCCTATTGTTGACTACTACGATTTGAATGAAGTGAAATAGAGCATATCTGTGCTACGGTAGACGTTTAATTAATTAATTTGTTGTTCGAGTATGAGATTTTTTTTTTCAGTTCAGGCTCGCATTTGACCACCATATCACCTGATGGTAAGCAATGATGTGGTCGAAGATGAAGCACGCTTACCTAGAAATAACCTGTTCACTCTTGACTTAAAGATTCCGAGGTCATAGTTACCAGGAAGCTCAGACTCCGGCAGGGAATTCTACACCTTACAATGAAAGTATTCCCAAAACGATTAAAGGTGAACCCTAAACATATGGAGACCATTTCAGATGATCATTTCGTACCGTCTGTGAGTTAGTCATCGTCATTATAACCACAGAATTTTCCCGACCATGTTGCGATTCGCTTCTACTCAAAACAGTTGCAGAGTTGGTATCTTATGGCGAATGAAAGAGATTTTAGAAGTAAAGGTTCCTTTGAGAACTCATAGTTGAATAAAAAAACGACGGGTTGCACTCCGGGAGTGCCGGCAGAAGTGAAAACTTGAATATTAACGTTGTGCATTTTTGATATTTTGGAATGGTTAGGGAATAATTTTGCACGAATTGCTTTAATTATCAGTATAAAAGTACTATCATTTATGTGGTAGAATACAATATTTATTTATTGCGCTATCGTACACAAACATGACAATTTATATTACATTAAAAAGTTTATCTCTTAGACTCTCCGTCCGTCTTACGAATTTTCGATCAGGTCACGTGTCCTGACGCGAGTTTAACATTTTTTGCCCATTACAAAAAAAGTGCACAACGCCGCTAAAGAAGTTTTCACTTCAAAAATAAATTCCATACATACCTACTTAGTCATCTTTGGAGCTAATCAAAACAATTTATTAAGGGGAGACCATCCTTTTTTTTTAATTGACAGTCGACATTTTCAGCCATTTTGTGGCCAATCTTTACCAAAAGCAGGGGCAAGATGGTTTGGCATGGAGGGCCATGGAAGAAGCCTCCATGTCAGGCGATCTTACACCCCCAGCAACCAGTCTGGACCTGCGTATCGTCTGATATCGTCTACCCATTTCTTGGGTGAACGGCCGCGTGATCTACTGTTAGCACGTGGCCTCTATTCTAGACGCCGTTTTACTCAGCATTTTTTTTGCATGCCACATGACTCACTTCTCTCCACCTTTTTCTTTTCGGTGGGAAAATATAACTCCTACCGCTCTGGAGCGGAAGGGAGTGTTAATTTCTACTGACTCAAACCCACTCTATTCCTTCAACTGCCCTTACGCTCCGGGGCCGCGGTATCTCGTTAGATCGTTCCCGCAACCCCGGCAGGCAATGGCTCTCTCGGGCCCCGTCAATGCTGCTGACTGCTCTTTGAGGCGACTTCTCTCCGCCTACTTTTGACAATTACGGAGATCACGTCTTTCAGACCTGCCTTCTTCTGAGTTTTTCTTCTCTTTTTCAGGGTAGTTAGCTACGAAACACCGGCCTCATTTAGTTTAAATTTATGAACATAAAAATGACGTATTAAAGTTTTATCTAGTACCTATAACCAATTTGCAAAATAAAAATCATTATTTCATTACATCATTATTACACTTCCTGATCTATACACTATATCTTAGAGTCACGTAAAGTTATCGAGAGTAACTAACTTCCTTGAAAAAAAATGGTATTTATCTACATTGTTAGAAGCAGTTCATACAATGCACACACCGTTACACCCTGTAGATAAATAGTCTAGTTCTTAATACCTTAACGATTCACACAGAACCATTAATTCACCAGTCTCTTTCAATATTAAGCAGTTAACTAAATGGACTAGATAATATCTGCAAAAGAAACCAAACCAAAATATAACGAATCAATTTTATAACAATTCGTTGACGTTTAAATAATGGAGAGGCAATTAGAAGAAATAGGTTACTAGAGTAATTGTAAGCGATAAGTTAACCTGCGCTTGCGCAACCTTAGACAAATAACACTTTAACATACTTATAATAACGAGATTATTATTTATTTTAAGTTGTTATTATTGTGTCATATAAAGCGGTGTATTTGGCGTGGCTGTATCGTGACAATGTAGACTTGTTTACGTTGCACGGCCATGGACAAAACTAAAACTAGGCTACCAGAAGAGATATAAAATTATGAAACCAAACATCATGAGAGAGCGGAGTGTCTATTGAATTTCTTTCAAGGTAACATCTAGTTAAAATCAGTATCAGCTTTAATAGTCTCCTGACCGATTTCGGCCACGACGGTGGCCAATCACAACGGAGATAAGCCATCTGTGCAGGAGATATTATCACAGAACAGATAAAAGAGGTTAGAAAGGAAATAGTTCCTGATTTGTATGAGAACGCGTGTCGCCGCTTGTCTCCCACTCTTTAGCTCCACTTATAGTATCTGTTATTACAAATACCAAATAACTTACATTTTCTTTGTAATCATAATCCATAATTCATCCATCAAAACAAATATTTTCTTGTCATGACATTTTTTACGTCAAGGCTGACAAACTGTAATTTCTTCTTCTTTGTAGTCACTGAATGGCTAATAGACTAAAAAGGTTGTTCATACTTTTATTATATAATTGTTATTCACTTTTATCGATAGGACTAGCTTAATATTGTATATTATATTGTGGTTGTCTACTGATTAACGGCATTTTAAATTATAATTATAAATTTCTAAAACACACTCTCAGATTTTATCGAAGAGGTTTAATAAATTATGCTCGAATATAACTGGCTGATCAAATAACTGGCAAGATGGACTATTTTGGACTCTACAATTTGAATTCTGGTACAGAATGAGAATGGAATGGATTTTGAACGCTGAGCTGGGTATAAAAGGCGCTGGGGGCCATCTCCGGGGGTTCAGTCTTTGACCAGTTTCTGAAGAGTTTAGTTCTCGACGAGTTTCGACGAAGAGTGGTGGAAGAGGAAGTGCAGTACCCGCTGCCCTGACTCCTTGTTGAGAGCCTGCTGCCTTGACGCCTTGTTGGGAGCCTGCTGCCCTGACGCCTTGCTGGGAGCCTACTGCCCTGACAGTAGTAGTGATTTGCCGGTTCTGGCGCACCAATCCCGTGGCTCACCGGTTCTGGCGCACCACCGCTTCTGGCGCAATCGCGGTCCAGGGCGTTTCAAACCTAAAAAAAAAAAAAAAAAAAAAAAAAAAAAAAAAAAAAAAAAAGGTTTTGGGGTCCGCTGATCACGTTTCTGCAATCCTTTTTTGCGTAGGATGCATGGTTCCGGAGATACAGAAATCAATTAACAACAATCTGTTTCATTTCCGGTGACCCGAAACCCTCATTATCGACTTTCATTGTTCGCCTTTTCTTATCTATTGTCCGTGCGTCCGGCCGCGCACCCTCATTACGATTGCATTGACGTTTCTATGTATTACTCATTGTTACTGCTACTGCTATTGTATACTTTTATTGTTCATAGACCATTGCTTACTTTGCTATTCAGGGTCATCAAAACGGAATCAATAAAACACATGCGTCATTAACAAATTTTATTTTTATCTACAAAATATGAGCGGAACATCTCATCCACTAAAATATCGTTGTACAGTGTGTTCCCTGTAAATATGTTTGTAAAACTATGCATTGAACATCCCTGAAACTTATATAGCAAATACATTAAGCAATATTCACCACAAACTGAAGTCCAATCATTCTGAATCCTATCAATACTCCAGTCCCATCTTTTACAATTCCTTTTCAAAAACTCGAGATGATATCGTGCAGGTGTTCGCCCATAAGAATCAAAATATTGACCGATGCCATTCGTATCGATATGTACAGCTACCCAGTGTGAACCTGGCTTATCATCCGCATCCAAATTGCATATTATATACGTTGGTGCATGGGTATACATAGGGAGTCTATTAGCAGCATAAACATTATTTTCTAGACTGGGATGAATGTTTTTCAGATGTTTTTGTACTTCTAGTGTATCCATGATATAGCATATTATTACACTACCAGTCTATTCAATGGTTGTCATAGGAATGTTCAATTATAGTGATTTGTAAATATTAAATCGCATTATTTTGTAGCACTCACAAAACAGGTTGATGCCAGCAATGTGAGATAAGTTTGTTGACTCATAGAGTTACTATCAGTTTCCGGAGGAACGTGAGATAATTTTGGTGATTCATAGAGTTACAATCAGTTTCGTTGTATTTAGGAATTTGTTTTAGATAAGAATGGTGCTATATAAGATCCTACCATTGCAGTCATGCAGTCAGTCTATGGTCGTTTGACCGCAGTGGATTGTATACGTCTACCAATACTACGTTTGTGTTACTTCAACGCATCAATGGCCATGGAGGTAAGTGTTTATTCTATTGACAAACTTACTTGTATTCTTGTTGTTGTTTCCTAACGTGTGTGATTAAGTGTAAACAAATTGATATTAACATGATAACTGTCTTGTTGCAGAAATCATTCAACTTCGATGAAAATACCTATAAACAGTATTACTACTCACCGCTCTCCCCTCAACATGAAGAAGAGAACGATGACATCGTTATTAATAACACATGCGATGGTGGAAAAAGGAAATCACAACCGATTGATCATTTTTTTGAAGTCGCACCAAAAATAAAAAAGAAGAAACTGTTATCGTCAACCGTGGCACGAGCCGCTAGAGATGGTGTATCATACATTTCCAGTAATTCTGACGACGGAGACCAAGCGACGCATCTCATAAAAATTGAAATGTACGATATGAAGAAGCTATGTAAGATTCCAACTACTGATCATTGGAAACACGCTACCACGAGGATTAAATATTATGTAAAGAATAATAAGGATAGCATCTACGACAGCACAAACGGGCTCGTATACAACATTACAAAGACAATAGCAGAAAGTGAAAAAGTTAAAAAATACTTTTTTAACAATGACACCCATTAGTTGATTAGTGAATGTGATTCTGTTTACTTAAATTACTTCTGTGTACTCATTAGATTCTACCTGACTCGTCATTAATAACACATGCGATGGTGGAAAAAGGAAATCACAACCAATTGATCATTTTTTTTGAAGTGGCACCAAAAAATAAAAAAGAAGAAACTGTTATCGTCAACCTTGGCACAAGCCGCTAGAGATGGTGTATCATACATTTCTACTAATTCTGACTATGGAGACCAAGCGATGCATCTCATAAAAATTGAAATGTACGATATGAAGAAGCTATGTAAGATTCCAACTACTGATCATTGGAAACACACTACCACGAGGAATAAATATTATGTAAAGAATAATAAGGATAGCATCTATGACAGCACATACGGCCTCGTATACAATATTACAAAGACAATAGCAGAAAGTGAAAAAGTTAAAAAATACTTTTTCAACAATGACATTAGTCGATTAGTGAATGTGATTCTGTTTACTTAAATTACTTCTGTGTATTCATTAGATCCAAGGAGGTGTCGTCTTGTGGTGCTGAGAGAAAAACAAGATTAGAAGGAAGAGATGAGTGTGGCATACGTGAACAGATCACTTCATTGAAAAGCAAAACTACAAAACTGATTGGAGAAGAAAAAGTGAAGAATATGCAGTACCCAAGAGCTGAATATCCATTTTTCAGTTCAAAATCTAGACGGTTGTTCAGTTTCGGAGACTGGCCACTCGTTATGAAACAGAAGCCTAAAGATCTTGCAGAAGCCGGTTTCTTTTATACTGGTCATGAAGACAGGACCAAGTGTTTCCATTGTGGTGGCGGTTTAAAAGATTGGGAAGATGATGATGATCCTTGGCAGCAGCATGTTCAGTGGTTTAGTCAGTGTGCTTATGTAAAGTTTAAACTCAATCAGTGTTCTGTATAAGATTGAATAGGGTGTTTATAAAGAAATAAAAAAATAGTATATTGCATATAATTTGTTTTATTTAATTTTATAATGTTTCCTTTAGTTACATACACATAACCTTAACTACTATAGTCTACAGTAACATTTCTATTTTTATCTATTTCAATAATATTATCAAACTCAGCATAAACAATACAGTTAATTGTTTGTATTAGTGAGGATTCAAATCGTACTTCTAATCTTACACTACCATGCTTTATGAGATTCCAATGAGCTGATGAGTTAGCTGATAAATCAGGAGTTAAATCAAATGCTAAAAGACAGTAACCTTTAGCATACTGTTCACGAGAGATTGCATTTCCTTCATTTAGAAAGTGAATACCAGTCCCCGAGAATAGAGTATGATATGCTGATGTAAATATATTATTATTAAAAGATGGTTGCAAAGCTTTTGAAGGTATTTGTTGACCATCAATATATAAGCTGAAAGAGTTAATACCATAGTTTTCAAAGTTAAATGGATTTTTAGTAAGCGAACCATTAAATGCAGAATTGTTTACAAATCCAATAATACATCTTTTGGGTACCTGTCCTAAGAATATATTATCAAGAGTTTTTCCTTGAACACCTGATGGAATTGTTAAAACTTTAACTTCAGCACGAGTAATAGGATATTTAGCAGTGGTAGAAGCTAAAACTTTCTGATGTGCGAGTAATACACTTGGATTAATTCGTGCTCTTCGAACAATAAGAGTTGCGTCTGTAATGCAAACTTTAAACTTTACATCATTTGACCCAGCAATTAAATTAAAACTCTCTCTTGATCGAACTAATTTTACACTCATTTCAACGCCATTCATTAAAAATTTATCTTGATTGAAAATGTCACCATGAAGATGACCAATCATTTCTATTTCCCTACTTTCATTAACTAATTCCTGTCTTTTAACAAATCCTATGTTTTTACCATCTGTGGAATCCATTTTTCCTGCTGTATCCTCATACCAAAGGCTACAAGTAAGATGAGATTGTTTAGCAGCAGGAGCATAGTTTAAAAGAGTTTCCATGTATGCTCGATAGGCATAGGTATTATTAGGTGGTGATACAAGTTTTTGGTTTAAATAAACATCAAGTTGACTAAAAAGTGAATGCAGCCAATTATTTACAGGTGCTACTGCTGTAGCTGATATCAAGTTTGATGAATCTTGATTTAATACTTTTGCCTTTATCTGGAGTAATGTATGAGACAAATCTATGTAGTCATCGCCTGTTCCAGGAACTTGAAACTCGATAGGTCCATCATCAGCAAGAGATGAAATTGGTTTATAGTGAATCCACAATCCATTTTCAATGCTTGTTTGTGTAGACGGTAATGCAAATAAATCTAATTCTGACTTAACGCACTCACAAGAATGATTATGAAGGAAAGACATATTTAATTTGAAAATATATCTTCGATGTTTTTTGGTTTTAGACCAAGTTTTTTCGTAGCTTTCACTTTAGCAGTTAGTGGTGGAATGAACGATGCCAATCGTTTTCTTTTAGTTATATATCCAGATCCTGTCATGTTAAATCGATCAATTTTGTTATCAGCCTTTCGTTTTAAGTTCGTACTAACTTGTTTAAGACGATCTTTTATTGAGGCTTCCATAGGACGCGCTTGAACCATATCCGATAAAAGTCCTACTCCAGCGTTTAATGCCTCCTTACCAACCACTCGAACACCACTTGAAAGTAAAGGTAAAACTGATCTAAATAACCCTCCCAAGAAGCTCCCAATACCATGACCGCGTTGGTATGGTGAACCCTTATAAATTACACCAACTCCTGATCCAGCTTGATGTGAATAATAATTTTCATATGGACATTTATGATGATCATGAGGAGAATACATTATTATAATTTGTGGAAATGTAGTTTAATACACACGGTTCCAAACTGGAATGGTATTTTTTGTCCTGTGCTCGATCTTATATCTATTTCCAGCGTATCGAACTCTCTTCGCATAACAGGTAAGTAGTGAGGTGGAGAGAAAACGTGCATTTTATTCGCACCATAAATGTATTTTGAAGGATCTAATGAAATGACTCTTAATAGCGGAGTCATAACATCACCCACAATCTGAGGATCGATAATGTCACAATATAGAAATAGTTGAGATGGTAACCCTAAGTGTAAATTAGCAGGACACTTCCCAAAATTTCTGTCTAGAAGATTTGTATTTGGTTCATAACCTAGTTGTAAACTTAATTTGGGTGATAATGTTACGGATGTTATATTTTTATCCAAAACAGAAATAGACACAAATTTTGTTATTTCATCATAACGAAATTTCAAGTTCTCTCTGATACCATTTAACGCTCTTAAAATATGTTCAACGTTATCATAGTTGGTAGCCGGAATATGTTTTTTGTAGTACACTGTTGATGGTTTATCTTCATTAGGCATTAACATGGTTTTTGTAATGTACACAACATTTTCATGATCTTGAACAGTAAACATGGTGCATGGATATTGAAACTCGACAACTCCAACCGACCATTCACCTTCTAATTTCATAGCTTTTGGTAATTTTGTTGAAAAATTTGTGGTCTTGTTATCAGGAAAATATTCCATTGAACTATTGCTGAGCAAAGTTAAATAAAAACTTTTTTTATTCATATTTCTTTTAAACTAGAAGCTAAAATCCAACTGTTAAATTTATCTGGATAACCTTTCCACTTCACTAATACTTCTTTTCTGTTACCCGAATAACGAGTACCAATTATTTTATCTATTTTATATTGTGAGGTGGGGTTGTAAGTGACCTTCTGTAATTCTCTTTCATAAAAAGTACCAACTATTGCTTCATCTTGTAAATCTGTTATTGTATAAACAACCCATGGAGATCTATCAATTATTGAAGATATAATAAATATTTCATCACTCCAATTTGATTCATAGCCTTTTTGGAAAACATGTTTATATTTAATTATTCGAACATAATCACCCACATTGAAATTTGGTTTTGGATTTTCTAAAGAAAGTTTGTTTGATCCTCTATTATAAAGATTAGTCCAAACTGTCATAATATTGGCGGAACTTACATCACATGGGCACATCTTAATACTAGAGTGAATGCTGTGATTATAAGAGTATATTAAATCCTGTAAAACATCTATGTATCTATAAGTATTGTTATGAGTGAAATAACGCCACATTTTCATTTTTAGAGTTCTTTGAAATCGTTCAACAATACTAGCCTTAATATCAGGATTGTTAGTGGTATAGTAATTTATCTTTTTGGATTTAAAGTATTTTTGTACATCTTTTGAAACAAATTCTGTACCTTTATCAGATTGTATGTGAGTAGGTGTGGAATTACTTTCAGTAAATATACTTTCAAAACATTCTTTAGTAGTTTCTGAGTTTTTCTTTTTCATTGGTCTTGCAAAAGCATATTTACTAAATACATCAATAACACAAAGTATATAGTTGAAACCATCATTATATTGAGAATAAGTTCGCATATCACTTAAATCAGCTTGCCACAGTTCATTAATATTTGATAGAATGTACCTATTACGTGGAATTTTTTTCCGACTGGGTTTATGTAATGTATATGTTTCTTGTGATTGTAACCATTCCTTTACTTGCTTTTTATCCATTTTACCCTTCATGGCTTTTGATAATTTATCAATACTACCAAAACCAGCGGGGTTAGATGGATCATAATAAATCCTGTTAATTTCTTCTAGTACGGGGTCCATTTTTCCCAATCGAGCTTTTTGCGTATTTTAGTTATAGATCTTTTATCTCCACTGCTCGGTGTAGAAAACTCTTGAACTTCAATCTCAGAGGTTTTGTTCAGATCTTTTGCTTGAAGTTGGTTAATAAACTCACATCTCTTTGGATTTCCAATATAAGTAAGTGGTACTTTAATATCTTTTAATGCTTTAGCAAATCTATCCCACCCTATCGGATCACTTCTTTTTAAGGGTCTTAGTGAATCATTTATTAAATCAACAATATTACTTCCATGAATTTTTTCATTATCAATTATGACTGTGCCTTCATTATCCCAATGTATTTTACTTTTACTTGTTCCAATTAAGTTTAATAATGACTCACCTTTTTTATTATAAGTTTTTGGTATTAAACTGAGTATTTGAGTTGGTGTGTAAAGTGGATTTGTGTCATTTTCTTTACTTTTAATGGATCCTGTCTCATCCAACAAAGATTCAGCATCAACTGAACTTTTTAGATCTCTATCTTTATTTTTATTTGAATCTTCATTAGATGTATCAGAATAAATTGGTAATCTGAGTGGTTGACGATCCTCTTCGGTAAAGTGAAGGTATCTTTGTAGTGTTTGTAAATATAACATCCACTTCTTGCGGTCTTCCGTCTTACTATTCATAATATTTTGCATTTCAATATCTAATCGAGACAAATTACTATTAACCTTATTTTCTTGTTTTAATTTTTCAATCAATCCAGGTTCAATAAGTATCATTTTCTTTGCATTTTCCATGTTAACTGGCTAGTCCACTTACTAATCCACTCAATATTGCACCTAATATTATTGGTAAGAAAGCCCCTCCTTTTTGTATGATTATATTTTTTCTTAGTTTATGTTTACACTTATGCACCAGTTTACGGAGTATATTTTTGTGTTTATTCAATTTTTGTTTATCTTGATCTTTAAGAGGTACCTTTCCTTGTAAAACGTTATGAATACATTCACAAATACAGTTTATTTCTTCTTCATCACATGTTTTAAGTAACGCTCTTTGATATTTTGGTTTAAGCGTATGCAAAGCGCTTAGCAAATGTTTATGCGTTGTGAGTCGACGATGCATCATTTAGAAATGATTTGAATTGTTTGATTCTTGGTGTATTTAAACTCTTTTGTGGGGACGTAGACTGTACAGTGTCCATTAAATGGAAAGACATTTGTCTTGATACGACAAAAATCATTGGTATTCTGTTTTAAATCAACCATTAAATATCCATGCGCTTCTAAAGTTGCATCCCTATAGGCATCTTCAATGAATTTTGGGTTGTCTGGTGACACTTGTCGTGCTAAATATCTTATTTGAGTTTTATCTCGAGGGTTTTTAAAATATATTATATAACTTGAGTTTAAAGAAATGTCTCTTTGACCTTTACCCTGATGAAATAAATTTTGTGTTAAATAAAATACACTCAGATTCCTGTGATGACTACCTTTTGTAAATATATCCACAATTCTTCCATCAGACTCTCTCATTAGATCATCAATAATAACAAGATGTGGGTTTTCACCATCAAACATATTAAGATTTGGAATTCCTTGATGATAGTTAACATTTGGTAAATTATATAAAGGTTGCATTTCATCAAAGCACCATGTGATCTGATTAAAATCACAATTACATATTTCTTTAACTGATTTTATGAAATTTGTTACAAAATTTGACTTCCCACATCCACTTGGTCCTGCGACAATAGCAGTAAATGGATGGATAAAGTGAAACATCTCACACGTCTAGAGTTCAAAGGGATGAAATAAAAAATGAAAATTATGTTGTAAAAATTAAATATATATATTGCTAAAATTACAAAAAACATGTAACTGATGAAAAACAGACTGATCTGTATACTATTTCTAACACAATTATTACTTATCAGAACTTTACAATCTTCTCTAATGTATGTTCACCGTTTTATTATTACTTAGATATCATTATTTACAATCGAATAATTAAAACTAACACAATTAGTACATCAGAATTTTACAATCTCAAATTTAAACCTACAAATAAAAACCACAATTATCTTACATTATTTACAATCAAACAATAAATTTTAAATATGTAATAAACTATTGTATAACATTATAGTAATATCATAATTTTACAATCAATATAAATTTTGTATAGGTACAGAAGTAAAAGTAAAAAGTGTCAACACTTAACGTAATTTATAATGTCCCCAAGCCAATGTATCAATGTTGTTGTCCATAATACATCGTTTGCTATCATTATATGATAAAGATGCTTTATTTATTTTTTGTGTAAAAATAGTGTGTTTAATTGACTTAAACCGAAGCATACTACAATATTGTACATTTTTATTAAACAAACACGATTTGTAATTTTCCATATTCATTTTTTTGGTAACACTTTTGTTAACCCCTTTTGCCTTTGCTATAAATTTATCTTCTACTTCCAGTGCATACATTTTTGATCGCAACCCTACAAATTCCTTCAACACTTTACCATTATTCTCGTCTTTAAAAAAACCTAACTTCTTTTTATTTATTTTTGGATAATCGTAAATATTATTTTCTGGATAGTCTGATGTATCAAAATAGTGAAGTAGGTCAGGTTTTATATCCTCATACAAATTATCTGTAAAAATTTGATATATCAAACTATCGGTATCGGTGTACAATAACTTAATTTTGTTATTAAACTTTTTAACCATGTAGTTATAATGAAATTCGTACATAAGGGTCTTAGATATATCTAAAATACAAAATCCTAAATAAATTGGCTTATCATAAATTAATTTTGTTTTTCGTAATTGTATTGCGACTAAATGTTCTGAAAATATTGATAAACTATGGAATTCTGGTTTTGCAATCAATTCCTGAGCACCTAAAACTTTACCACGATTATCCCAGTGAGTTAGTAGTTTAACGTTTACTCTTTTTTCAATATTTTCCATTGTCTTACCGAAGACAGAATTGTTCATTAATTTAAAAAAGTCTTTTTCAAAGTTTGATTTAGCTAACGTTCTCAAACTAGTATTTAAGTCTATGTATTTCTTTAGCCAAGAACTCTGTTTAAATTTTAAAATTCTATGTACTTTCATTAATTTAATTCCCATTTCAATGCATTGTTTTAAATTCCTGTAGTGAATGATGTATTTATTTTTATTATTTAAATTAGGAACTAATTTAGTTTCTTTAGTATTACCCACACATATGTTTTCAGGACATAATGGAAAGTCAGAATGCAAATTATGAAGTTCATCAGGATATTCCAAATCAACTTCTAAAACATAGCCAAAATCAGACGTATCCAACACATTATAATCTGTATTACAATTTATCCATTCGAAACCACCAACAGGAAGGGATTGGGACATTGCCCAACCATATAAATTGTTCGCATCAAAATATGTTAGATATGAATTAGGTTTTTCACCATCATAATCCTCCATGAATTTATTATTTGCTCTAGCAAAACGATTGCTACACTGAGATACACCCCCTCTAATACCAGCTTTAAAAAAAGCAATTTTGTCATAGTCCGTTAACAATTCTAATTCTATTTTCGTAAATTTTAACATTGCATCCCAACTTAAACCTGGAGCAGTATAGTAATGGGCAGGATCTAATCCATAAGTTTTAATACATAGCTTTCTGAAGTTTTCGAATACATCGGTCAAAAGTAAAACATCAGTTTTTAAATACAAATCGGAATAATCAGACATACTACTACACTTAAAATGTTGCCAAATATCTTTTGCATGATTATAATCATCATTTGAAATATTTGAATCTGTGAGTGAACTATAAAACTGGTGTTGATCAGGAAGTGACGGATGTTTCAAGCAATCACTATTACGCATAAATTCATAAGGATAAATACCTTTCCGTCTTAAACGTAAAAAATCTTCATTATTAGGATAGTTTCTTTTTAGTTCTTTAAACTGATCGTCATTAAGATTTTTAGCTAGCTGATCTAAACTACATGATAAAAATTTCAATGAATCTACGAATCTTAAACTTACAGGTTGATTATTTATTGTTAACTGTTTTGAAAATGATATGTATCGTTCTTTATTTTGTGGAATAACTTCAACTTTGCCATCATCGAGGTTTAATGCATGGACAATAAAATGAGCATCGTAGTGCCCGAGGTTATGTAAAAATATTGGAACATAACGAGGGGTTCTGTACTTAGAACTACACACTTGATGTGCAACACCCCTAAAACTGCCAGTATACCAATCAAAATCGTAAAAAGGATCTTCATTTAACTGAGTTTCACAAATATGACAAATGTTTGAATTTGAAATTTTAATTTTATCTTCATCTGATAATGGAACGGGACATTTTTGGAAACAATTTTTTTTAACTATTGTTTTCACATCTTCACAAAGGCGATTCATAAACACTTGTGCACAGTTTGGCCCACTATACGTCTCATATTTTGATAATCTGTCATCATATGAACATTTAATGTAATATCCGAAACTATACACTTCATGTTTTTGAATATTAATTGTACTAGGCTTGGATGGATCGTTACTACATGATTCTATCGGGTTCAAAAATGCTTCAAAGTCTGCATAAACCACAAAGGGCATTTCCAACTTTTTCACGAATTTATCAAATTTTATTTTATTATTTGATGTTGCTTTACCGAACCAATCCTTTTTGGAATCCTTACCGTTTGGTAATTCCGTACAAATGTGAGCGCAATCATATTGTTGATGGTTATTAAGTCTTTCCTCTGATGGGAAATGAAGTAAACATGAATCGCATATATAAACTGCGTGATGATTACTCGAGATTTGTGAGCTAACTAACCGCGATAACTTTTTAATATAACAGTAATGATTGTTAGTACCATTCGATAAATATAGTAGGTTGATATGATTAGGTGTACGACATTTTGTTAAATATAAAGGACCTACAACTGAATTACACTTTTTTTCTTTATTATACTCTAAACCAAAAACATTTATACTAATATTGTTTAATTTCTCTACTTTTGATATATCTACAATTTTAACCGGAAAAGAAATACCAGTAAATTTTAGTTTATTTTCATGAATTGCGTATGATGTTACGCGATCTACACTTTTACATACAGGATATAAACCGGAGAGTAATGCCCATTTGAAACACATATTATCATTATTTTTAACATTGATTACAGCTTTTTTTAATTTAATATCCTGAGGAAGATCGATATATGAACTACCACGTAAGGGGTTGAATTTGTTAACATTCATATCTATGTATTTAATTTGATTAAGACTCCAACCACTATCTTTTTTTTCAAATTGACAAATTTTACCAACAACAGTGTCTATTAATGATGAAAAAAAAATATTTAAGTCATCACCCTGACAAATTATATAATTAAACGTTTGAAAATCAAATGTATTTTTAATATCTTTAGTTTGTTGTATGAAATCAGCATGCAATATGAAGTTTATTTTAAAAATTGTATGTTGTTGAATACATTCATTGATTAAAAATAAGATATCAATTTTTAATGAATTTAAAAACGATTCCGGTGTTTCAAAATATTGCCCCGATTGAATTGTTTTACTATTAATTCTATATGTTAAAATTCGGTTGTTAAAAGCGGTTTCAACAACTGTAACATTTGCTAGTGAATTATGTGATTTTAAAAGATTATTTTTGTGAACATTGCTTTTTAAATGGTTATTTAGATACCTTTTATTAATAAAAACATGACATGTGTCACATTCCACCTTATTGTTGTCCACGTTATTTGTTTCAGTCGATGATGTAGAAGCTCCTTCATCAAATTTTACTTTCTTGGGAACCTTATTTTCGTCAGTAGTGATACCTCGTTTGATACCTCTTCCAACTTGTGGTTGACTGTAACAAAACAGCAAGAAAATTATAAGACAAATCTTAAAATAAAGCAATACAACAATAATCTTTCTTATTGAGTTTGTACTTCTAATACTTACATCAACGCTGTTTCAACCATCTCACAGTGATTATACAACTCATCATCATACGATGAATCAAACAGTTCACACTTCTCCATTTCATCACAAACTTTAGGCAGCTCCTGATCGAATTCGTTGATGAATAGTTCCATATTCTCTTCCATGGGTGCGGAAAAGAAAGCACTGGTACACACTTCACTGAAGTTTTCCATCTTTATAGCAAAGAAGAAATTAGGTAGCACAGTAAGTAACAGTTAAGTGTTAGTAGACCAACTGATACCCGATTTCAAATAATGTTCAAGATTTCAAATAATGTTCATTATATAGAGTCTAGCAAAGGATTAAAAAGTCAGGTAGAATCTAATGAGTACACAGAAGTAATTTAAGTAAACAGAATCACATTCACTAATCAACTAATGGGTGTCATTGTTAAAAAAGTATTTTTTAACTTTTTCACTTTCTGCTATTGTCTTTGTAATGTTGTATACGAGCCCGTTTGTGCTGTCGTAGATGCTATCCTTATTATTCTTTACATAATATTTAATCCTCGTGGTAGCGTGTTTCCAATGATCAGTAGTTGGAATCTTACATAGCTTCTTCATATCGTACATTTCAATTTTTATGAGATGCGTCGCTTGGTCTCCGTCGTCAGAATTACTGGAAATGTATGATACACCATCTCTAGCGGCTCGTGCCACGGTTGACGATAACAGTTTCTTCTTTTTTATTTTTGGTGCGACTTCAAAAAAATGATCAATCGGTTGTGATTTCCTTTTTCCACCATCGCATGTGTTATTAATAACGATGTCATCGTTCTCTTCTTCATGTTGAGGGGAGAGCGGTGAGTAGTAATACTGTTTATAGGTATTTTCATCGAAGTTGAATGATTTCTGCAACAAGACAGTTATCATGTTAATATCAATTTGTTTACACTTAATCACACACGTTAGGAAACAACAACAAGAATACAAGTAAGTTTGTCAATAGAATAAACACTTACCTCCATGGCCATTGATGCGTTGAAGTAACACAAACGTAGTATTGGTAGACGTATACAATCCACTGCGGTCAAACGACCATAGACTGACTGCATGACTGCAATGGTAGGATCTTATATAGCACCATTCTTATCTAAAACAAATTCCTAAATACAACGAAACTGATTGTAACTCTATGAATCACCAAAATTATCTCACGTTCCTCCGGAAACTGATAGTAACTCTATGAGTCAACAAACTTATCTCACATTGCTGGCATCAACCTGTTTTGTGAGTGCTACAAAATAATGCGATTTAATATTTACAAATCACTATAATTGAACATTCCTATGACAACCATTGAATAGACTGGTAGTGTAATAATATGCTATATCATGGATACACTAGAAGTACAAAAACATCTGAAAAACATTCATCCCAGTCTAGAAAATAATGTTTATGCTGCTAATAGACTCCCTATGTATACCCATGCACCAACGTATATAATATGCAATTTGGATGCGGATGATAAGCCAGGTTCACACTGGGTAGCTGTACATATCGATACGAATGGCATCGGTCAATATTTTGATTCTTATGGGCGAACACCTGCACGATATCATCTCGAGTTTTTGAAAAGGAATTGTAAAAGATGGGACTGGAGTATTGATAGGATTCAGAATGATTGGACTTCAGTTTGTGGTGAATATTGCTTAATGTATTTGCTATATAAGTTTCAGGGATGTTCAATGCATAGTTTTACAAACATATTTACAGGGAACACACTGTACAACGATATTTTAGTGGATGAGATGTTCCGCTCATATTTTGTAGATAAAAATAAAATTTGTTAATGACGCATGTGTTTTATTGATTCCGTTTTGATGACCCTGAATAGCAAAGTAAGCAATGGTCTATGAACAATAAAAGTATACAATAGCAGTAGCAGTAACAATGAGTAATACATAGAAACGTCAATGCAATCGTAATGAGGGTGCGCGGCCGGACGCACGGACAATAGATAAGAAAAGGCGAACAATGAAAGTCGATAATGAGGGTTTCGGGTCACCGGAAATGAAACAGATTGTTGTTAATTGATTTCTGTATCTCCGGAACCATGCATCCTACGCAAAAAAGGATTGCAGAAACGTGATCAGCGGACCCCAAAACCTTTTTTTTTTTTTTTTTTTTTTTTTTTTAGGTTTGAAACGCCCTGGACCGCGATTGCGCCAGAAGCGGTGGTGCGCCAGAACCGGTGAGCCACGGGATTGGTGCGCCAGAACCGGCAAATCACTACTACTCCTGACGCCTTGCTGAGAGCCTACCGCCCTGACGCCTTGCTGAGAGCCTGCTGCCCTGACGCCTTGCTGGGAGCCTGCTGCCCTGACGCCTTGCTGAGAGCCTGCTGCCCAGACGCCTTGTTGGGAGCCTACTGCCAGACCGCCTTGCTCAAGCTGCTGTACGACGAAGACATCGTGGAGGAGAAGGCGATCCTGGAGTGGTCTGCCAAGCCGTCCCGCAAGTAATATACTCTAAACCTCCTCCTCTTCTCTCCTGAGTGTGTCAGTTAGGTAGGTAGGCCGTTTTTTTATAAAATACTGTATATTGTTAATTTATTAAATTTAATGGTACATCTATTTTACCCTCTTTTATTGGAGAAGTAGAAGGTATCGTTACAGTTTGGCGCCCAACGTAAAATCATAGCTAGTCGGTTTAATTTTTTTTTTTCAAAATTCCAAAAAAACTATTACTAGTAACTTTTTTCTTTGGACTCACTTTTTGGCTTAGACTCTTTTTTAATATTAAGTTCTAGGATAGGAGACTCACTCTTTACACTAACACTATACTAGACTCCCTCTTCACACGAACACTAGTTTATCACCTCTTTTACCACTAGTTTATTCCCTCTTTACCTTCTTTTGCTATCTATAATATTAATTTTCAGTCATGGATAGAATTATTCACTTTGAACTTTTAAATAAAGCTGAACTTGAGTATGAAGTTAAAATAAGACTTGAGGAACCAAAAGATACAGTCATACTTCTCAAGAAGCAAATTCTCCAACTCGCGCCTCTTACATTATCTCATGATATTTTAGATTCGGTGCTCCCAGTCAAAACTGACTTAGACGAACTAAACACTACTCTCAATTATATCGAATCCAAAATATTATTGGTAGAGCAGGGCAACAATAAACTTAACAAAAAAATTAGGACTTTTATTAACCATACATTTTTCAGATTAGATAGGATTGATATTGATTTAGATACCACAGAGGAAACTCGCTTCACTCAAACAAAGGAAAGATTTCTCGACTTAGAGTCAAAATTTAATTCTTTAACAACTGATTCCAACGAACTTAATCCACAACCTTTAGAAATCAACCGTCCCTCTTCGACTCCTAGTAGTCCTAATGAGACCATGTTTCATACGATGCTTCCCGACATTCAGTCTCAACCTTTAAACTCTATTCCTAATAATTCACTTAATGAGCTTAAACGAATAAAATACGATGGAAACTCTTGTCCGCGTTCATTTATCCAAAAAATTCAGGAATTTAGTATTTCTAGGAATATTCCTGGGGACAAATTATTAGATCATGCGTTTGAATTATTAACTGATAATGCGTTACATTGGTATCGTTTTAAACGTGACTCTTTGTTAACTTGGAATGCACTTTGTGAAGCTTTGATTACAGACTTTGGTGGTTTTGACTATGACCATAAATTATTAGAAGCCATTAATAGTCGTACTCAAGGCAAGGATGAACCTATTGTTATTTTTGTTTCTATAATGTCTGGTATGTTTTCCAGACTCTCAGAAAAACTTACAGAAACTAAAAAACTCCAAATTATTATTCGTAACATTCGACCTTGTTATTCACCTTATATTGCTAATAATAATATTAACTCTATTCAGGCACTTATTTCATGTTGTCAAAAATAAGAAGAGTTTTTGGACAAAGAGAAACGTTTCAGCGAACCACAAACTACTAATAATCCTTTAACTGTTGAATTTAACTATAAACCTACTAATTTAACGCCGAAACCCTCAACTTCTAACACGTTTCCTCCTAGAACAAATTTTAATAATCGTTTTAACAATAAACCTCAAGTTAACACGATCAATAAATTTAACTCTAATGCTTTTTGTGTACGATGCCGCACTAATGGCCACACACTAACTAATTGCTCGCAACCTCGTACATTAATTTGTTTTAGATGTGGCTTAAAAGATGTTAAAACTACTGATTGTCCTAACTGCAAAAAAACTAACAACTCAAAAAACTAAACAACGACTTGGGTAATAAATACTTTAATCAATCTGACTGGCAGGATTGGTTACAAACCATTAAAAATTTCTTCCATTGTTACAAAATTAGTTCATTATACGACAACGAAAAAGATTTTAACCGTCCTTTTATTGATATTTCTATTAATAACAAAATATTTTCCGGCCTACTAGATAGTGGTAGTTCGATTACAATACTTGGTAATAAATCCCACTTAGAAATTTTAAAATTAGGCTTCACGCTATCCAAGTCTTGTTCAATGACGATTACTACTGCCAGTAAACATATAAGTAAATCTCTTGGCTCAATCGACATTCCAATTAGATACAATAATCAAACTCATCTGATCCAAGCCTTCGTATTCCCAAATATATCTCCTTCAATTATTTTAGGAGTCGACTTTTGGAAAAAGTTTAACCTTGTACCACACATACTTTCTTCAGCTTTTAGGCTAAATACTAAATGTTCAGTGGTTACTGAAACTACTAAACAAGTACTTCCTTATAACAATCTTTCGTCAGAGCAAAAAACTATTGCTGATGACATGATTAATCGATTCAAAGCTATTTCCTTCGAAAGTAAGGTAGGTAAGCGTGCTCCATCTTCGACCACATCATCACTTACCATCAGGTGAGATGGTGGTCAAACGCGAACCTATTCTAAATAAAAAAAAATAAAAAAAAAAAAAAAAAAGTAGAGGAGTACTGGGCCGCACTCATCTTATTAGTCATCATATTGATACTGGTGATACTCCACCAATTAAACAACGTTGCTACCGACTGTCTCCTGAAAAACAGAAAGCTCTCATTAAAGAAGTTGATAAAATGTTAGAATGGGGTGTTATTGAAAAATGCGAAAGTCCTTGGCTTTCTCCGGTTATCATTACGCCTAAAAAAAATGGCGAATGGCGATTCTGTGTTGATAGTCGTAAATTAAATTCAGTTACTCGTAGAGACGCGTATAGCCTTCCATTTGTCAATGAAATTTTAGATAACCTTAAAAATGCAAAATTTCTTTCAAGCATTGATATTGCTAAAGCATTTTGGGAAATTCCTTTGAAAGATGAATCTGATAAAGATAAAACAGCTTTTTATGTCCCTGGTCGAGGCATGTATCGCTTTGTTATCATGCCCTTTGGGCTAACCAATGCTCCAGCTACTCAGCAAAGACTTATGGACATGCTCTTTACTCCTGAATTTGATAATAAAGTCTTTTGTTACTTAGATGATATTATAATCATCTCTGAATCATTTGAGGAGCATATCTCTTATCTACTTAAAGTTCTGGAGAAATTAAAGTTAGCTAATTTGACTATTAACTTCGATAAAAGTCAATTCTTTAAAAATGAACTTAAATACTTGGGGTATATTGTAGATGAAAATGGTTTACGTTCAGATCCAGCTAAAATTAAAGCAATACTCGAATTTCCTACTCCCACTACTCGTAAAGAAGTAAGAAAATTTATTGGAACTTGTAGCTGGTTCCGTCGATTTATTCCCAACTTCAGCACTATTGCAACACCACTTAATAAGTTAACTTCTTCCGGTAAAAATGCCCCTAAATTCTTTTGGGATAAAGACGCTAATCTGGCTTTTAATAAACTAAAAGAAGCTCTTGTTACTACTCCTATACTAGCTTGTCCTGACTATGATCTCCCCTTCTCTGTACACTGCGATGCTTCTAACTTTGGAATCGGAGGTATGTTAACACAAGAAAAGGACGGCAAAGAAGTAGTTATAGCCTATATGAGCAAATCCCTTAATAAAAATGAGCGCAATTACTCAACCACAGAAAAAGAAACCCTCGCAGTAATAACAGCTATAGAACATTGGCGTTGTTATATCGATAATGGTAAACAATTCACTGTTTATACAGACCATGCAGCACTTAAATGGTTTTTAAAATTATCCAATCCATCCGGTAGACTTGCACGGTGGGCTCTTAGGCTGTCAACTTTTAATTTCACTTTAAAACACAAAAGAGGTAAAGACAATTTAGTCCCAGACTTACTCTCCCGTGATTTAACATCATCTCCGCTTGGTGTTAATCCTGTCTTACTTGAACCCCAATCTGTATCTCCAGCATTGGAACACTATAACAAACTACTTTTAGAATGTCGTAACAATCCTGATCAATATCCCAATTATACTATTCGCGAAAATAAATTATTCCGCTATACTCATTCTCCTTACGCGCTGACTGAAGATTTCGCGTGGAAAGAAGTTCCTCATCCTGATCTTCGGGAAACCCTTGTCAAAGATAACCATGGGTCCCCAGATCAGCCCCATCTAGGAATTTTTAAGACTTATAAAAAGTTATCACTTCTATATTACTGGCCAGCTATGTTTAGGGATATCGCTAAAATAATTTCTTCTTGTGATAATTGTTTAGCTTATAAACACGCAAATCACTCTCCATTTGGCCTTATGGGTAAACCAAAAATTTGTTCCAGGCCTTTTCAAACTATTTCCTTGGATTTAATGGGTCCTCTACCTATGACTAGACGTAGGAATCAATTTATTTTAGTAGTTAACTGTTATTTTACTAAATATTCCCTGATCTTCCCACTAAAACGGGCTACTAGTACTAACATTATCTCTAACTTAGAAAATTTTGTTTTTCTGGTCCATGGTGTACCTCAAACTATTATTATGGATAACGGATCGCAATTCCAATCCCATGAATTTCGCAACTTTCTTGGGAGATACAACATACCATACATATTTTTTTCTCCCCACTATTGCCCTCAAGTTAATCCCACTGAAAGATATAATCGTACTATAATCACAGCTTTGTCACCTTTGGTCGGTGAAGACCATAGATCTTGGGATATCCACCTTCCTAAAGTTCAATATGCTATGAACAGCACAACTAATGCAACCACTGGTTTCTCTCCTAACTTTTTGCTCTTTGGACGGGAAACAGTTACTTCTGGTTCACTTTATACGCCAACTAATAATCTTGAAGAAATAATTTTTCTACCTAGGGATATCTATGCTACTAACTTAGGTTTATTGTCTGCTACTTTCGATAAAGTTCAGACAGCCCTTCACATTGCCCATACCCGTAACTCTTCTTATTACAACGAACGTCATTCATTTAAAGAATATGACGTAGGAGATACAGTCTGGCGAAGAAATTATATAAATAGTCAGGCTGGAACTTATTTCAGCGCAAAGTTAGCTCCCAAATATATAAAGTCAACTGTAATTCAGAAACTATCCCCATTAGTTTACATATTAGAGGATCCTAATGGCAACCGAGCTAAATGGCATATTAAAGATTTTAAAAATTAATGTATATAATCATGTAAATATATTCACCTTTCGTACTATATTCATGACTCATCTCTATCTTCTTCTCTTCTTTTAACTATAGAGTTCTTTTCGGTTTATTGAAACTCAATAGTTTATTTCTTTCTTTAACTTTGTTCTTAAACTTTAAGAGGCTTCTCTTATATCTGAACTAATCAGATATTACTTAGAAGTGCGTTTAGGTACATATTACCAAACCTTCTCCCTTTCTAACTCTCCAAGTTAGTTTCTTACTATTTATCGACTCTAAAGTTGATCGAAGCGGATAGCAACTTCGTAAAAATAAGCCTTTGCTAAACCTTGTTTTTTATGTTATCGACTCTAAAGTTGATCGAAGCGGCTAGCAACTTCGTAAAAATAAGCCTTTGCTAAATCTTGTTTTTTATTTGATGGGTTTTCGACGCGAGCGGACTGACAGACTCCGAAAACAAGCCTACTGTCATGTACTAATCAGGTCGAGTAGTGATCATTGAATGTGAATCCTACCTGACCTAACTTCGTGAGATGTTGGTGTGATTGAATGAGGCATGTAAGTTATATGAATGTGGATAAACTTTAACCTTACAAAATTTTTGTTCTAGACCAAAAATTTTCTCGGGGTCGATGGGGAAATATAGTATCTGTTATTACAAATACCAAATAACTTACATTTTCTTTGTAATCATAATCCATAATTCATCCATCAAAACAAATATTTTCTTGTCATGACATTTTTTACGTCAAGGCTGACAAACTGTAATTTCTTCTTCTTTGTAGTCACTGAATGGCTAATAGACTAAAAAGGTTGTTCATACTTTTATTATATAATTGTTATTCACTTTTATCGATAGGACTAGCTTAATATTGTATATTATATTGTGGTTGTCTACTGATTAACGGCATTTTAAATTATAATTATAAATTTCTAAAACACACTCTCAGATTTTATCGAAGAGGTTTAATAAATTATGCTCGAATATAACTGGCTGATCAAATAACTGGCAAGATGGACTATTTTGGACTCTACAATTTGAATTCTGGTACAGAATGAGAATGGAATGGATTTTGAACGCTGAGCTGGGTATAAAAGGCGCTGGGGGCCATCTCCGGGGGTTCAGTCTTTGACCAGTTTCTGAAGAGTTTAGTTCTCGACGAGTTTCGACGAAGAGTGGTGGAAGAGGAAGTGCAGTACCCGCTGCCCTGACTCCTTGTTGAGAGCCTGCTGCCTTGACGCCTTGTTGGGAGCCTGCTGCCCTGACGCCTTGCTGGGAGCCTACTGCCCTGACGCCTTGCTGAGAGCCTACCGCCCTGACGCCTTGCTGAGAGCCTGCTGCCCTGACGCCTTGCTGGGAGCCTGCTGCCCTGACGCCTTGCTGAGAGCCTGCTGCCCAGACGCCTTGTTGGGAGCCTACTGCCAGACCGCCTTGCTCAAGCTGCTGTACGACGAAGACATCGTGGAGGAGAAGGCGATCCTGGAGTGGTCTGCCAAGCCGTCCCGCAAGTAATATACTCTAAACCTCCTCCTCTTCTCTCCTGAGTGTGTCAGTTAGGTAGGTAGGCCGTTTTTTTATAAAATACTGTATATTATTAATTTATTAAATTTAATGGTACATCTATTTTACCCTCTTTTATTGGAGAAGTAGAAGGTATCGTTACATATGCAAGCAAGTGGCCCGTTACGTATGCAAATTACGCACACAAATAAATTACACACACTTAAATCGAGAGCTTGCTACTGATTGTAACTCACTGTCGATAAACATGCGCCGTGCATCACTGCCAATCAGGGCAAAGGACGAAACGTCAATGGTTGAAGTGTGGAGGACGCGACGCATGCAGTACATTGTAAGCTGACTTGGTCATTGCATTGATTAAGCGAGTACACATCGGGAAATGTATATTTTTTGTAACTTGTTGCAATAATGTTGTTGATGTTCGGAATTTCATAGTGATCAGTATATTTTTATGTTTTTTTACTAATAAAATTGTAATTAAATGTTATTTTTGACTTACCGATGGAAAGATATACCTCCTCGCTCTATACTTGCGGTCTGACTTTTTGTTTTACAAGTTATAATTGCACAACACGGCATTTTAAAGCAGAGATTTGTGTTCCGAATTAATTCGAAGCGCACTAAATGCGGTGAATAAATTAATCGGTCGAGCCATGATTTTCGAATCATAGATGTGGCGCGCTCGCCACGCCCACGTTACTATTCCAACCTTATTCATCTATTCCGTGGGTATTATAGTATAGAATATAAGTATGTGCGCAGGTGCATTCTCTATTGCTTTACACTCATAGTCTGATCGACCGGAGAAAGATCAGGCGCAGGACCAGTTTTCGGAAGAACGGGGGTGTCCACCACCAACTTCCCAACCCCGGGCTACTACTGAGATATTTCTAATTGAAAAACCTGAAATAACAAAGGTCTATCCAGTACAGCCTCTGAGGGGTTGATAAAAAAAGTAGTAGCTTCTATTTGACCCCCGAATTGTCAACTATCTCCATGTCGAATTTCATCAAAATCGTACCGGCGGTTGCGCTGTGAAAGCGTCATACTTACTTACATATATAATATGTTAAGTATGACTTCGCTGGCGTAAAAATATTTTTTCAGCGAAAAAATGTAGGTATTCCATGGTGAAATCTATCTCTGAACCAAATTTCATTAAATGCTTTTGACCTGAATGGGTTACTTCTAGGCAAGCGTGCTCCATCTTCGACCACATCGTCACTTACCATTAGGTGAGATGGTGGTCAAACGCGAGCCTATTACAAATAAAAAAAACCTGAAAGTGTACCAGACAGAGACACAAACTCGCATTTTTTATAATATAAGTACAGGATAGTATAGATATGATGCTCTTGTGGTCTATCAACTTGTTACACATACTTCAAACTTGTACCGTAGCTTTACAAGGCAGTTTTTGCATACGCAAAATCACATTCATACTTATTCAATGAAATACAATTTAGATTTTAATAGAAGCTATGTAGATTATAGAAGCATGCCGATTCTCAATCGCGGACTCTCAGTCTAGCGCAAAGATGTTTTTGCCAAGAGTACATTGAACTATTCACCTATGCTAAACCTAGCATTATTAGCATGTAGCGTAACTTCATGATATACAAATAATTTGTAGATCATTAATAAGAAGCTTGTAAATTAACGCATAGTTTTTAGAGTTTCATGTATCGTGGGTGAACAAACAATTTAAATTTACTTGTACAAATACTCAGACCCGAAACAACTATCTTCAGGCCATACAAACATTTCTCCCAGTGCGGGAGTAGAACCCGTGACACGCAGTGCAGCAGCAAATCATACAACCATTTTGTCAAATCTATCAATCTGACGCAAGTAATATTCTTTTTTTCACACCCGAAGCAAACACGAGATCTTTTATAAGTTTAACATACACCGCGAAGCTATAGTTAGGTAATGTTATTTTAAATAAGATTGTACGTTACTCAAGCGTATCAAATATAGGTCTACATATCCAATAGTAGTTCTCCAAGTGATGGTGGTATCAATCAACTTCAATTAATATCGCCTATCCCAATTATTTGGGCCAATACCAATAGTATACATAGAGACTGCCTATCTGACCTTTACAACCCAGTAACAGTCTTACCGATACTCAATGGCAAAACAGTTTAGGTTTCTGACTACCCAAGAGACAACGCGGACATCCCGCCCATACGCACATAACGTTTTGGGAATACTTTCATTGTGTGTACAGTTAAGGAGCGGAATTCCCTGCCAGTCTGTGTTTCTTGGTAGCTTTAACCTGGGGGTTTTTAAGCCAGGAGTGAAAAGGTTACTTCTAGGTAAGCGTGCTTCATCATCGACCACATCGCTTACCGTCAGATGAGATGGTGGTCAAACGGGAACCTATAATCAAGTATACTTATTACGAGGCAAACAGACAGGTACTTAAGATACCGTAATTATGGAGTATTACAGTCTAGCTATCCAATCTCTACAATTTTTTTAAATGCGAAAGTACCTCTGTCACCCCTGAACCACTTGATTTTTTACCATCACCCCAAATGCGGATGGTCACAGCCGCCATAGCCATTAAATAAATATCTTTATGATATACAGACAGTCACTCTGCAGAGCGTGTATGGAGGAGGATAAGACAGCGGCGCATCTGCTACTAAGCTGCCCTGTGGTTGCTCATTACTGGGAAAAATACTTCGGAAGCCCAGGTATCGATCATACTCCATCAAAGCTCGTCTTTCTGGAGGAGCTGGGTATTTTCTTTTTTTTTATGTTTTTTTTTATTAGAAATAGGTTAGCGTTTGACCACCATCTCACCTGATGGTAAGTGATGATATGGTCGAAGATGGGGCACGCTTACCTAAAAGTAACAGACTCCTAGGTTATAGCTATCGGGAAACACAGACTCCGGCAGGGAATTCCACTCCTTAGCCGTACGCACAATGAAGGTATTCCCAAAACGTTTTGTGCGTATGGGTGGGATGTCTACCATGTAACGATGGCGCTTCGCCGTTTGTCTCGTAGTCCGATGATGGAACGGGCTTGGCGGCTTGATGTTTATTTATTTATAAGCTTTTACATTGCAAATGTACGTCAGCCTCATCATATTCTAATCTAACTAGATCGAATTATGTATACACGCTTGGTCGTGGAACTGCGGACACCTGCATGACATACACACATACCCATAAGGACTGTGTGTCCATACACAGACAGACCTTGGCAATCGATATTTAACCTTGAATATTAACCCGTGTGCATGTTCATATTAGACACGGGATCAACCCAATTTTTATCTGAATCCAAATAGGAGGAGGTTTTCAATTTGGTTGTGTTTTTTTTTTTAAGTAATGCCTGTTTTTCTTTTTTTTCTGGCTGGAAACATCATCAAATGATTCCTCTCGCTGTGTGTGGAGCGGAAGGGAGTGTCAGACTTCTACTGACTAAAAACCCGCCTTGCTTCTTCAGTTGCCCTTGGGTTCATTCCCGCAACCCCGGTTTAAGTCATGCCTAATTGTATTACTTTAGTATTACTAGTTATAAAACATTTAGCTCATAGAGGTGTAGAATGAATATAATAAATAAAATATAACACTATTTTAACAACTATTTTATGGCTCAGACATAATTTATTAATGCAATAATCACAGTATTATTGCTGTTTCCTGTGTCTACATACAGATATGTCATTTATTATTTTTTATGTGTACTTTAATTACTTAGTAAGAGTAATAAAATGTTTAGAGTTAATATTAAGTTCTTTTTATTTTTTTATGATGGGCAAATTCACACTATTATCGAAAAAACATAGAGCTTTTTTTCCTTAAAATTAAAACTAGCAATTAGGGTAGAATTCACATTCCTTGGAAATTGAAATAAAATAGTTAGCTGACCCAGTGAACTTCGTGCCACCATGTTTTTTCTGTTCGTTTTTTTAATTCACTGTAAATTAAAACAAAAAATACCGGCCAAGTGCGAGTTGGACTCCCGCGCGAAGGGATCCGAACCATTTTTTTTGGATTGATAATTGGCTCGCGTTTGACCACCATTTTCTATAAAAACGGCAAAAAATTATGTCTGTTGTACGGGAGCCCCCCGTAAATATTTATTTTATTTTGTTTTTAGTATTTGTTGTTATAGCGGCAACAGAAATACATAATTTGTGAAAATTTCAACTTTCTAGCTATCGCAGTTCTTGAAATACAGCCTGGTGACAGACGGACGAACAGACAGCGAAATCTTAGTAATAAGGCCCCGTTTTTACCCTTTGGGTACAAAACCCTAAATAATATATATCTAATTTGGTACCTAGTCTTTCGCAAGTTATGCGCGTATATGTAAAGTTTATTATTTATGTGCACTTTCACAATCTGGAAGAATGCCAATGAAGGTTTCAATATCAACTTGTTGAGTATCTGAATACAACAAACTGAAACACATTGTTCAGTTTCAAGTATTACTCAGTATTAATAACTACTTGGTACTTGCTTAAGTAAAATATGGATATAAATTAAAAACCTTTTAAAAATGGTTTACATACTTTAAAAAAAAATTATTGGTATGTGGGACCAGGTCCAAGCTACCAGCCTTTAGTGCTCTAGAAAAAGAACCTTCCCACCACTAACCTTCCAAGAACAAACTACCTAAATAGAGCCTCCTGCTAAAACGTTTATTGGTGCAATGATTACTGAATCCACATCCTGCATGTCAACAACTACACAAGTCAAGTCAAGATACTAATTTTGATTAAGTATTATTTTGAACAACATTTTATTATGTTTGTTTTATTTGAAGAGTATTATGGAGTGTTGCTGTACTGATAATGCTCTAAAGTAAGTCATTTAAAATTATAAACAACTAGCTTTTGCTCGCGACTTCATTCCTGTGGGAGGGTTTTCCCGCGTAAATCCCGAACCAATGGGAATTCCGAGATAAAAATAGCCTATGTGTTATTCCAGGATGTCAACTACTTATCTATTTACCAAACTTTCATACTTGAGAATAGTTTTTGCGTGAAAGAACAACAACAAACATACATACATTATCACAAACTTTCACATTTATAATATTAGTAATAGTAATAGTATCTAAGTAGGTAAAATACTTCAAAAATAATATCAATGTTATAACACTTACAGCATTCTACAGCTATTAATAAATTAATATTAATCTTTGTTTTAAGTCTGAGAAATGCCTTGAACTATAATAATAGGAGTTTCTATTCCATTCCTTATGTTATACAAATATTTGCCATCATAATGAGAATTTAAACGCAAGGCTAGAGCCTACATATTGAAAGGCAGTTCATAATTACTGTCATAAGATATCTAGTTATCTAGGATCTTGGTTTCTATACCTGGTCCTTATGTAATACCATTTTACTTTGTCGATGGCAATGGTTATCCTAATCAGCCTACCTCTCTCCAAAAGCAAATTCAGTCCCTCAATATGTCTGTAAAGTGATTTAGTGATACTAAAGTTTGTTTCAATATTTCGGTGTTTCCGATGCACTCAAGGATGTGCACATAGCCCACCCTTTCCTGGTGCTATCAATGTGCACATATGTGAACATAATCAGGTCACAGCTGTCCAATAAGACTTGACTTCATTGATGACACACTTTCAACTCCACAAATATTATATTGGCATACCTACAAAACACACTTTAATAAGTGCCTCGTTTCAAATACATAAATAACTATTCTTGATTCACCCTTGATGATGACATTCTATTGATGATGTCTGAGTCCCATGTAATACAATATGGAGTACAACTCAGGCTAAGAATAGCTATGTGTGGGTTCCCACTAAGAATAAGTCATCCTATTTAGCATTTCATTAATAGATAACTGGCTGGGACATTTTTTTTATTGTTTGTAGTCTAGGGTTTGACTATAATTTCACACAAACAAGTTTGTTGTAAAGAAAGTGTCCGTAATCCATACTAATATTATAAGTGCGAAAGTAACTATGTCTGTTACCTTTTCATGCCTAAACCGCAGAACCGATTGAGCTGAAATTTGGCATGGGAATAGTTTAGGACCCTGGGAAGGACATAGGACAGTTTTTATCCCGGAATTCCCACGGGATCGGGAATTACGCGGGAAAATCCTCCCACGCGAACGAAGTCGCAGGCAAAAGCTAGTGAATAATGTTTATTTAAAAAGTTTTTTTTGTTCAATATAAGTAATTATCAATCAAAAGAAATAGGTACTGGAAATACTTCTTTTGTTTTATAATTATTTTTGTTATTGTGTAAAGTTTGTTGGCGAGAATGGATTATTATTAACAATTAATTTATTTGCACAAGAGCCTAAACATATAATAGCTACCGTATTCTATACAACATTCGTAATATGAAATAATTAAGGACTTCTTTCATATTATTTTTATTGAAATTAATATTGATTTTATTTTTTTCTCTTATCAAACAATCAGTTCGATGTCTACAAGCTGGATCAAATTTCCTTCAGAATTGACTTTTGCTATACCATAGCTCACTGTAAGCTATCCAATTTGAATACTTTGCAACTGTTTTGGAAATTCAGTGGATTTGAATAGTGAGCTGAAATGCTAAATCAATGGTGTTGTTTTAAGTAGGTAGCTGAAATAAAATGATAATACTTGATTTATTTATAAAATGATTTTATAGGTATTTTTATAGGTAATTCTTCTCTGGTGTAGCGGTTATGTTTGGAACAGGAAATTAAGCAATTTTCTAATAATTTCAGATAGGAATAATTAAGTATGCCATTGTATGTTTGATATTAATAATTATTATTCTATGTTTTTGATATGCCTTTTTTATCAAAAGAACCTAATTAAACTAATTAAGTTACAAACTGGCTGATCCTAGGCAGTTTGTAACTTGTAATGATATTGTTGATAAGTTTTATCATTGAATGATAGTTTTAACAAATCCCAAACCTATATAAACCTATATAAACCTATAGGACATAATTAACAGCATGTAATACAGTTGCAAATTACAATACCAACGAATGGTACTGTGTGGTACAAGTATCAAAATAAACTGGTAGAATTTATAAACAAACTTCTTTCCAGCACAATCCATGAAATAAACCTTGATTAAAATTCTAAATGCTGTCTGCACACGCACAGGCAGTCTAGAACGGACTCATAAACTAGGAAAACAACTTAGTTATATATGTATTTTCTAGAAAATAGAAAGTCGCACATATGCACTTACCAACGTATTCTGATATCCAAGCCCGGTCTCCTCATCAGAGGTCTCTTCCTTGCTGTGTGAAACCTTCATTATCACCAAAGAGTTCTTAACTTTTAACACAGAAAACTGAAATATCAAAACAACGCGAACACAGCGGATCGCCGCGTTTCACAACTTTTTTTCTAAATATACAACAGTGGCATAGAATCACAGTGTCCGGCGGTATTCGGCCATCTCCCCGCTACACGAACAACCAGCGTACAAGTGTAATAAGATAATATGTAATTGAATAAACGCAATTTCAAGCAAATTGCTCGCGTACCGGCGGATATGATTAGCACACGTTCAAACTGAACGTCATCGACTGACCGACTGACAAGTTGACAAAAAGTTGACAAGTGACAGTGCACATTCAAAAGATTGGAATGGCGACCATGAACTTGAACTGAATCGTTATCTATTTATTTATTCGAGACCGTATCTAATGTTCACTATCAACTCTTATTATATTTAGTAACCAATTTAACTAATTAAAAGTCTTGTTTATTTAAATTTAGTTACACAAGCGGAGCGCGAGAGACATGCAAACGTCAAGATATTCCGAACGCAACTAATCTCTTGATTTATCAACGTTCCGTTCCGCATGTGATTTGATGTTTATTTAGCTTCTTATGTAGCACTCATGATAAATGTTATTATCAGATTAATTTGCGAAAAACATGTGACTCTATAACTTCTGTATATCTGATAAGCTTATCAAAAATACATCTGACATATGAATTTGCATAATACAAAAGCACCTAGGTAGGTACCTATACGAATTGGAATACGGCTTGTGACATAGTGGCATTCATTATTTTATACAAAAACCATAATGTGGTCATAATTATTAAGTAGGTGTAAGTAGAAAGCAAACAAACGCGCCGCGCTACGGTCACTGAAAACAAAAGATATTCATCCCATTGTTGTCGAGCGTTGTGTTTGGTCGACAATTAGCCACACAATAAATATTGTAATAATTATATTAGAGGACCAAGTTGTTACAGTAGGCATCATTTATGAAAACACGGGCACACGGTACCTATAACTGTTAATTAATATGTTTTAATTGACCCTTAACATTGAACATTGAAAAGAACATTGTTAATTATTTTTCGATGTTTATTATCCAAGCTTACCAAGTTTGGTTACCTATATCGAATAAATACTTACTCTTTCCCGTGACACCTCAAAGACTTATGTTTAAGTACTATAAAGTAATGAAGACCTCCTACCAATTAGATTCTATTTTAGTAGGTATCTACTTAATCTAAATAAACCAAATTGGTGAATAGTGATAGATTTTACAACACCAAAATCGGTCTGATGGGGATACCATTTTTATTCTTTCAAGACTGATAATAGGTAATTTCTAGTCCTGAAAATCTTTCGTTTCTGCACCGTCTCCTACCTCAAGGAAGTTATTATTTTTATTAAAACTTTATGCAACACAAAAAGGCGGACTTAATGCCATAGGCATTCTCTACCAGTCAAACATGGGAGGTGAAGAGATAACATGGCAGGTGCATAAAAAAAATAAACGTATATTGACTGGTGGCCGTCCTGATATCAAGAGGTAGTGCATTCTACAGAAGAATAGACTGTATATAAAAGGAAGAATGAATAAAATCAGAAGTACACAATACAATAGTCAAGCATCATTTTCTACGTACCTAACGTCTAGTGCCCTTGATCTTGAATAAAATTGTTCACCAAACTCGACATCTCTGGTCGGCACTTTTGTTGCGAACCGAAGTAAAAAGTTAATTTAGAAATTGAGGAAATTTGAAATTGGCACAAGACGTTCGATTGAACAAGCTTCAGATTTGGCAACACGAAGTAACTAGGTACCTACTTACTTAATTGAAAGTATATTTTTGTGTCTCAGTAGGTAGTGAATTGTCTGAAAAAAATGTTTGTTAAAAATAACAGTTGATGACGCGAGTCTGAAAGGGAGCAGTTGAAGATCTAAAGACTTGAGACTGTCTCAACGTTTTTTTAAATTATGATTGGCTCGCGTTTGATCACCATCTCACCTGATGGTAAGTGATGATGTGGTCGAAGATGGAGCACGCTTACCTAAAAGTAACCTATTCTCTCTCAGACTTAAAGACCCCTAGGTTATAGCTACCGGGAAACAGACTCCGGCAGGGAAATTCACTTCTTAGCCGTACCCACAATGAAAGAACTCATTTCTAAATTAACTTTTTGCTTCGGTATTCAACAATAATTTGCCAACAGATTGCATTTATTTATACCTCGGGCTTTCCTCGTCTCCTTCCAGACGTTATTCGCGTCGAGTATTTGCAACTCTACTCACCATTGACGAGGCACGATACCAATGTGTGCCGGGATAGCGGGAATGTTGTAACGAGATACCACAGCCTCGGAACACAAGGGCAACTGTAAGAACATGGTGGGTTTATACATATTATTAAATGAGTAGCATCATTATTAGCTAAATAATATAGGGCGTGATGAAGCGCCATCGTTACATGGTGGACATCCCACCCATACGCACAAAATGTTTTGGGAATACCATCATTGCGTACGGCTAAGGAGTGGAATTCCCTGCCGGAGTCTGTGTTTCCCGACAGCTATAACCTAGGAGTCTTTAAGTCAAGAGTGAATAGGTTACTTTTAGGTAAGCGTGCTTCATCTTCAACCACATCATCACTTACCATCAGGTGAGATGGTGTTCAAAAGCGAAACTATTTTCAATTACTCTATGTTCTGTAATTTATTGTTCACCAAGCCACTCAGCGCTGAAAAGTGATGGCCTGAAACACAGGTTTGAATAAACTTACATCAGGCAGGTCGCTATAGAATTTTTAGACTATTAATCAATATTATATAAGTTATGCACTAGATGATTTATTTTAGACACACTGTAACTTCCACTTACGAATTAATATGTACCTAACCTTAAAAACTGTAACTTCCATGTAATCTATATTGTGTGAACTTATGAATAATAAATTATTATTATTATTTCCTTTATTACATTTTATATACATATTATTTACATTTTTAAACATTCCTATAAAAACAAAAAACATTTAAAAATATAAAAAACAGTAGCCCACCGGTATCGGGAACAGGGTCCAAGCTACCGGTGCTCAGGGCTCTTGAAAGAGGAACCTCCTAACAATTCGTGCCGTGTCCAGAAGTACTGCTTTCTAGATCAAGCCCTTGATCCAGCTGCCCAACGAGAGCCTCCTAAGATGTTTGTCGAGGCTCTTGGCTATTATGCCATTGGCTGAGACGACTATCGGCACAATGATTGCTGTATCCACATCCCACATGTCAACAACCTCGCGAGCCAAGTCAAGATACTTAATTTGCTTATCTTTCTCGGCTTTCACGAGGTTCTCGTCATGAGGGACCGCTATATCAACAATCACCGCGCGACGCTCTAATCGGTCTATTACCACTATATCAGGCTTATTGGCAACAATAGTCCTGTCAGTGATGATAGACCGATCCCAGTACAGCGTAATATTGTCATTTTCGAGAACTGGGTCGGGCACATACCTATAGTACGGTACTTCTGATTCCACGAGATTGTATTTAAGAGCAAGTTGCTGGTGAACAATCCTAGCTACAAGGTTGTGTCTATGCAAATAGTCTCCGTTAGCCAGACGAGAACAACTGGAGATAATGTGACGAATGGATTCTCCCGGTTTGTGACATGCCCGACATATGTCTACCGTACCATCCTTCACAATATATTTCCGATAGTTATTCGTCATCATAACTTCATCCATAATTGCACAGACCAAACCTTCGGTTTCCCCGAAGAGGTCACCAAAACGTATCCAGGCTACGGACGCTAATGTATCTACATCAGACCCATGAAGGGCCCGGTAATAGCGTCCGTGAAGTTCCTTGCTCTGCCATACTTCTCTGCGGTCATTAGTATCTAATACTACAGGTTTGCGCCAATTCTCGGTACCTAAGGAGAGCGGAGTGAGGCCTTTGTCCACCGCTACCACATCTCGATGCATACCCACGTCGGCTTCTAGGAAATATTCCCTAAGGCTGCAAACCTCGCGGTTGTGCAGGGTCTTTGCATTTAAAAAGCCACGACCCCCGCACTTCCGCGGGATATACAGCCTCATCACCGATGATCGTGGGTGATGCATTCGATTTGCAGTCAGCGTTGTGCGGACCCGCCTGTCCAAGGCGTCAAGTTCAGTCTGAGTCCATTTGAGTATGCCAAAAGAGTACATCAATACTGGCATGACCCAGCCATTGAAGGCACGCACCTTGTTTCCGCCTGATAGAAGACTATTCAGTACTTTATTCAGGCGGGCAAAGAAGCGTTCCTTCAATTACTGTTTAACATAAGCAACATTGATGCCTAGTGCCTCTGACATACCCAAATATTTGTAGGTTTCAGTTGAGCCGAGGGATCTTAGGTGTATGGAATCCGAGAGTTGAGTTCCCACGGATTCCATAATCTCCCCTCGCTTTACATGCATGACCGCACATTCGTCCACCCCAAATTCCATCCTGATGGCGCTACTGAAGGTTTCCGTTACCTTCAGTAGCTCCATGAGTTGCAAGTTGCTGGGGGCAAAAAGTTTCAAATCATCCATGTAAAGCAAGTGTGATATGACCTGACCACCTCTTCTTAACTGGTAGCCTAGCCCCGAACCCTCCAGCAGTGTACTGAGAGGGTTGAGAGCCAGACAAAACCACAGTGGGCTCAGACTGTCGCCCTGAAAAATACCACGCTCAATCCTAATCGGTTCGCTGTTTTCCTGGATCTGTCGACATCCTGGGTAGCAGAGGACCGTCTTCCATTGCCCCATACATGACTCAAGGAAAGTGCGGAGTATTGGATTTATTTTGTGCAACTCCAACACCTTTATGAGCCATGTATGTGGAACCGAGTCATAGGCCTTCTTATAATCTATCCAACATGTCGACAGATTCTTTCGGGAACGACGAACCTGTTGGTTAATGGCAATATCAATGAGGAGAAGTTCCTTAGTACCGCGGGACCCGTTCCTACATCCATTCTGAGAAGCAGACATGATTGAATTTTTATCAATATGATTATTAATTTTGGCTCTCAAAATGGAAGTAAGAACTTTATAGACCGTCGGTAAGCACGTGATCGGTCTATAATTTTTAGGTCCCGCAGTACTACCTGATTTATGGAGCAGGTGGGTTATTCAGAATTGAGGTAGCGATCCTGACTCTAAGGCAGACTGGAACTGAGCGGCCAAGCGAGCGTGCGATCTTTGAAACCATTTTATCCAGAAATTGTGCAGCCCGTCTGGCCCTGGAGATTTCCAGTTGGATAACGGACGAACTGCACGGGTTACGTCTTGGGGGCTGATAGTAATTGCCCCCATTTCTGGTATAAGATCGCACGTGCGCCTGATCTCACTCATCCAGTCACCCTCGATATGGCTGACAGGCACCGACCAGATGCTGCGCCAGAACGAACACATGGCGTCATCATCCGGTAGGCACCTATCAGTCACACCTTGGTCAGGTCGCTCCCAGGCCTTATAAACCCACCTTTCATTGCTTTGGAATGTGCGATTCTGAGTGTATCGCTCCACCCGCCGCTTATATCTGCGTATTCGATTTGCCCATGCATAGACTTTCTGCTTCAGGAAGTCGATACGCTCTGTGACCCGGGTCAGAAAATCTCGAGGACTAACATCAGTCCCCGCGAACACCCGCCTCACAAAGCGCATCACTCGAGGACGAGTGTTGCCTTGCCTGAAGCAGATAAGTTTACCAATGAGTGCTCTAGCCTCAGCAATACGACGCTCGATCCTGCCCTGCCAAGCTGGTACAGCTGGTCGTATAACTCTGTCAGTCTTTGGGAACTTGACATGAGCTACCCGACAAGCCGCTACAGCTGCACAGTATAGGATCGAATGAGTATCGGTGAGGTCTTCACTATTGTCAAAGTAATTTGACAACAGTGAATCTAGAGCACACACTAGCGCCCTGTTTTTCTTATGCATGGGTAAACGAGGCAGACGAGGTCTAAGCTCAGGCTGTGTGGAGCGATACTCTCGTAATGCGCACTTCAAAGCACTCCTCAATCGTTCACTGCACTGGGTACTCACGGTTATAGCCTCGTCATCATCATCTTCACCGACGTGGTCGGGTCGCGGTGAGACACTGGGTTGTAGATGCACCGCGGCCAGTGGTGAAGCAGATGAGACACGGCTGCACCGTGATTCAAGGCGTAGTCTATCAAGTACGGCGTCATCCAACATACGGTTACGCTGGATTACCCGCACCTGATCCGATAGTCGTTGGGCCGAAACGTTGACATCTGGTTCAAGTACCTGGAACAGAGAGAGCATCCGACCACGGTACGCAGTCAGGTTAGTTCCCCCCTCTGTAGCCCCAAAGTATGAGCGCATGACATTTTCATTAATGGAATTTGTCCATCGCATGCGCTGCACACTTCCATCGGCAGCGGGGACCCCATCAGAGGCCTCAGGGGCGGGCCTCGAAGTCCTAAGCTGGCCGGAGGGCGGCCTCTTCCTCGCCGACGCGCAGGTGGTGGTGTCGTCGGCGGCGAGAAGTATTCGTCGCTCGAGCTCGACGCAACTGCAGCGGCCGGAGTCTCTTCACTCACGGCTGGAGCTGGTCCCGGCGGCTGCGAGGCGGAGCTGAGCGACGATTCCGCAGGTCTTGGGTATGTGTTGAGAATCAAGCGTGCCCGGTTTCTTGTCAACATTTTTGTTTTTCCATTTATTGTTCTGTCTATTAATTCTTCTATTTATTCATGAATAGATTTTTTTTTCACGGTTTTGGTGTTGTTAAACATGATTATTGTTGTTTAATTGATGACTATTTGATTATTTGGTTTATAAATTATTGTGAAAAATACGGAGGAAAAAAATTTTTGACATGTTCTTTGACAAGCGGGCCACAGATTTATTATTATTATTATATTATATTACTTAACACGTTCGCTGACAGTACGTCGTTAGGCGGGAAATTAAAATAGTGCGTTATGAAAGTACGTCGAAGGACGAGCCACTTATTTTTAAGATTACGTCGTCTCACGATAATTTTTCATATAAGTATCTATTATGAAGAGCAGTAGGTATCCACTGTCATATTATGAGCAATTTCATATTTCTTACTGCCGTAACACGAGTATTTTGTGGGTAGTTTCATATTACTTGCTTGTGCACGAGTACTACGTTGATTTGTCATTTAGTATGGAAAATTCTACTGTCGTAATGTAGTGTCAGGGTAAGTGCACACTGTCAGCGAACGTCTTAAAAAAACTCACTTTAATCTGAGTCATCCATACATATCTAGGATTCAACGGAAGCGACCAAGAAGTCCAAATTAGGAAATTACGTAATGACTAACGCTCCAAACCCTTGATAGGTCCGTACCCTACAAGGTTTATTAGATATTTATTTGCCGATACGTTCAAATAAAACTTTTCTAATCAAGCATTAAAAACCCTATTTATGTAAGTACATACCTAGCATAGGTACATAAGTACTTCTTGAACAAGCAGATAAAACACCGCTTAGACGAAAGCTGACTCAAACCCTGGTAGTTCCTCGTAGCAGATTAAAGCTATGCAACAAAAACTGTGACTGTGATAAAAATGTTGAATAAACTTCCAGACATTTTTCAGAAAATGAATAACTTAGAGTTTAATAGGACACTATACGGTTGGCTATGTGGCAGATGTTTTTATTCAATTGATGACTATTTTAATTTAAAATTTATTTGATATATAACTTAAAAAAGCTGGCCAAGTGCGAGTCGGGCTCGCGCACGAAGTGTTCCGTAACATTAATAATAATAATAAAAACACGTTTGTTGTATTGGAGCCCCCATTAGTTGTTATAGCGGCAACTGAAATACATCATCTGTGAGAATATTAATTGCCTATCTATCACGGTTCATGAGACACACAGTTCCTGGTGACAGACAGACAGACAGCGGAGCCTAGAGTCCCGTTTTAACCCTTTGGGTACGGAACTCTAAAATATTTATAATTGCCATTTAATTTACATTTATTTCTTAATAATTTATTGACTGTTTTTTATTGTGATAATTTTAATAAACCCATGACTGTATTAAATGAATAAATAGCGCAATTTCACGTTATTGATAATGCATGTTAGTAATACAAATATTTGTACGTAAGTATGATATAGTGAGACCTAAATGAATATTTACCTTATATTTATTGTACCTATATTCTGGCAAATAAATCATTCATTCGTTATTCATATTCAGTTCGTATTTTATTTATATAATTATTTATATAAATAAAATACGAACTGCAGTGCCCAATCTGGAAATCTCTTATCCGATTGCGGACCTAGGTCGTGCGCTTCAAATATAATCTGACCTAATGGGGTGTCCTTGAGCCATTGCAGGATCTTAATAAGGCCAATAAAAGAGCTGTGCAGGTAGGTTCATATATTTGTGCATCGACTCGCGAAAAAAGAAGATAAATAAAACTAAAGTGAACAACACTAAAGCTCAAACATTATTTTTCAAAATGTTTGTCTATCTTTCTGTTTATCCGGGCTAATCCCTGGAACGGCTCTACCGATTTCAATGGAAGATAGAGGAGGTTATAGGGCAACATACCATCTATAATTTTTATCCTGGTTTTTCTACGCGATTGAAATTTACGCGGAAAAGAACGTGAAGAACTCCTCTACATTTACTGTGCGCACAGCCAAGGTGTGGAACTCTGTCGGCTTCTGTATTTCTCACCATATTTCTCCTGCTAGCTAAAGCAAGAGCTCCATGACCTGATTCCTCCATCTCCATTTCACTACCGGTCTACCAGACGCACGGCTGGGTACCATCCACACTTGGTTGATATGCCGTCTTGTCGTATCAAGAGCTTCTCCTCCACATTTATTGTGCGCGCGGCCAAGTTGTGGAATTCTCTGCCGGCTTCTGTGTTCCCTGCCACTTATGACCTTTCAGCCTTTAAAGCAAGAGTAAATAGGCATCTTCTGGGCTCGCTCGTTCCTTTGTAGACCTCATCTAATATTTACCATCGGGCGTGATCAAGGTCACATCCGTAATAAAAATAAGAAGTGCGAAGGTTCGATTCCCACACGTGTGTGCTATATCTAGTCAACAATATCTTCCGTTCATTTCTCAAACATGCAACTACGGGCCTGTTTCAAATATAATGATTTAATGTCTTAGGCAACAGCTCCCTCACTGCCATGTAGGTAAGGCCAGAAGCGAATGAGACAATGAAATTACTTACGTCCGCAAGCTGCATTAGTTAAGTAGGGTAAGGGGCAGTTAACAGCTAAGATCGAAAAGTTAACTATTTATGCAATCTTGTGCATACTAAAAAGTAAAACTAAGTCTTCAGTTAGTAGTGCTTACGCCTAGCGGTAGGCAAAGTGCAAACCGTCGCTGAACCTGCAAAGGTCGCTATGAGATTTTTCTCAACTTTTGGTTATTGATATTATTTTGTTCCTTATATCATGACTCGTAACGTGCAAAAACAGATTTGTGAAGTGTGTTATAACATTTTTATTAGTACTTTTAATTCATAAATCTGATTCTGCCACGAAGCACACTGAAAATAGATAAAAAGAACACTTTATTGTACACCAAAAACTAATACAACTAGGTACTCAAAAATATGCTTAACCAATGTTTACAATGGCGGTCTTATAATATTAATTGTTGGTATATAAAACATGGTTAATTAAGGAGTGGAATTCCCTGCTCCGGCAGGGAATTCCACTCCTTTCCCGATAACTATAACCTGGGGGTCTTTAAGTCAAGAGTGCATAGGTTACTTTTAGGTAAGCGTGGTCCATCTTCGACCACATCATCACTTACCATCAGGTGAGATGGTGGTCAAACGCGAACCTATTATCAATAAAAAAAAAGTTAAACTAAAGTATAATTAAAAATATATATATTTTCTATGTTTCTAGCACTAGTCTATAATTTGACTGTGTTCCTGTTGGTCTCTGTATTGATTTAGTTATATTACCAATGTTGTTTCTGACTTTTAATAGTGCCTCTCCCCATGACTTCCAAATGGTTCTGTCCACTGTCCAGGGCCACAGTAGACCACTGGTCACTAGTTTGGTTCAGCTCGACCATCTTCTAATCTTCTACAAGACCTATCGCAACGCTTTTTGGTTGTGTCAGGGAACTAGAATGTGGTTAGTGTAAGTAGTAAGTAGATAATATATTATTGTATCTCAAATCCCGGCGAATGTGCGAGAAGGGGCACATGGCGATTTTAGTCAGTTCGAGTCTAATATCCATGACTATTTCTACCTTGAGACGAGAAAAAAGAGGTTGTTCAATATATTATGAAAGTCTTGTGAAGTTTTTCTGGTATTTTTGTCGGTTTTCCTATTCAGGTAAGTATACCTATAGGAACTGAATGTGTTTGCAGATATTTTTGTTACAATTTCTGTGTAGGTCTGGTTAATTTCTCAGAATGGCACACTTCCTAGTGTGTATAACAGGTTATATGGCAGGTATTACATGAATTTCCTGTTCTGTTTTTATAACTTGGCATTCTTTTTTACAAAGAAACATCTGACGATGATTCATAATTATTGTATCTATTGGTTGTGTAACTCCCTTCTAATCTTCTTTGTTTTTTTGTTCGTATTTTTTGCCGCGAACGTACTTTTTATAAAGGTAAGCACATTTATACTTATCTAATATTAGAGGACCTACATGCGTGTAGCGATAGAACTCCGTGCGTAGGTACTACGCGGGACTTTAATCCTTTCCCATCTGTTTAGCCGTTTCCCAGCCATGGGAAAAGGCTAACAACCGTCGGCTTCCAGTCTAACTAAATGCAGTTGACTGTTTTACATGGAGCGACTGCCGATCTGACCTCAACAACCCAGTAACTGGGTAACACGATACGACTTGGCTAGATAGGTGTCAGTTTTTAAGGCTTCTGACTACCGTAAAGTCTGTACAGATAATGGATGTCGGAACCAACGGCTTAGCGTTCTTTACGAGGCTCGAGGGAATCTTGATATGATAAGGTGGTCCACGAGTCGACCTCACCAAGCGTTGCTTAACCTAAAAGATAACAATCGCTTTTATAGCTTAGCCACGAGCTCCTCTTTTCTTGGAACTACATCCAAGCAGTTACTCGTATATTGTGTAATACAAAAGTGAATGTAATCGGTCGATATAAGCATTAATTTTGACATTGCAACTGTATCTATTGCGTATTTTACATTGTCAGAAGTTTTATTGAATTTGAGACTTTCAATGCCTGCACATTCCACTAAATTTTTTGGCTCTTCGTTTACGGTGCAGGCTGTTCGCTTGTGGAATGTATTGTCGGTGTCAGTAAGACAAGCTGCACTGCACTGGCTACTTTTGAGAGCTCGGTTGCTAATAATTTTCTTTCAAATTTATGATTATTCCTTTGTTTTCTCTCAACATGATGTTAAAGAACACATTATATTTATATATAATTACTTATGTATTGTATTTATATATTTGTATATATATTATTTTCTGTTATAAGTATATTTATGTGGTACACTAATTTAGCCCTCCCCACTTTAACCTTTTCACCGCCAAGCACTTCTATAGAAGTTCGGGATTTTCGTGCCACCAGCGCCACAACTTCTATAGAAGTTGTTCATTTTAACTATCTTATTAAAATAAATTTACTGTGATTAAAAGCTTTGTTTCATTTTATTATTTAAGTTAGCACTGTCTACTACCCTGTTTTTATTTTTTTTACACAAAATAAGCCCTAGTTTGTCCTAAAATCGGCAAAAATAGAAACTCCGAATTTTGTTACTTTCCTCAGAACGCCAATCACTTCATATCAAGTTGGCCAGTGATGTGCCGTGAAAGGTTGATTTCACCATTGAAATATTTATAAATACAGAAAGCTACGAATATAGAAAACAATTTGAGGTCAATAAAATATGAACTTAGTTATCTACTTCATTACAAAGGATAGTAGATGAATTTCGACCTTCAGGTAGATGCCTATACGTAATTATAAAGTTGTTACCAATTCTTGTCGATAGTTATTTTCCCATCTCTACAAAACAATTGGTCGTCTATGCCCCTGTGCGCCACCGAGTGCCACGAACTACTATAGAAGTTGGTCAGTGACGTCATAGGCGTGCGGCTGTCAAGGTCACTTTGGCATAGTGCAGCACAAAATCGGATTCGCGCGCACGCATCTTTCTTTCTTTCACTTGATAACAAATAGAAAAATGAGTGAAGAACTTGATTCGAACGAACTTCTTAAAATTTTGCAAGGTGTGGAATCGGACTCGGAGTATTTTGTGGAGAACATTGAACCAGAAGATAATTCTGAGGTATGTGGGAACATTACTTTTCACAAGAACTAAGATTGTGGCGCCCCCTAGTGAGTTACAGCCATGACACCTATCTAAGAACATGAACTCATCAAACACAAACCTGTTATTGAAAACCGCATCAAAATCGGATCATTAGTTTAGAAGATAGGTGGGAACATTACTTTGCACAAACACACACACAAACATCTCTCACCCTAAACGCATATACCTGCTCCGTTCCGTCGTGGGCTACTGATACATGAGTTAAGAAAAGAACAGAAACAACACTTAAAAAACAATGCTTTGATAAGTACACGGCTACAAGCGTGATAGAATTTAAATATATAAGTACTTACTTTCCATTTCAAAAAAACACTTTAAAAACAATTAAAAATTCTGCCACTTAGATACCTACGGTAAAAAACGTTGACTGAAGTTATTAAAAAAACACAGGAATAAACAAAAATAGAAGAAAGAAAGACCATAGACCCCATCCCTGATCAGAATCGAATTCAACGTGCCCTCAGTGCCAATAACTTGATATTATGAAGTTAAAGAATGAGATCATGAAACAAATAGAGATGTACCCCATTCCTTATAGTTCTAATTGAGTTATGTATTAGTTTCTTTGATACTCATAATTTATACTGTTTTTTCTGATTAAGGATACTGTGAAATAAAACAAATCTGGATATATTTAATCAATTTTTATTTATATTCGTAAAATCAACTTTAAATCTTAACTTTACGCGTACTAATCTTATTCATCGATATGACGATATCCCCATCACTACTGTTTACTGTATATTTAGTTATACATTTATAGCTTGGCGCTCGGCGAGGCATTGCGTTTTGTGTACGTTGGTGGCGAAAAGGTTAATTAAAGTTTTGAAAGTCCTTCCAAAGGTTGTCTGGAAGATATCGCTTTTAGCGATAAGACTGCCATTGTAACCATTAAGAAATTATATTAAATAACTGTGTTTAAATTTTGGTGTACAATAAATTATATTCAATCTATGTATCTAAACGTATAAAGCAGAACTCCACATTAATTGTAGAGGTCCGATCGATTGTTAAACGATATAAAATTTTATGAATAACGCCATTTACAGACGCACATGTATATCAGTTGAAAACTGTGGTTGAAAATCAGCGTCAGGCTCTAAGTTTCCGGCAGATATAATAAACTGCACCTCGTCTGGTGCAGCTGGTACCCCATAAACTTTTGCTTATTAACCTTTAAGTTTTTATTGAAATACTCACATATTTAATTACGGATTTTGGAAAAGGAAAATAACATTTCCTCACGGTGTTCTCCATCATCGTTTAGAGAGCAGCGGCGATATAAACCACTAACTCGGTAAGTCGGGCCCATAAACACGGGGCCGCCATTGGTCGCTATTTATGTTTACTGGAAAAAAAGATTTATCCTGTCTGTTGCTCATAAGTCGCTTAGCAGCCTCTAACGTTAACTGATCCACTGATCCATGTATAATTGATGATAATTAACAGAGCAAGCATCACGCGCGCTCACTGATTACAAAAACCGATCCAATATTTGCCCATTACATTTGCAGATCACGGTGAAACGCCAGCAGCCTTGAGTCCTTGAATCAAGACTTCAGGACCTTGTGATCATCCCATCGAAATTGTTCATACTTCTACCATCAATTCTTCTAAATCAAACGACAATTTTAAAACGAATAATATTTTATTTATTCACATAAAACTTTGTATGATAAACAATGTAACGAAGATATTTCTATGGTTTGTACAATCATCGATTAAGTATTTATGCAGTCTTTGTTTAATCTTAACATTCTCAGGCGATAAAAATATAGCAAACATACTTATATCTACCTAAGAAGTGTAAAGGTTTGAGGAGATGCTTTGAGTTCAGACCTTTTCTTAACATGACTTCTTACATTTAGTAATCTTTGTATAAAAAACTTTAAATAATCTCTTTTAATTCTCTAAGTTTTTATTATTTAGCATTATGAGCACAAAACAAGTAAATAGTTACATGAATACAAATTTTCCATCTCGTCTCCATTTTCAGATTACTAGCATGCCCAGAAAAATCACATTTGGTCTACAAATTCTAATTACATAGGTTTACAAAAAAACTGAACCATTTAATTCAAACAATTTTCATGAGTACATGTAACGTCAAACAAGTAGGTACTTACGTAAGATTCATCCGCAGTAGAGCTAGCTATTTCAGTCCCATATTCTTTCCAGTTTCACAATGTATGTAACACCAACTTTTAACCGTTAACTGGAACTTACTTCTTACAATTAGCGACAAATTGTTTGAGAATGTTAAGACTAAAAGAAGTTTTTCATTATATAGCTTACAAATCAAAAGGCGCAATGGCAACGAGATACTGGTCGAGACAAAGCTCCAGAGCCTTGAATATAGGCGACGTGTTGCAAGCCTATCGGTTACATTTCGGGGAGTTAAACCATCTAATTCCACTAAGCTCTCTCCATCATCGTACTACAAGACGAATGGTGATGTGCCATTGTTACTTGGTAGACATTCCTCATATATCATCAACGTCATACACAAACCATTCTGGGAATACTATCATTGTGCGTACAGCTAGGGAGTGGAATTCCCTGCCGGAGCCTGCGTTTCCTTTAAATCAACAGTGAAAAGGTTACTTCTAGATAAGCGTGCTTCTCCTTTGACCACATTATCAAATATCATCAGGTGAGATGGCGCACAAAGCGAGCCTATAATCAATAAAAAAATAAGATTCGTCTTTATTTATGTGCCTTATTCTGTTAAGGACAGTGACATAGTGGTGACTTGCTACTGTACATGGGGAGACTTTTTTGGGACAAGACATAAACACAATTCGCAACCACTGCAACTCCTTAAAGCCAGAATCAACAGCGATGTGGAAGGAAAATGGAAGGTGAAACACCAGAAGAATACCGAGTCAATAAACCTGATAATAATAAACCCGACGACCCTTAAGGAACATTAAACTTTGGATACTGAAAAGAAATTCATGACACTGAATTCGCAGTGAGACTCGGGCAGACTCTTACAGTCTTCCCAGAAAGATACCGTAACAGGTGTTGCAGAAGGAGCTCCGGAGCGGAACCGGAGTATCCATCCATGATCTGATGGTGACCAACGGGGAAGTGAGGGAAAAGTTCAACAGTTCTCGGCCTTATCCTTAAAGATAGAGTGCCTTTTGAAAGATTCCCCGTAAAACAATAAAAAAGGCATAACTAGAGACATGGACTTCGTTATCATATGCATCCCAGATACATTATGACTTGATGTCTTTATTATAAATCCGTATTGTTCCACTGCATGACAAAGATTACATTTCTAACTTTCTTTCTACTTTAATCTTTGTTGGATAATCTGAAGGTCACTTCTCGCTAAGCCACATTCGTGTTTGAGTCGCGCGCAGAGTTCCACTAATCGTTTAATTTTTTTTTCCGACGAAAAAAAAAACGGAGGAGGTTATCAAGTCGAGGCGTAAATAACTTTAATTACGGAAGTCGGTGCCAAAATCGAAAATACAAAACTAAAGACACCGACTACCGAAATTAAAGTTATTTCTTACTTTGCAGTGTTTTTTTTGGAAGTCGGTTTATTTTTTTGGTAAAAAGTTTTATCCGAAACGATTGTTTATGTATGATCAATTGTCTATTGTTATTTTTCTCGTGACTTAGATGCATATTTAAAAATGTTTCTGAAAAAATAAAACATAGACTTTTTATGGGCTTTTCTTAATCTAAAAATAATTATCATCTGTATTTTTTCATAATCTTAGCATTCTTGGCTAAGTTCTTAAGTACTTTTGTAGATGAGAGAAGGAAGGGTCAATTTTCGTTTAGTGTCTTAAATATCTTGAAAATATCTATTTAAAAATATATGAAATTTTTTAACTTTTTTTAATAATTTTTGCACGCGTCTAGTGTGGTTTGTTTGCATGTGGAATGTTTTTGTTGCATCCCTATAATGCATGTGCATATATTTACGGGCGGGAGGGCGCTGCTGCATACTGCATGCAAGATTGTAGTGTTTGGCGAAATTAACACTAGATATTTTCCTGAAGTTTATTCATTTACACATGAGCTAGTAGAAAGAGTACCCGCGATCTTCTCTATTTTTTTTAACAGTTGTACAGCTGGAATACTGGTTCCCCTGCTTTAGTTATGATACCTCTATGGACCTGAGATCTCAGTGCTGCCATCTGGTAAACGTTATTTCAGAAAAACTTAATTGGATTGTCACTATTAGTACCATCAATTAATATTTCCTCATCATTTATCATTTAAATATACGATTGTTATTTGGTAGATAATAATTGTAGTAGAACCATTTAAAAGAAGTCTTAAAACACACTTTACGAAAAGATTTTTAAGAGGAACAAAGAGAGAACCTTTTTTTATATGGCAACACTACACATGAGTCCGTTAGGTACCGGGTAATTTCAAAATGCTATTGAAATCTACTGATAGTCCTCTGAATCGTTCTAAATGAAGGACGAATGAGCAAATACCAAAAAAGAAAATTTAGAACTAAGTCCATCAGATGTATTGCGCGAAGTGTATCCAGTAGATGGCGTTGAGTACGGAGAACAGAAGTGGGAAGAAGACGCGGGAAAACCTGTCGATGCTGATGGCTCGCATCTTGGCTTTGGCTGCTTCTTGAGCATCCTGGAAAGAGGATGGCAGTATTCATTAAAAACATTCTTGCAAGAGTGATAACTATGCTTTCAGGTTACTGATGGGATTGCCTCGTTACAGAAGTACCCAACTGATAAGGCGCGTCGTGAATCGTCGTTCGCGTAGAAAAGAAAGTATGACCCCGAAGATTAACGAAAGAACGCTTAAAACTTACAATCAACCTTAGATCACTACTATAAGGTTCATAATACACCGTCTCACTCACGTGTCACGCGTCGCGCGCTAACATGGCGGCAGCTGCCGACCAATAGCGGTAAAGGAAACGAAGCGCGGGAAAATTCATGTTCCGCGCAGGTACATCGGTAAGCCATATCAGTTGGGTACTACTGTACTGTGGTGCATCAACGATGTTTGCTGAAGCTCAGGTGGACGGCTTTCACGCCATTATTCGTAAAGGAGTAGCATCGCTGATGCGAAGGGTTAGGGACAGTCCCAACAGCTACCTGAGAGTAATTGCTGAAAACATTCATAGTCCGATATGGATGCATGGATGAAAGTTCATGTAATGTAGGCTGACTATCATTTTTACGTTTTTATTTTTATTTCTTTTCTTACCTATGTTTGTATAATTAACTGACATATTTTGAAGTTCCTTCAATGTAATAATAACACTTTATGGACTGAATAAGTCTGAAATAAATCTTTTGAATTGAATTGCCCAAACTGAGCTGCGAACGTTTTGGGAGTAGCTTCATTGTGCGTACAGCTAAGGAATGGAATTCCCTGCCGGAGTCTATGTTTCCTGATAGCTATAAACTGGGAGTTTTTAAGTCAAGAGTGAATAGGTTATTCTAGGTAAGCGTGCTTCATCTTCGACCACATCATCGCTTTAGATCAGGTGAGATGGTGGTCAAATGCGAATCAGACTGTAAAAAATAAACAATATGCTTGTACAGAGCGATTTAACTAAGAATAGGATCGACTTTAGCGCCATGTTGTAACGTCATAGCTGTCAAATCGAACCAGTTGGGTAGAGTGGGCAAAACAAGAATTTATTAAAGTATTTATTTATGAATATTGAGCGGAAAAAAACTAGTCCTCTTTCTATATTTTGGTGGTCAAATGCGAGCCTATCATCAATGAAATAAAAAAGTCTTTAATATAAATTTGCAATGGCTTCTGGGCCTTTGCGCCAAGCGTCCTCTTTATTTTCAAGGAAATTGGTGCCAACAATGAAAATAAGAGCGAGAAAAGTATGGTTTAAAAAATAATAATTATGACTTTAAATAATTAAATATACAACGAGGCAATGCCGCCAGTATCTTGGGTACGTTATTAATTTGCAAACATTTGACTTATTTACTAAGCTTATTTTCAAGTGACATTTGACAGATAGAGGTCATTGACGTTCCTATTCTTACTAAAATCGCATAATACAAGAAAGTGTCCGGAAACGCCCGTCCTTTACCCAGGGACGGATCCAACCCTCCAAAAAGGTTGTGGGCACAACCACCCGAAAATCGGCCAGTGCGAGTCGGAGTACAAACTCGTTCGACTCGACTTTTGAATTTATTTCCTTTTTTTATGCGCATCAGGACTTAGGTAGGACTTAGGTATGGGAATTAATCATTAGAGGAAGTCAGACTTGATTTCGTCGAATTAAATAGTCAGACAGTTTCGATTTCGAACCAATTTAAATCTATAAATAATTGTTTTTTTTCCTATCGAAACGGAAAAGCTCAAAGTCGAAAGATCTATGGAATATAACCAGATTATCTACTACGGCACAGACAATAAAAGAAACGGGGTGGCAATACTCTTAAACAACAACTTTAAGTCTCGCATCAGTAGCATCATAAATATCACACGGAAAAGCGACCGTTTGATTTTCGTTAAACAGGCTCTGGATGATCTACAAATAACCAACATCATATCAGCCTATACACCTAAAAGAGGATGCACAGAAATAAAAAAGGCACAATTTTGGGAAGACATGGACTACCTCATCCAGAGAATTCCAGGGTTCCCGGCTAACTTCGTAGTCATCGGCGCGGCATATTTTTATTATCCTAAGTGGAAACTGAAGAAACCTGAAGAGTTACGCAAGTCGCTTCTGAAAAGTTATAGAGACTTATTGGCTGTATGATTTTATTTCGTCAAGAAACCTTATCCCTTCGATCTGATCAGTCCGGCGATCAGTTCATCGATCAGTCGGGCGATCAGTCTATCAACCTGTCGGCCGATCAGTCCATCGACCAGTCGGTCGATCATTCCATCGACCAGTCGGTCGATCATTCCATCGACCAGTCGGCCGATCAGTTGGTCGACCAGTCCGCCGACCAGTCGCTCGATCAGTTCGTCGACCAGTCGGATGACCAGTCGGTCGATCTGTCCGTCGACCAGTCCGGCGACCAGTTGGTCGACCAGTCAGCCAATCAGTCGTTCGACCAGTCAGCCGATCAGTTGGCCAACCAGTCCGCCGACCAGTCGGTCGATCAGTTCGTCGACCAGTCTGGTGACCAGTCGGTCGACCTGTCCGTCGAGCAGTCGGGCAATCAATCAGTCAACCGGTCAACCCATCAGTTGGTCGACCAGTCGGCCGATCAGTGTGGTGATCAGTCCATCGAACAGTCGGGTGACCATTCGATCGACCAATCAGCCGATCAGTCAGCCGACCAGTCGGTCGACTGGTCGGCCGGTCATTCCTTTGTCCAGTCCGGCGACCAGTCGGCAGATCAGTCCATCGACCAGTCGTTCGATCAGTCGGGCGATCAGTCTATCAACCTGTTGGCCGATCAGTTCGTCAACCAGTCGTTCGACCAGCCCGTCGAGCAGTCGGGCTATAAGTTGGCCGATCAGTCCGGCGATCAGTCCATTGATCAGTCTGTCGATCAGTTTGTCGACCAGTCAGGTGACGAGTATCAGTAGGTTAACCAGTCGGCCAGATCGGCCGACCGACTGGTCGGCCGATCAGTTCGGCGATCAGTCGGGTGACCAGTCGGTCGAGCAGTCAGCCGATCAGTCCGGTGAACATTGCGGCGATCAGTCCGGCGATAAGTCCGTTTTTTACCACTAAGCACCTAACTAGGCAGGCTAGGTGCTGCGTGTTTATGAACATCAACATTTCCTGAATATAGTATAAGGAACGGCTAAACACAATGTAGAGTTTAGGTTCGGATTCCATATTGCATCATGCCGCGAATCCACTTCAGATACAAGCATATTTAGCTTAGTTGAGAGAATCTTGCAATCAAAGCAATCTTTTAATCTCACAAGATTGCTATTATTGTGAATTAAAACCACAAAGATAATTTTCTTGAAAATATTTTTGGGATAACTGACACAAATTAATGCTCTAAAAATGTACTGGAATGATTTACAGATAGCATTTAACCCACCTTAACTTTGGCGCCATCTCCTAGAACGATGTTCACCAGACAGTATTCCATCAGCGCCATGAACACGAATCTGGAATAATGCATTGTATATCATAGTCGTTTATAACATTATGTGCACAGCCTTTACACGCGTACGTATTCATAAACTAGCTTTTGCCCGCGACTTCGTCCGCGTAGAATAGTTACTTTGGGCTAACGTTAAATTTAACCCCGATTTTGAAGCATTCTTCATTGGTGCTCTGCTCCTACTGGCCTTAGCGTAATGATATATAGCCTATATATAGCCTTTCTCTATAAATTGACTATTTAATTAAAAATATTTTTTCAATTCGAACCAGTAGTTCCTGAGATTATCGCGTTCAAACAAACAAACAAACTCTTCAGCCTTATATTATTAGCATAGATAGCTGTTGCCCGCGACTTCGTCCACGTTTCCGTCGTTTTTCGTAAAAAAAAGTAGCCTATGTCCTTCCTCACGGTTTAGTGATTTTGATGTAACATACAGATTAACTTTCGTAATTTAGTAGGGAAATATAATATGTCAATCTATAATACTGTCGAAAAATATCGCAATACGGAACCTCACCATATTATTGGTAATAGCTGTGCCCGCGTCTCCGTCAGCGTGTAACTCCTTGTGTGTTATTAAGTTAATGTATTGGTAATATCGTTTAGATCACGTTCACATGAGGCTTAAGTACCTATAGAACGACAATACTTCAGCGCAAAGCTTCCGGGTAAACTATGTTGAAAGTTGACCCGTCCGGCACGTGAACATAAAGATTTCTAGAACTGCTAACCCGGGAAAGAGCGACGTACAACTGACCATGCAAGAAACAACTGACACCGAGATCTACTCCAGCATCACGAAAGTCTACCCTTGAGCCTTATTAATTGTCATTGAATAACACACCGATACTGGGAATCGCGTTCTTTTAAATTGGAATGGAAAATTATTTGGTATTATGGGAATTCTGGGAATAAAGACGGTTTCTCCTGCACCGCAACCTGTTAAAATTTGAGCCTCGATTATATTTTGTTGCTAAAAGTAACCCAGTTGGGTTACTTTTAGTCGAGTTCCATTGCAAAGTTGTGGTGGTTTTAAATTTCGGAGCAGAATAATAATCAGAAAGCTTCGAACTGCTAAGCTATCGGGAGTTACACGTGTTATTGTGAGTCAACCATAAAAAATAGATATATGCTGTCGTGGGATATTTGTTATATAATTTTAAGGAGAACATTTTCGTCATATATGATTTCTGTGTAGCTTTAACCATTAAGGTTGCACACGCGACGGAAGCTTAAAAAATGGAGTAACTTCTCCCGTTTTCCCAACATTTCCCTTCACTGCTCTGCTCCTATTGATTGTAGCGTAATGAAAAGTATACTATAACCAGCTCAGGAGTATGAAAAATAATTGTACCAAATTTCGTTAAAATCTGTCGAGTAGTTTTTGTTTCTATAACGGTTATACAGACAGACAGACAGACAGACAGACAGACAGACAGACCGACAGACAGACAGACAGTAGTAGTGATTTGCCGGTTCTGGCGCACCAATCCCGTGGCTCACCGGTTCTGGCGCACCACCGCTTCTGGCGCAATCGCAGTCCAATGCGTTTCAAATCTAAAAAAAAAAAAAAAAAAAAAGGTTTTGGGGTCCACTGATCACGTTTCTGCAATCCGTTTACGCGTAGGATGCATGGTTCCGGAGATACAGAAATCAATTAACAACAATCTGTTTCATTTCCGGTGACCCAAACCCTCATTATCGACTTTTATTGTTCGCCTTTTCTTATCTATTGTCCATGCGTCCGGCCGCTCACCCTCATTAGGATTGCATTGACGTATGCATGTATTACTCATTGTTACTGCTACTGTATAATTTTATTGTTCATAAACCATTGCTTACTTTGCTATTCGGGATCATCAAAACGGAATCAATAAAACACATGCGTCATTCACAAATTTTATTTTTATCTACAAAATATGAGTGGAACATCTCATCCACTAAAATATCGTTGTACAGTGTGTTCCCTGTAAATATGTTTGTAAAACTATGCATTGAACATCCCTGAAACTTATATAGCAAATACATTAAGCAATATTCACCACAAACTGAAGTCCAATCATTCTGAATCCTATCAATACTCCAGCCCCATCTTTTACAATTCCTTTTCAAAAACTCGAGATGATATCGCGCAGGTGTTCGCCCATAAGAATCAAAATATTGACCGATGCCATTCGTATCGATATGTACAGCTACCCAGTGTGAACCTGGCTTATCATCCGCATCCAAATTGCATATTATATACGTTGGTGCATGGGTATACATAGGGAGTCTATTAGCAGCATAAACATTATTTTCTAGACTGGGATGAATCTTTTTCAGATGTTTTTGTACTTCTAGTGTATCCATGATATAGCATATTATTACACTACCAATCTATTCAATGGTTGTCATAGGAATGTTCAATTATAGTGATTTGTAAATATTAAATCGCATTATTTTGTAGCACTCACAAAACAGGTTGATGCCAGCAATGTGAGATAAGTTTGTTGACTCATAGAGTTACTATCAGTTTCCGGAGGAACGTGAGATAATTTTGGTGATTCATAGAGTTACAATCAGTTTCGTTGTATTTAGGAATTTGTTTTAGATAAGAATGGTGCTATATAAGATCGTACCATTGCAGTCATGCAGTCAGTCTATGGTCGTTTGACCACAGTGGATTGTATACGTCTACCAATACTACGTTTGTGTTACTTCAACGCATCAATGGCCATGGAGGTAAGTGTTTATTCTATTGACAAACTTACTTGTATTCTTGTTGTTGTTTCCTAACGTGTGTGATTAAGTGTAAACAAATTGATATTAACATGATAACTGTCTTGTTGCAGAAATCATTCAACTTCGATGAAAATACCTATAAACAGTATTACTACTCACCGCTCTCCCCTCAACATGAAGAAGAGAACGATGACATCGTTATTAATAACACATGCGATGGTGGAAAAAGGAAATCACAACCGATTGATCATTTTTTTGAAGTGGCACCAAAAATAAAAAAGAAGAAACTGTTATCGTCAACCGTGGCACGAGCCGCTAGAGATGGTGTATCATACATTTCTAGTAATTCTAACGACGGAGACCAAGCGACGCATCTCATAAAAATTGAAATGTACGATATGAAGAAGCTATGTAAGATTCCAACTACTGATCATTGGAAACACGCTACCACGAGGATTAAATATTATGTAAAGAATAATAAGGATAGCATCTACGACAGCACAAACGGGCTCGTATACAACATTACAAAGACAATAGCAGAAAGTGAAAAAGTTAAAAAATACTTTTTTAACAATGACACCCATTAGTTGATTAGTGAATGTGATTCTGTTTACTTAAATTACTTCTGTGTACTCATTAGATTCTACCTGACTGTTTAATCCTTTGCTAGACTCTATATAATGAACATTATTTGAAATCTTGAACATTATTTGAAATTGGGTATCAGTTGGTCTACCAACACTTAACTGTTACTTACTGTGCTACCTAATTTCTTCTTTGCTATAAATATGGAAAACTTCAGTGAAGTGTGTACCAGTGCTTTCTTTTCCGCACCCATGGAAGAGAATATGGAACTATTCATCAACGAATTCGATCAGGAGCTGCCTAAAGTTTGTGATGAAATGGAGAAGTGTGAACTGTTTGATTCATCGTATGATGATGAGTTGTATAATCACTGTGCGATGGTTGAAACAGCGTTGATGTAAGTATTAGAAGTACAAACTCAATAAGAAAGATTATTGTTGTATTGTTTTATTTTAAGATTTGTCTAATAATTTTCTTGCTGTTTTGTTACAGTCAACCACAAGTTGGAAGAGGTATCAAACGAGGTATCACTACTGACGAAAATAAGGTTCCCAAGAAAGCAAAATTTGATGAAGGAGCTTCTACATCATCGACTGAAACAAATAACGTGGACAACAATAAGGTGGAATGTGACACATGTCATGTTTTTATTAATAAAAGGTATCTAAATAACCATTTAAAAAGCAATGTTCACAAAAATAATCTTTTAAAATCACATAATTCACTAGCAAATGTTACAGTTGTTGAAACCGCTTTTGGCAACCGAATTTTAACATATAGAATTAATAGTAAAACAATTCAATCGGGGCAATATTTTGAAACACCGGAATCGTTTTTAAATTCATTAAAAATTGATATCTTATTTTTAATCAATGAATGTATTCAACAACATACAATTTTTAAAATAAACTTCATATTGCATGCTGATTTCATACAACAAACTAAAGATATTAAAAATACATTTGATTTTCAAACGTTTAATTACATAATTTGTCAGGGTGATGACTTAAATTTTTTTTTTTCATCATTAATGGACACTGTTGTTGGTAAAATTTGTCAATTTGAAAAAAAAGATAGTGGTTGGAGTCTAAATCAAATTAAATACATAGATATGAATGTTAACAAATTCAACCCCTTACGTGGTAGTTCATATATCGATCTTCCTCAGGATATTAAATTAAAAAAAGCTGTAATCAATGTTAAAAATAATGATAATATGTGTTTCAAATGGGCATTACTCTCCGGTTTATATCCTGTATGTAGAAGTGTAGATCGCGTAACATCATACGCAATTCATGAAAATAAACTAAAATTTACTGGTATTTCTTTTCCGGTTAAAATTGTAGATATATCAAAAGTAGAGAAATTAAACAATATTAGTATAAATGTTTTTGGTTTAGAGTATAATAAAGAAAAAAAGTGTAATTCAGTTGTAGGTCCTTTATATTTAACAAAATGTCGTACACCTAATCATATCAACCTACTATATTTATCGAATGGTACTAACAATCATTACTGTTATATTAAAAAGTTATCGCGGTTAGTTAGCTCACAAATCTCGAGTAATCATCACGCAGTTTATATATGCGATTCATGTTTACTTCATTTCCCATCAGAGGAAAGACTTAATAACCATCAACAATATGATTGCGCTCACATTTGTACGGAATTACCAAACGGTAAGGATTCCAAAAAGGATTGGTTCGGTAAAGCAACATCAAATAATAAAATAAAATTTGATAAATTCGTGAAAAAGTTGGAAATGCCCTTTGTGGTTTATGCAGACTTTGAAGCATTTTTGAACCCGATAGAATCATGTAGTAACGATCCATCCAAGCCTAGTACAATTAATATTCAAAAACATGAAGTGTATAGTTTCGGATATTACTTTAAATGTTCATATGATGACAGATTATCAAAATATGAGACGTATAGTGGGCCAAACTGTGCACAAGTGTTTATGAATCGCCTTTGTGAAGATGTGAAAACAATAGTTAAAAAAAATTGTTTCCAAAAATGTCCCGTTCCATTATCAGATGAAGATAAAATTAAAATTTCAAATTCAAACATTTGTCATATTTGTGAAACTCAGTTAAATGAAGATCCTTTTTACGATTTTGATTGGTATACTGGCAGTTTTAGGGGTGTTGCACATCAAGTGTGTAGTTCTAAGTACAGAACCCCTCGTTATGTTCCAATATTTTTACATAACCTCGGGCACTACGATGCTCATTTTATTGTCCATGCATTAAACCTCGATGATGGCAAAGTTGAAGTTATTCCACAAAATAAAGAACGATACATATCATTTTCAAAACAGTTAACAATAAATAATCAACCTGTAAGTTTAAGATTCGTAGATTCATTGAAATTTTTATCATGTAGTTTAGATCAGCTAGCTAAAAATCTTAATGACGATCAGTTTAAAGAACTAAAAAGAAACTATCCTAATAATGAGGATTTTTTACGTTTAAGACGGAAAGGTATTTATCCTTATGAATTTATGCGTAATAGTGATTGCTTGAAACATCCGTCACTTCCTGATCAACACCAGTTTTATAGTTCACTCACAGATTCAAATATTTCAAATGATGATTATAATCATGCAAAAGATATTTGGCAACATTTTAAGTGTAGTAGTATATCTGATTATTCCGATTTGTATTTAAAAACTGATGTTTTACTTTTGACCGATGTATTCGAAAACTTCAGAAAGCTATGTATTAAAACTTATGGATTAGATCCTGCCCATTACTATACTGCTCCAGGTTTAAGTTGGGATGCAATGTTAAAATTTACGAAAATAGAATTAGAATTGTTAACGGACTATGACAAAATTGCTTTTTTTAAAGCTGGTATTAGAGGGGGTGTATCTCAGTGTAGCAATCGTTTTGCTAGAGCAAATAATAAATTCATGGAGGATTATGATGGTGAAAAACCTAATTCATATCTAACATATTTTGATGCGAATAATTTATATGGTTGGGCAATGTCCCAATCCCTTCCTGTTGGTGGTTTCGAATGGATAAATTGTAATACAGATTATAATGTGTTGGATACGTCTGATTTTGGCTATGTTTTAGAAGTTGATTTGGAATATCCTGATGAACTTCATAATTTGCATTCTGACTTTCCATTATGTCCTGAAAACATATGTGTGGGTAATACTAAAGAAACTAAATTAGTTCCTAATTTAAATAATAAAAATAAATACATCATTCACTACAGGAATTTAAAACAATGCATTGAAATGGGAATTAAATTAATTAAAGTACATAGAATTTTAAAATTTAAACAGAGTTGTTGGCTAAAGAAATACATAGACTTAAATACTAGTTTGAGAACGTTAGCTAAATCAAACTTTGAAAAAGACTTTTTTAAATTAATGAACAATTCTGTCTTCGGTAAGACAATGGAAAATATTGAAAAAAGAGTAAACGTTAAACTACTAACTCACTGGGATAATCGTGGTAAAGTTTTAGGTGCTCAGGAATTGATTGCAAAACCAGAATTCCATAGTTTATCAATATTTTCAGAACATTTAGTCGCAATACAATTACGAAAAACAAAATTAATTTATGATAAGCCAATTTATTTAGGATTTTGTATTTTAGATATATCTAAGACGAATTTCATTATAACTACATGGTTAAAAAGTTTAATAACAAAATTAAGTTATTGTACACCGATACCGATAGTTTGATATATCAAATTTTTACAGATAATTTGTATGAGGATATAAAACCTGACCTACTTCACTATTTTGATACATCAGACTATCCAGAAAATAATATTTACGATTATCCAAAAATAAATAAAAAGAAGTTAGGTTTTTTTAAAGACGAGAATAATGGTAAAGTGTTGAACGAATTTGTAGGGTTGCGATCAAAAATGTATGCACTGGAAGTAGAAGATAAATTTATAGCAATGGCAAAAGGGGTTAACAAAAGTGTTACCAAAAAAATGAATATGGAAAATTACAAATCGTGTTTGTTTAATAAAAATGTACAATATTGTAGTATGCTTCGGTTTAAGTCAATTAAACACACTATTTTTACACAAAAAATAAATAAAGCATCTTTATCATATAATGATAGCAAACGATGTATTATGGACAACAACATTGATACATTGGCTTGGGGACATTATAAATTACGTTAAGTGTTGACACTTTTTACTTTTACTTCTGTACCTATACAAAATTTATATTGATTGTAAAATTATGATATTACTATAATGTTATATAATAGTTTATTACATATTTAAAACTTTATTGTTTGATTGTAAATAATGTAAGATAATTGTGGTTTTTATTTGTAGGTTTAAATTTGAGATTGTAAAATTCTGATGTACTAATTGTGTTAGTTTTAATTATTCGATTGTAAATAATGATATCTAAGTAATAATAAAACGGTGAACATACATTAGAGAAGATTGTAAAGTTCTGATAAGTAATAATTGTGTTAGAAATAGTATACAGATCAGTCTGTTTTTCATCAGTTACATGTTTTTTGTAATTTTAGCAATATATATATTTAATTTTTACAACATAATTTTCATTTTTTATTTCATCCCTTTGAACTCTAGACGTGTGAAATGTTTCACTTTATCCATCCATTTACTGCTATTGTCGCAGGACCAAGTGGATGTGGGAAGTCAAATTTTGTAACAAATTTCATAAAATCAGTTAAAGAAATATGTAATTGTGATTTTAATCAGATCACATGGTGCTTTGATGAAATGCAACCTTTATATAATTTACCAAATGTTAACTATCATCAAGGAATTCCAAATCTTAATATGTTTGATGGTGAAAACCCACATCTTGTTATTATTGATGATCTAATGAGAGAGTCTGATGGAAGAATTGTGGATATATTTACAAAAGGTAGTCATCACAGGAATCTGAATGTATTTTATTTAACACAAAATTTATTTCATCAGGGTAAAGGTCAAAGAGACATTTCTTTAAACTCAAGTTATATAATATATTTTAAAAACCCTCGAGATAAAACTCAAATAAGATATTTAGCACGACAAGTGTCACCAGACAACCCAAAATTCATTGAAGATGCCTATAGGGATGCAACTTTAGAAGCGCATGGATATTTAATGGTTGATTTAAAACAGAATACCAATGATTTTTGTCGTATCAAGACAAATGTCTTTCCATTTAATGGACACTGTACAGTCTACGTCCCCACAAAAGAGTTTAAATACACCAAGAATCAAACAATTCAAATCATTCCTAAATGATGCATCGTCGACTCACAACGCATAAACATTTGCTAAGCGCTTTGCATACGCTTAAACCAAAATATCAAAGAGCGTTACTTAAAACATGTGATGAAGAAGAAATAAACTGTATTTGTGAATGTATTCATAACGTTTTACAAGGAAAGGTACCTCTTAAAGATCAAGATAAACAAAAATTGAATAAACACAAAAATATACTCCGTAAACTGGTGCATAAGTGTAAACATAAACTAAGAAAAAATATAATCATACAAAAAGGAGGGGCTTTCTTACCAATAATATTAGGTGCAATATTGAGTGGATTAGTCAGTGGACTAGCCAGTTAACATGGAAAATGCAAAGAAAATGATACTTATTGAACCTGGATTGATTGAAAAATTAAAACAAGAAAATAAGGTTAATAGTAATTTGTCTCGATTAGATATTGAAATGCAAAATATTATGAATAGTAAGACGGAAGACCGCAAGAAGTGGATGTTATATTTACAAACACTACAAAGATACCTTCACTTTACCGAAGAGGATCGTCAACCACTCAGATTACCAATTTATTCTGATACATCTAATGAAGATTCAAATAAAAATAAAGATAGAGATCTAAAAAGTTCAGTTGATGCTGAATCTTTGTTGGATGAGACAGGATCCATTAAAAGTAAAGAAAATGACACAAATCCACTTTACACACCAACTCAAATACTCAATTTAATACCAAAAACTTATAATAAAAAAGGTGAGTCATTATTAAACTTAATTGGAACAAGTAAAAGTAAAATACATTGGGATAATGAAGGCACAGTCATAATTGATAATGAAAAAATTCATGGAAGTAATATTGTTGATTTAATAAATGATTCACTAAGACCCTTAAAAAGAAGTGATCCGATAGGGTGGGATAGATTTGCTAAAGCATTAAAAGATATTAAAGTACCACTTACTTATATTGGAAATCCAAAGAGATGTGAGTTTATTAACCAACTTCAAGCAAAAGATCTGAACAAAACCTCTGAGATTGAAGTTCAAGAGTTTTCTACACCGAGCAGTGGAGATAAAAGATCTATAACTAAAATACGCAAAAAGCTCGATTGGGAAAAATGGACCCCGTACTAGAAGAAATTAACAGGATTTATTATGATCCATCTAACCCCGCTGGTTTTGGTAGTATTGATAAATTATCAAAAGCCATGAAGGGTAAAATGGATAAAAAGCAAGTAAAGGAATGGTTACAATCACAAGAAACATATACATTACATAAACCCAGTCGGAAAAAATTTCCACGTAATAGGTACATTGTATCAAATATTAATGAACTGTGGCAAGCTGATTTAAGTGATATGCGAACTTATTCTCAATATAATGATGGTTTCAACTATATACTTTGTGTTATTGATGTATTTAGTAAATATGCTTTTGCAAGACCAATGAAAAAGAAAAACTCAGAAACTACTAAAGAATGTTTTGAAAGTATATTTACTGAAAGTAATTCCACACCTACTCACATACAATCTGATAAAGGTACAGAATTTGTTTCAAAAGATGTACAAAAATACTTTAAATCCAAAAAGATAAATTACTATACCACTAACAATCCTGATATTAAGGCTAGTATTGTTGAACGATTTCAAAGAACTCTAAAAATGAAAATGTGGCGTTATTTCACTCATAACAATACTTATAGATACATAGATGTTTTACAGGATTTAATATACTCTTATAATCACAGCATTCACTCTAGTATTAAGATGTGCCCATGTGATGTAAGTTCCGCCAATATTATGACAGTTTGGACTAATCTTTATAATAGAGGATCAAACAAACTTTCTTTAGAAAATCCAAAACCAAATTTCAATGTGGGTGATTATGTTCGAATAACTAAATATAAACATGTTTTCCAAAAAGGATATGAATCAAATTGGAGTGATGAAATATTTATTATATCTTCAATAATTGATAGATCTCCATGGGTTGTTTATACAATAACAGATTTACAAGATGAAGCAATAGTTGGTCCTTTTTATGAAAGAGAATTACAGAAGGTCACTTACAACCCCACCTCACAATATAAAATAGATAAAATAATTGGTACTCGTTATTCGGGTAACAGAAAAGAAGTATTAGTGAAGTGGAAAGGTTATCCAGATAAATTTAACAGTTGGATTTTAGCTTCTAGTTTAAAAGAAATATGAATAAAGAAAGTTTTTATTTAACTTTGCTCAGCAATAGTTCAATGGAATACTTTCCTGATAACAAGACCACAAATTTTTCAACAAAATTACCAAAAGCTATGAAATTAGAAGGTGAATGGTCGGTTGGAGTTGTCGAGTTTCAATATCCATGCACCATGTTTACTGTTCAAGATCATGAAAATGTTGTGTACATTACAAAAACCATGTTAATGCCTAATGAAGATAAACCATCAACAGTGTACTACAAAAAACATATTCCGGCTACCAACTATGATAACGTTGAACATATTTTAAGAGCGTTAAATGGTATCAGAGAGAACTTGAAATTTCGTTATGATGAAATAACAAAATTTGTGTCTATTTCTGTTTTGGATAAAAATATAACATCCGTAACATTATCACCCAAATTAAGTTTACAACTAGGTTATGAACCAAATACAAATCTTCTAGACAGAAATTTTGGGAAGTGTCCTGCTAATTTACACTTAGGGTTACCATCTCAACTATTTCTATATTGTGACATTATCGATCCTCAGATTGTGGGTGATGTTATGACTCCGCTATTAAGAGTCATTTCATTAGATCCTTCAAAATACATTTATGGTGCGAATAAAATGCACGTTTTCTCTCCACCTCACTACTTACCTGTTATGCGAAGAGAGTTCGATACGCTGGAAATAGATATAAGATCGAGCACAGGACAAAAAATACCATTCCAGTTTGGAACCGTGTGTATTAAACTACATTTCCACAAATTATAATAATGTATTCTCCTCATGATCATCATAAATGTCCATATGAAAATTATTATTCACATCAAGCTGGATCAGGAGTTGGTGTAATTTATAAGGGTTCACCATACCAACGCGGTCATGGTATTGGGAGCTTCTTGGGAGGGTTATTTAGATCAGTTTTACCTTTACTTTCAAGTGGTGTTCGAGTGGTTGGTAAGGAGGCATTAAACGCTGGAGTAGGACTTTTATCGGATATGGTTCAAGCGCGTCCTATGGAAGCCTCAATAAAAGATCGTCTTAAACAAGTTAGTACGAACTTAAAACGAAAGGCTGATAACAAAATTGATCGATTTAACATGACAGGATCTGGATATATAACTAAAAGAAAACGATTGGCATCGTTCATTCCACCACTAACTGCTAAAGTGAAAGCTACGAAAAAACTTGGTCTAAAACCAAAAAACATCGAAGATATATTTTCAAATTAAATATGTCTTTCCTTCATAATCATTCTTGTGAGTGCGTTAAGTCAGAATTAGATTTATTTGCATTACCGTCTACACAAACAAGCATTGAAAATGGATTGTGGATTCACTATAAACCAATTTCATCTCTTGCTGATGATGGACCTATCGAGTTTCAAGTTCCTGGAACAGGCGATGACTACATAGATTTATCTCATACATTACTCCAGATAAAGGCAAAAGTATTAAATCAAGATTCATCAAACTTGATATCAGCTACAGCAGTAGCACCTGTAAATAATTCGCTGCATTCACTTTTTAGTCAACTTGATGTTTATTTAAACCAAAAACTTGTATCACCACCTCATAATACCTATGCCTATCGAGCATACATGGAAACTCTTTTAAACTATGCTCCTGCTGCTAAACAATCTCATCTTACTTGTAGCTTTGGTATGAGGATACAGCAGGAAAAATGGATTCCACAGATGGTAAAAACATAGGATTTGTTAAAAGACAGGAATTAGTTAATGAAAGTAGGGAAATAGAAATGATTGGTCATCTTCATGGTGACATTTTCAATCAAGATAAATTTTTAATGAATGGCGTTGAAATGAGTGTAAAATTAGTTCGATCAAGAGAGAGTTTTAATTTAATTGCTGGGTCAAATGATGTAAAGTTTAAAGTTTGCATTACAGACGCAACTCTTATTGTTCGAAGAGCACGAATTAATCCAAGTGTATTACTCGCACATCAGAAAGTTTTAGCTTCTACCACTGCTAAATATCCTATTACTCGTGCTGAAGTTAAAGTTTTAACAATTCCATCAGGTGTTCAAGGAAAAACTCTTGATAATATATTCTTAGGACAGGTACCCAAAAGATGTATTATTGGATTTGTAAACAATTCTGCATTTAATGGTTCGCTTACTAAAAATCCATTTAACTTTGAAAACTATGGTATTAACTCTTTCAGCTTATATATTGATGGTCAACAAATACCTTCAAAAGCTTTGCAACCATCTTTTAATAATAATATATTTACATCAGCATATCATACTCTATTCTCGGGGACTGGTATTCACTTTCTAAATGAAGGAAATGCAATCTCTCGTGAACAGTATGCTAAAGGTTACTGTCTTTTAGCATTTGATTTAACTCCTGATTTATCAGCTAACTCATCAGCTCATTGGAATCTCATAAAGCATGGTAGTGTAAGATTAGAAGTACGATTTGAATCCTCACTAATACAAACAATTAACTGTATTGTTTATGCTGAGTTTGATAATATTATTGAAATAGATAAAAATAGAAATGTTACTGTAGACTATAGTAGTTAAGGTTATGTGTATGTAACTAAAGGAAACATTATAAAATTAAATAAAACAAATTATATGCAATATACTATTTTTTTATTTCTTTATAAACACCCTATTCAATCTTATACAGAACACTGATTGAGTTTAAACTTTACATAAGCACACTGACTAAACCACTGAACATGCTGCTGCCAAGGATCATCATCATCTTCCCAATCTTTTAAACCGCCACCACAATGGAAACACTTGGTCCTGTCTTCATGACCAGTATAAAAGAAACCGGCTTCTGCAAGATCTTCAGGCTTCTGTTTCATAACGAGTGGCCAGTCTCCGAAACTGAACAACCGTCTAGATTTTGAACTGAAAAATGGATATTCAGCTCTTGGGTACTGCATATTCTTCACTTTTTCTTCTCCAATCAGTTTTGTAGTTTTGCTTTTCAATGAAGTGATCTGTTCACGTATGCCACACTCATCTCTTCCTTCTAATCTTGTTTTTCTCTCAGCACCACAAGACGACACCTCCTTGGATCTAATGAATACACAGAAGTAATTTAAGTAAACAGAATCACATTCACTAATCGACTAATGTCATTGTTAAAAAAGTATTTTTTAACTTTTTCACTTTCTGCTATTGTCTTTGTAATATTGTATACGAGGCCGTATGTGCTGTCATAGATGCTATCCTTATTATTCTTTACATAATATTTATTCCTCGTGGTAGTGTGTTTCCAATGATGTAGTTGGAATCTTACATAGCTTCTTCATATCGTACATTTCAATTTTTATGAGATGCATCGCTTGGTCTCCATAGTCAGAATTAGTAGAAATGTATGATACACCATCTCTAGCGGCTTGTGCCAAGGTTGACGATAACAGTTTATTCTTTTTTATTTTTTGGTGCCACTTCAAAAAAAATGATCAATTGGTTGTGATTTCCTTTTTCCACCATCGCATGTGTTATTATTTTATTAATGACGAGTCAGGTAGAATCTAATGAGTACACAGAAGTAATTTAAGTAAACAGAATCACATTCACTAATCAACTAATGGGTGTCATTGTTAAAAAAGTATTTTTTAACTTTTTCACTTTCTGCTATTGTCTTTGTAATGTTGTATACGAGCCCGTTTGTGCTGTCGTAGATGCTATCCTTATTATTCTTTACATAATATTTAATCCTCGTGGTAGCGTGTTTCCAATGATCAGTAGGCCAGAAGCGGTGGTGCGCCAGAACCGGTGAGCCACGGGATTGGTGCGCCAGAACCGGCAAATCACTACTACTACAGACAGACAGACAAAAATTTTACTGATTGCATTTTTGGCATCAGTATCGATCCCTAATCACCCCCTGATAGTTATTTTGTAAATATATTTCATGTACAGAATTGACCTCTCTACAGATTTATTATAAGTATAGATAAATTGCGACGTTGCCGTCCTTCAAGTACGCGTGTACAGAGTGTTTCTTTTACGTATCAATTTAACATTTTTAGTAAATATTTTAATATTAAAAAAAATAAAAACATTTTGTTTTCGAATGGTAATATTTTTTTAGCATGTATGGATGCTACACTATTGCGGGTTAACGGGAACGCCCTCTGTTAGTTAACATACTGTATATACCTCCTAAACAATAATATTGATTTATCTATCTTTGAATCTGTCTCTGCACTGAATTCCTTGTAACATCTCTACCCACCACATTTTATGCAAATGGTTTATTACTTATACATACATGTATTAAGAAACAAAGTCTCCCGCCATTTCTGTCTGTCCTCAAAAACTCAAAAACGCATGACCACATTTTCATGCGGTTTCCATCAATAGATAGAGTGATTCATGAAGAAGGTTTCAGTGTATAATTTTTTAGGTTTGGTGTTAATTAGCAGAATGAGACCGTGCGAAGGTGGCCCGGGCCGCTCAAGTAAGATTTATATGTTTGTAGTTACTAGCCTCTGCCCGCGACTCCGTTCGCCTCGGAGGGTTCTCCTGCAAAATCCCGGAAATCCTAATCCCGTGGGGATTCCGGGATAAAAAGTAGCATATGTATTATTTCAGGATGTCAACTACCTACTTACCAAATTTCAATCAGATCCGTTCAGGAGTTTTTGCGTGAAAGAGTAACAAACATCCATGCATCTCTATACATCCATACCACTGATCAGAAAACCACTTGATCGCGCATACGTTGCCCCGACGCACGACAACTATGCGAGTTTTTGCTCTTATATATTGGCTACGATACACGAACCATTTTAGTTGTGACCAAGTATTACAAATTTATTTATTAATTAATTTATTTTATTTAATTACAAATTTTAAATTTTTGTATCCAATTTATAACGCATAATAATGCTTTCATGCGCGTTGAAGTGGTGTGGAAAATATTCCCAGACATCTAGATACCAAATGGATGACATGACTATTCATCAGTAATGAAATTATATGAAAATTATTTATCATTTAATCAGATTATAAGCTACCGCAGAGGTCCTTTTAAAGTGGTGGTTTGGGTGGTCAAGGACAAAATTGTGTCGCGCGTTGATGTCTTTTGGAAATGTCTCTTTCTTACATGAAGAAATTCTAATTCTTTTATCCCTGTCTTTTTTTTTGTATTTTTATCGTAAAAATCTGTGCTGTTACCTATGACGGCTGAATACGATATCGATAATTAAAAAATTAAACTTATTTTTTTTTAATTCAATTCAGATATAGTTGTCATAAAATACCTATCTACATTAACCGACTTTAAAAAAAATAAAACCGACTTCCATATCAAAACACTACAAAGCCAAAAATAATTTTAATTTCGGTAGTCGGTGTTATTGGTTTTGTATTTTCTTTTTTTTCACACCGCCTTCCGAAATTAAAATTATTTTTGGCTTTGTAGTGTTTTGATATGGAAGTCGGTTTTATTTTTTGCAAAAAAGTTTTTATTTTCGTGCTTTTTAGTGGATCAGTGAATTTTCCAAATCGGTTCGTAAATGACGGAGTTATGCGCGAACAAAAAACGCAATGCAGCGTAAACGAAAAGATCATCAACGTAAACATTTTTTTAGACATTTGTTGATTTTTCAGAAACGGCTTGTCCGATTTCGATAAAATTTTCATGGGACCATTTGGGAAGTATACCCCTTCTAATAAGATCAGAATTTTTCAAATCGGTTGGCAAACGACGGAGTTATGCGTGGACAAACATAAAAAAAAAAAAATACAAACATCAGAATTGAGAACCTCCTCCTTTTTTAGAAGTCGGTTAAAAAAGAAGAAAGTTCTGAACTGAATATTTTTTCTTCTGTGTGACATGCATGTTTTCATTTTAGATTTCCCAAGATTCCAGACTAAAAAGAAAAGTGGAATGGATAAGGTTACTAGGGAATATTGGTTTCTAGTTTAGTTTTTATTGATATAATGTTGAGAAAAGTCAAAATAATATAAGATACCTATATCCAATCATTCTAGGCTTCAAATAGTATGACGGAGTCTAATATTAATTAACTTGCACCTTTGCATTACAATATCGCCCTCGTAAGTTACTTTGGTTCCGAGGTTGCGGTAATGTTCTAATGAGATACCGCGGCCCCGGAACTTAAGGCAGCTGAAGGAACAGGGTGGGTTTTTAGTCAGTAGAAGTATGACACTCCCTTCCACTTTACCCAGAGCGGGAGAAGTCTTTCGATGATTTTCCCACCCAGGAAAAAAAAGCAGGTTACTTTGTTTCGATCTCAAGTCCACGGGTTAAGTGTACGAGGGAGGAGTCATTAGATAAATCATCTAATGACTCACCACCAAAAAAATAATTAATACCGAGTGCCTGCTGAAGCTATAGTTGTTGACACAACTGATTTTAATGAAAATATATTTATAATGGAATATAAAAAAAATATAAAAAAATAAAATATTAAAATAATATAATATGGCCGGCTACATTGTCCATGCTCTGGTAAAGCAAATAAAATGCCTAACTTGTATTGGAGCGTTGATTGGTGTTACAAATCAAAACGCCTTACAATTTCAAAAAGACACTAAAAACAAGTTATTGTACGGATCCACCACAGTAATAGAAATTTGTCGTCGTTGTGAAATTTATATTAAAAGGGCGATTAACGAGAGTGGTTTGAAAGTGCTGTCTCAGAAATATAATTCCAATTATTTTATGAGATCGGTTTTAAAATCACTGATTGGGTATAATTTATTCCCGGATATTAATTTTCATCAATATGAAATAGAAACTACCAATCATTTGATTGAATTAGCAAGATGCATAATCAGAAATATATAGACGCTCGGTTATCATTTGTTAGCAAAAACAATCAGGACTCTAAAACTTTAATTCGAAAAACATTTACCAAATTAATTCATTTTAAAAATCAATAATAACAGCATACTTGTTTTTCTTTTTGTAATTGAGACTGATAATGATTAAATATTATTATGTGATTTTATTGAGTATTTTTTATAATGTTAAACCTCATTTTATCGATATCGATAACTTTCCCTCAATCAAGTAGAGCAATCCCTAACTCGGCATATCTATGAAGCTTGACCTTGAACTGACCAATTGCAGTAGCGCATTTTTTCTTCGCCTCCCAACCCGTATAAGTTGAGTTCTTCAAAGAAATTGGCCTATAAGCTCTGTTAAATACTCTCTGATCCATACTCACTAACTTTCGCGTTTATAATATTACTAGTAAGAAACATAATACTTACACAGTACACACCGACATGAAAGCATCAACTGCTTTCAGATAGGACACTGGAGGCAGTTGCGCCTGCGACTTAGCATGCTGCGTCGACAGCGTGAGCAGTGACGTCACGCCGAGGGTCACCCGCGCCGGCGCAGCGTCTGGTTTGATCCAGAATGATACCCACTGAGAAAGGAGAAGATGAGAGAGAAGTGAGAGCTTGTGGTACACGATCTCTAACGCGTTGACACACTTGGGAATCTTGGAATGTCATCTCTCAAATTTGTGTGGTTATTTCCTCAAAAGAGCACCACAGACATGAACCTGCATGCTTTTCACATGATTGGACCAATACGAATTGTATGGACTTTAAAAGAGACGATGACCTCTGAGTTTGTTTCGGTGTTTCTTCTCAGAGTAGTCAGTTAGGCTACACCGGCCTCATCTAGCTAAACTAAACTTAACACGCAAAAAAATGTGACGTGTAAAAGTGTTATTTATACCCAATATGCAAAATAAATATTTCATTACATGGAGCGTCTGCCTGTCTGACCTTTACAACCCAGTAACTGGGTAACACGATGCCCCTTGGCAAGATTGTTGACTGTTGTCAGATTTTCTGACTTCTGACTACCCGTAACGATTGTCAAAAATGTTCAAATGCCAGCCGGGGCCACGGTGTAATGTGCTTTCCGAGGCACAAAGGAATATCGATATATAAAGATGATGATCCACCCACGGACAGACCTCGGCTAGGGCTTCCAATCCCGTAGCCTGAATTAAATCTCGGTATTTGCGGGATCCCGCATATTGAAAATATTCACATTTATATAAGGCAAATAAAACAATGAATGAATCAACTAACTCCACATTTATTTACGTAAGTATTACTATTAGTATGAGATCAATCAAATTACACCATTTTTTCTTCACAAAAAACAGTAACAAATACTGAATAAAAAACTTTACTGATATTTTAGGCTACCACTGACTGAAATTCGGCTATTTTACTACTTAAGCTTTGAAAAACGGGCGACATCGCCCCCCGCGTTGTTTGCAACACTGCCGGCCGCCAGTCACCGAACTCACCGAGCGATCGCGCTCGCGAGAGGTCGCATGCATGTTTTTTTTTTTCAGTCCCGCAAATCCCGCGGATCCCGCGCCAGTAATCACGCATCACGCGGGATTGCAAAATGACGCGGGATCCCGCAATACCGAGATCTCGGTTCTCCGGGATTGGAAGCCCTAACCTCGGCAATCGTTGCTTTACCTTGAAGAGGGCTGTTATTTTTTACCGAAGAGCTCCTTTAGCTAGTTGTGAATCCTGGAATGTGTTACCCAGTCACCATAACTTTTTAATCGGAGCCTCTTAGCGGTGGCGTAATGGTATTGAAGAGGCACTTTAAGTGTGATGTGTAAACTTACAGACATGATAACAATCAAGCAGGTTGGTATGTAGGTATTGAAGAGGTGGTATCCCAAACGCCGCTTCAGCTTAAAGATTACCTCTAGGCAGGTGAAGTTACCTGAAAAGAAGAACAACACCGTATCAGTTTTCAAAGCGTTAAGTATAATCAGGGTATAATGTCCCCACTGCTGGGGCAACTCTATCAGAGTTAGATATAACTTAGGGGCTTTAAGTCAAGAGTAAATAGGTTACTTCTAGGTAAGCGTTCGACGATTTCATCATCACTTACCATCAGGTGAGATGGCGGTCAAACGGGAGTCTTATTCGGTTGATCGTTCACGGTCTATTTTTTATTGATAATAGACTCCCGTCACAATCACACGAGTCCAGTGCGGATTGGTGGTTGTCGCATGTTTCAGATTTCTCGGAGGACATGCCAGTTTCTTCCCGATGTTTTTCTTCACCGTTCCTTCAGTGGTAATGATGAAAGTTGTACAAAGAACAGTGTATATCTGGGTTCGAACCCACAACCTATAGCTCGTAAGTCGTGCCTGTAAACACTGGGCCATCACTGCTCTCTTAGATCACTCATCATAATCATCACCCGCACGAAATGTTTTGGGAATACTTTCATTGTGCGTACAGCTAAGGAGTGGAATTCCCTGCCGGAGTCTGTGTTTCCTGATAGCTATAACCTGGGAGTCTTTAAGTCGAGTGAATAGGTTACTTCTAGGCAAGCGTGCTTCATCTTCAACCACAATATCATCGCTTAACATCAGGTGAGATTATGGTCAAACGCAAGCCTATCAACTATAAAAAAAGTAAAGAAAGAAAAAAAAAACAACATGTTTAATTGCCGCAGAGCTGACATAGGTAATAAACTTTAGTATGCTAGGAAAAACCAAAAACAATGACAAAAGAAATTAACAAACATCTCTGTCGTTCTGAGTTATCAACACATGGTCACGGACGATGATTGACGAGGAATTGATGACCGACTGATGGTGGAATAAACTTCTAACTTGATTAATAACCCTCGCAGATAGCGATCAAAAGTATAAACAGTTTTTTTTTTTTAATTTCCCACACTAGGAATTGCTACTGTATCGTGAGTGCATTTTTACAAACATCAGATATGAAACTAACATTTGTAGGTCATAATAACATTTGAATCAAACCCGCGAAACGCAGCGCAACAGCCAATAGTTTACCGTGTAGAAAAAATATAATTCTAAACTAAAAATATATAGTCTTAGGATACATACATATCCGTGTAATCGTAGAACAGATCGCTCAAATTGCAGCTGTGAAACTATAACTCGCGTTACAAATATAAAATATCTTGGCGTGATACTTGACGAACATATTACTTGGAATTCACACATAAAGTCATTGGTAGGTAGGATTAGAAAAATGATATATGTTTTTAAAAATCTTCGTGCAGTAGCAACTCAGCAGCTCCTTATACAAACGTATAAGGCGCTGTGTAAATGTCTAATTAGATACTGCATATGTGCGTGGGGTTGCGCCGGTAAAACCTACCTCATTGCTGCTGAACGAGCCCAGCGAGCGGTTCTCAAGGTTCTTTTGTTTCTCCCCATCAGACATCCCACAACTTTGTTGTATGAAGAATCCAGTGTGTTATCGATAAAGAAATTATTCATACGCGAAATTCTCACAAGGTACCACTGTAGAACTGTGCCGTATATACCCTCTGTGAATAAAAGAGTTCTTTGTTGCCCGATACCTATCCTCAAAACAGCGTTCGCAAGAAAACATTATTTTGCCCTTGCCCCTCGAATCTATAACATTTTGGATAAAAAACACAACATTAAGAGACATAATCGTAGACAGGTAAGGATCATAATTCTGGAATGGTTGAGTGACCTCGACTACGATGCTGTGGAGGACATCATTAAGGGCAAGTACCTCTAGTGATGGTTTCTACGGCGCTATGGTCGAGACTAGCCACACACGTAGCCCATTCTCATAAAACCCACGCAAACACAGACATGCACCGATAAACATATACACGCCCACACAAAACACACACACACACACACGCACACACACACCCTCAAACACACACACCCTCACACACACTCACCCTCGACACAAACACACCATTGTTAATCATATTATGTATAAGTCTAAATTGCTTTGTTAAATTCATCATCTTTTATTTTTTTTAATTTTAATTTTATTACTGTTTTAAGCTCTTTCAGCATCATTTATTTTAATTCATTTTGTATTTTTCTATTCATCTCATGTTATTGGCTTAAATTTGTAACCTATTGTCATGGGGAACAACCTGGCTCCTGCAATACAGTAAATACTAGCGCAGGAGCTAGGGACTTCTTGAATGTAGGTACTACATAAAACTGTCAATAAATGATTATGATTATGATTATAGTATATCGTATACGTATTTTTACCTTATTAAATCAATAAAAAATTACTAAGGTCAAAAGTTTGTTTTCAACTCAGTTTTTGATCGTCGAATGTTGTCATTAAATAATTATTTAGTTCTAAGGCCTCATACAACTAGAAAACATTTGCTTTTTAAACTTAAAAACGTTAGGTTAGGATAAGATATTTCCGTAAAAACTTCTAGAACCCAATTAGGACATGTCTTGTATCTTGTGTTAATGTTTCTCCCTGACTGTTTACAGATCGAAATAATGACATGACAACAGAAACAATACGTGCCCAATATTTCTGCCGGAGTCTGTGTTTCCTGATATCTATAATCTGAGGATCTTAAGTCAAGAGTCATCTTCGACCACATCATCACTTACCATCAGATGAGAGAGATGGTGGTCAAACATAATCCTAATAGCAGTAAAAAAAATGTAAATTAAGTGACAGACTAAACATTGCGCCCATCGTGTAATTCAATATGAAGCCGATTAAGTTTCAATAGCTTGCTCAAACTACGATTGAATTATTGTATTCGAAATATAGTCTACCAGTCTCCGTGACATGGACGAGTGTACACCTAAATTAGTCGTAATTATCAAAGGATTAAAAGATAACATAAGAAGCGAACTAATCCATCAAACAGAATTAGCAGAAAAATGATGGCCATTGCTTTAATCCGCAAAGCGACCTAGTTTCCATTAATAATCTTTACTCAAATTGTTGAAATAGGTTTTATAGTCTGCATTTGGGAGATTTGGTGATGATTATTGTTGTTTAATTTTGACCTACTCTTGTTTATTTGTCTGATGTTATCAAGAATGGCTAAGATTAAGCTGTTCTAATTGGTTGCGGAGTATAGGAATATTTCCAAAATGTGATAAGAGAAAACTGCAAAAAAAATGTAGGGAAAACATTACCACTAATTGAACCATCCCGTGACCAAAAGGCTGGCTTTTTACCTGGCCATAGGCTAAGTTTGCTATACAATGTGGTAATGTCGCCAGTCTCTTGGATTCAACTAATAGAGCGACGGCTTGTTTGATCTCCACAACCCAGTAGCTGGGTTTAGATAGTTAGATAGATATACTGTTTATTGTACACTATAACAGAATTAAATGAGGACTTAGAAACTACAAAGAGTGTTACAATGGGCGGTCTTATCGCTAAAAGCGATCTTTTACAGACAACCTTTGTATGGATTTTTTTTTGATAATAGGCTCGCGTTTGACCACCATCTCACCTGATGATAAGTGATGATGTGGTCGAAGATGGAGCACCCTTACCTAGAAGTAACCTATTCACTCTTGACTTAAAGACCCCCAGGTCATAGCTATCAGGAAACACAGACTCCAGCAGGGAATTCTACTCCTTAGGTACGCACATTGAAAGTATTCCCAAAACGTTTTAGATGGAGGGATTCGGACGTGGATAGTTAACAATAAAGAGTATACATACGGTTTCCTTCTAAAAACTACGAAACTTACCCGTGGAGTAGACCTGAGTGCAGTCAGCAGTGGTGTTCTGCACCAGCTCAAGCTGCGGCAGCTCAATATTCTCGTCCACCACGAGGGGTACGTCCGGGTCCCACTGGAAAATCAGGTCGTCCGTCGTGTGGGATACTGTGGACATTACGAAGAAAAGGTGTAAACTAGGATTACTGTACATTGTGTACGAAATATTCTGTGCAACTTAAACAACTATTAAAAAAAAAAACAAACATCCGAATTGAGAACCTCCTCGTTTTTTAGAAGTCGGTTAATAAAGAGAATTAGCAATGTGGGTAGAATTCACGTTACTAGCTATCTTGTTAACCCCTCCAACTAAGCTAAATATGCTTGTGTCTGGAGTGGGTTCACGACAATAGTGTAATGGGTGGGGTTCGAACCCGCGACCTCTCGATCACAAGTCCGACATCTTAGACATTAGGCTATTGTCACTTATACAACGTGTAATTTAAAGGGTATGTACATACCAAGTGCACGGCTTCTTTGGATGATAACAAATGATATGGCAAGGGTTTTGTAATCCTATTTGTACATGTGTGGAGCTTATTAGAAATTTCAATACATTGATACCAGAGATCGAATTTTTCAAATTAAGAAGAACGAAGAGAATTATCTTTTTATTGACAAGTGACGTGGAAAGTGATGACCCTCATAGTGCTGTGACACGTTTGTTATTACTGGTATTCAAGAAACATATCGACACGCCCTGTCAACAATGTCGGATCTGAAAATATGCACATTTCCAGCAGAGCAGTTTAAAGTTTAAGAACATGATGAAAATGATATTTTATGGATTACAATTATATATATGGATATTGGATATATGACACTCATTCCAAAATTCAAAATCGTAATCCATAAAATAACATTTTTATCATGCTTTATGCATTTATGTACGTTCCTATCATGCTTTTAAACTTTAAACTGCTCTGCTGGAAAGTTGCATATTTTCAGATCCGACATTGTTGATAGGGCAATTCTGTGAGTCACTTATTTTGAGCTGAAACTTTGCATAGAGACTCCATACCAGATGTTGGCTTCAGTCCTTTTGGATAGATATGGGGTTTCCGTTACACGTTGTATATGAATGTATCTAACACACCCATGTCAGTAAGACAAGTAGAAACCTTTCCTTCATTTATTTTATAAAAAACTAGCACTCGTACGAGACTTCGCTCTCTATAACTTTATGTACAAAAGAAGGAGGGTTTATCGTTAAAAATATAACCCTCCTTTTTTACAGTCGAGGAAAAGCAAAGCCTATAACCTTCCTCAAGCTTCAACCTACTTTCATACCAAATTTCATCTAGATCCACTCAGTACTTTCGAAGATTAACGCGTTTAATAAACAAACCAATCCGGTTTATAATATTAAAGTATAGAAGTATAGGTAGGTGCCAAGTAATAGAAGCATAATTATAATTACATAAATCAATAAATGATAAATGTTCTTTATTTTGAAAGTCATTTCATTCTATCACACAAATGACGTGTAATTTTTTTCATTTTAAACTAGATGAGGCCAGTATTTCCTGACTACCCTGAGAAGAAACACCGCAATATTAGAGAACCAGGTTACTTTACATTGTGTATCAAATATTCTGTACGTATACGTACGGGATACGTGATAGGACGTGGGGGTGAAACGACAATTCAAGTTGAGCTCACTCCACGTAAGTTACGATTATTCACGACCATTTCAGCTAAGTATTTATTGAGATATTAAACGGAATAGACTGGCTGTTAACTCCACCGAAGTTCTCATAGTGCAAAATAGGCCAGAATTTGCGCATCAAATAATTAGTATGCAAGTTTATGTAGGTATAAAAACTGTCTATCACGATATTATAGAATGTATGAAAGGGAAATAAATAAATTAGCAACCTTAGAAATCGTCTTTTTATTCTAAAGTTGATACCGCTAGTTCAACGTCAAATCTTTCTTACTAGAATTTTATAAATGCAAAAGTTTGTGAGTATGGATGCATATTACTCTTTTACGCAAAAACAATTGAACTGATCTGAATGAAATTTGGTAAGTAGATAGTTAACATCCTGGAATAACACATAGGCAAATAAATATAGGTAGCTTTATCCCGGAATTCCCTCGGGATTCGCGTGGGAATTCCGGGAAACACAAGAAAACCCTTTCTCACAAACGAAGTCGCGGGCAGAATCTAGTTTAACATATATACAACATGTATCGTAATTAACGCACACCCTCAAACAATAAATTATGTTATTATCATAATACATACTTAGTCTGAATTTTTAGTTTTACTTGTTTAAACAGTATTTTTTAAGACTTTAACTTCCTTTAAATGAGTTTCATTTTTCTGTAATGTGTATTGAATGACGGAATTTATATAAATCTGCATTTAAAAAGTTACTACTTTAATTTACGGTCCATAGTTAGTTTGTTTTTACTATACAGCGAAAGTGTAATTTGTAATTTACGTAGATTTAATTGCTTTGGGATATAAAATACGTACGACACGTCGGTATATCAACCAAGTGTGGGTGGTACCCAGCCGTGCGTCTGATAGACCCGTAGTGAAAGGGAGATAGAGGAATCAGGTCATGGAGCTCCTGCGCACACTCCCCGAAGTACAATCTGTAGAAAACCTACAAGCAAGCAACGGTTCGCCGATGAGCCAGGCTATGAAGCTTGTCCACCAGCACCTCGTCGCCTATAAGCCTTTTAGCTCTGCGCTCGATCGACTCCAATGCAGCAAGTTGGTACTTTGCAGAGCCATCCCACAAGTGGCTGCAATACTCCACGCAGGAACAGACCTGTGCTTTATACAGATTTAGAAGCTGCCCAGGCGTGAAGTACCACCTCACCTTTTGTAGGATTCCCAGCTTTTTAATACTACAATTTAGTTTAGGTGGCTAAAGCAATCAAGTGCATCAACATTTATTTGTATGAAACAGTAATTTCATCTGTTACAAATAATAATCTTTATTCTTCGCCGTTCGTACTTAATCCATTCTTCCCACTATTCTACGCTTCCTATTATAGCTCTTAATAACTTTTTATATGGGTTAGATTCCCGTATAGTGTTGTTGTGCGCACCACGCTTAATCGTTATAGATGTACCAATATTTTTTAGATTAGCATAATATTGAATCATTTTAATGACTGGGTATTTGATGCTCTAATAACGTTTCTACAAAACTGAGCAGTAAAACCTTCTATTTTGCAGCCTTGGTTTAAAATGTTTGAATGAATACAGTCGTTAAAGATTCATAAACTCGAAAACAGTTCCTAAACATTTTTCCCCAGTTGCGTCAAACTAAAGGAAAAAAAATACTCCATTTCTCTGTCTGCAGCAGCGTACGACACAAACTCAAAGGTTTCTCTCGTTAATTATCGCAGTTCACGTCTGTTTACTTCATTAAAATCACAGAAATGTGAGGAAGCTTTCATGGAGATGAAAATATAAAACCAGAACTAGAAACTGCAGTATTTTGGTAGTTTTCCCGAGGTTTGTTTTCAGTAATACCGTAAGCTTAAATAAAAACCCTAAACTATATATAGCGTCCAGACATTGGTGAGCATTGCTGTCCACTGGTTTTATTTAAGTATTACATATTTTCAGATTTGAACTAAAATAAATAATTTCAATATAATATATACTTGTAAGCGAGGAGATTCAAAAATTTAGTACATCCTCTCATTTTGGCATGTCCTTCAATTTTTTTTTTTTATTTAATAGGAATTTCTCTACTTATTTAAGTTAAAATAGTCTCTCAATCGAAAATGTACCTTTTGTACTACGTTTTCAACTGAATTCGAATGAAATCTAGCTAAAACTAAATATTTGTAAATCATTTTAATCAATTACACACCCATTCATTTTGGCTTGTCCCCAGTAAAAATTAAAACTATAAGTTAATTCTTTCAATCTTTTGTGGAACACCCAGAAATGTTGTGTTGTTTTTATTCCTAATGGAATGCCTTTAGCAAGACAAACAGCTGAAAAATATGGAATAAAATTAACTTCAAGGAAGGTCAGATATATGTAAAAAGAAGCGTGATAGCGTGAATGAAGAAACTTCAGCATCAGTCTGTATCAATGGGTTATTCTCGACAATACAAAGTCATGTCTGAATAGCAGAAAAAGGTGTTGGTGAAATATTTGACACGATGTGCTGTGTACACTTATTTAGGCTCAGGCAAGAAAGTTAGTAAACTTGCAAAATCACATAACTTATGTAACTAACCGACTAAACCCAGTAACAAATGTTACATTCATCTACTTACCAAGTCACCAACTATCAGTCCTTTTTTTATGAACATCCATCAACCGTTATTTCTGAAGGTCAAGTTGCCGGTTTTATATTCAATCAATTGAAGCAGAAAATTTGAATGCTGTAGCAGTTCTACCTGCCACACCTCCAATGCCCAAAATCCAAGCTCATGAAACTGCTTTTGATCCAAATGAGCCGTCCACAAGCCAATCAAACATTTCAAGACTTGTGTCATAACTGTGAATTTGATTAACCTAGGTAATATATTCGTATTTGTTTTTGATGTTGTTATCTTCTCAGTTAGTTATTTTATTTGAAATAAGACTTATATTGTTAGATGCTAAACTAAAAAGCGTTAGATTTTGTAGAAGAAACTTTTACAAGTTATGATTAATTTTGTAAGTTTATCTCATTACTGAAATAATTAAGTATTATAACATGGATGACGGCCAAAATGTGCCATACACTTTTGTTACATCTGAAGACTAACATAGGGTGATGTGAGTGTAAAATTGAAGTCCTAGAGATTATTTTTAAATAAAGAATTATTCTGTATTCAGGTGTTTCCACTACCCCAGCTTTTGTTTCATTTGACCCAGGCTCAGGGGCATTTGAAACATTTTTCGAGGTTTTCTAAAAAGCCTCTAACTATTAATTGGTAAACGATAAAGTCAAAAAAAGGTTATCACCGTATAGATAGATATCCCTGTTATAATAGAAATTTTTGATGGAACAAATTTAATGAAAAGAGAGAGTAGTATAACCGATTATGTCAAAAACGTTCCAATTGGCCCCAGTCTCCCCAACGTATGTGTGGCGCATAGTGTAACGACACTATGTAACAAATGTTCCTATAATTTTACACTTGTATCAGATTTGAATCAAATCAAATCAAATCGTTTATTTGTGATACATGGGTTGCATACAGGTGTTGATTACATAATTATATAGGTATTTAATATTGTTAATTCCATGATCAGCCACTTGGGCATACAAATTAATGAGTGGTATAATGACAATTTAATTATAATATTCTAATGCATTCATAATAATTTAATTTAAAATGTCGTACTGTTAATGAATTCTATTATTACTATTACTAATACATAATAAACACAAACAATAAAATTATAGTCAGGTGGATATGCTACATTTAAACAGTTCTTGTCGATAAAAATTCAGCAACAGAATAATAACAATTTTATTTGTTAATAATTCTAGTTAGGTGCAGCATAAACTCTACTAGTACTAACATCATGGATGTATTATCCGATTTAAATAAATAATTATAAGAGAATATCCTAACGTGTCGGATTTGTGATCGAGGGGTTGCGGTTTGGAACCCCACCCGTTACACTATTCCAGTGAGTTCTTATTCTTAGTTGAAAGGGTTAACAAGATTGCTAGTAATGTGAATTCTACCCACATTGATAGTTTTCTTTAAAAAAAAAAAAACTTATAAAGCATGTACCAACAACACACAGAAACATTCCCTCTGTGTGTATCAGTACACTCTATCCTGCTACGGCTGACAAGCATCATTTCAACCATCAGCTCTATTTATAGGCTCCTCAATCCTGATCACACGATAGGACCGGCTGCCTCCCGCCACAAGCGCCCTCTAGCCCTCTTGGCCTACATTTTACAAACCACTCGATCCGATAATTTTTCTGTATCACACGACAAACTTTACTCGGCCCTCAAGAGGGGACTCTTATTTTCGGGTTTGGGTTTGAGTGATTTTTATTTTTGCGTATTTTTGAGCAAAGTAGGGTAGGTATATGCTACCCTTCCTTTGGACTTTTTTGTGATTGAGTAGGCACGGGGATATTATACGTTTTGGTTGGACATGGTTTTATTCGTAATCACGTTTTTCGTTATAAATGTACTTCTGCTACACCAAAAAGAAAAAATGGAATCTTTATAGGGTCACTTCTTCATTTTTGACGAATGAATAGACAGACTACGATAAGGCTCTGTTTATTAGTCGAGAACCTTATTCTTAGAAACTATGCTCTTCCAAAAATCAAGCTTTTAAGACAATTAAAAAGCGATAATTGGTAAATAAATACAACAGCCAAATACTTCAAGCGAACTACTTAACGAATTTTTTATGTAAGGGGTCTTCCTTACACAAAAGAAGATCGTTTAGTATTAAGATGTGAATACACCGTAATTATAAGGATACCTATCCAGAGGTATCAGACACAAAATACGAACTTTTCAAAAATCTCTCCCAGAAATAGAATGAGCACCAAGTTGTTTTTCTCCTCCGAAGATCGATCTGTTAGTAATCACAATTCACATCACATATTTTTGTTATGTCTCTGGTGGCCTTAAATACCACAATCAAAGCTTTCTGCCAAAGCTTAAGAACGAACTTCGGCTTGTGTCGCTTGCGTAGGGTAACTGGATATATATACTAGATAGGGCTAGGTAATACAATCTTTAAGTACACACGGCGACTTAATAGTTTTGGTAACGAAACCATAGCACGATTCAGAAAGAACTTTTAAGAAATAACGCCATCTATTGAGTGGCGCATTATCCAACACTGAAAGCTTTTTATTCTACTCGCTACCTTCTCAGCTACTTGTCAACTACTTAGCCTTTTTCGCAACTATAGATAGTGCAATCCACGAAGATGCGCCCCACCAATTAGACTGAGGGGATCGCGGGGTGCGGGGGGTATAAATATCCCCACCTTAAATTAAAAATATATAAAATTTAAGTAGAGCATCTTTCCCTTTGACCGTGACGCTTTCTCCTGATTAGTCTATTCGTCGTAGTGTGCGTTCATAAACGGTTAAGAGGAATAGTGGGACGCGTCTTCGTGGATTGCACTATCTGTACATATGTTGGGGTCAGCTTCCAGTCTAAACGTATGCAGCTGAATATTAGTGTATTACATGGAGCGACTGCCTATCTGACCTCCACAACCCAGTAGCTGGGTAACACGTTACCCCTTGGTCAGACCAGTGTGAGATTTGCTGACTTCTGACTACCCGTAACGACTGTCAAAGATGTACAAATGACAGCCGATAACAACGGGTTAACATGCTTACCGAGGCACGGGGGTGTGACACCGCCAACTTCCAAACTCCGGGCTACTACTGAGAAATTACTTACAGAAAAACCAAAGCTCTGAAATAAATGAGTTTATGATTATTATTAATAAGAAAGTCAGACGTCTAACTGAGCTCCTTAAGTTGTATGTTGAGCTACGCGGTAAATGACAAATGCTTGCACTGTTTCGACGGGCATGCCTAAATCTGTTTGTTTCTATCCTCAGAAAACTTGTGTGTGTTTTTATTTTTCACTTTTTAGTTGTGGTACCATTTATCTAAAGAATCAGCCTTAATTTCGACAAAACATTAAATAGTCGTAAAAGGTACAATAATAAACCGCAATATTTAATAGACCAGGAGAAATTAGCTTGAGGTGTATACACCTCAAGCCACCAAGATAATAATAAATCAATACAAACTCAATACAACGCCTTAGAAAACATGATATTAAACAGTGCAAAACAATCAGTTAGATCAAGCAAGACCAGAAGAAATGAAAACATTATAACAGAAGAGGTAACTGAACTCATAAACCAAAGACATTTCCTGAAAAATAAGGAGAGTAAAACAAGACAAGAAAAGATTTATTTAAACCAGCTATACAGAAGCATAAACAAAAAGATTGAACAGAACATAAAAACACACAGAATAAACATAATAGAGAAATACATACAGAAATCTGGAGCCAAAAGAAAGCGTACAAGAAACTGAACAACACTAGATATCTTATGACACACGTACAAAATTCTTCTGGAACCACAGTAACAAACAGACAAGACCTACTCAGCGTAGCTACAAACTTCTACAAGACACTTTACTCGACGACAAGCTCAAACAGAGAGTTACAAAATCCAGAAAGCACTTATAGGGAAAGTAACAATAACGACCCTGTATTCATTGAAAATGAGATTGAGATCTCCGTGAAGAAATTAAAATCAGACAAAAGCCCGGGTCTGGACGGCATAACAAACGAAATGCTACAGGCAGGAATAGAAAAACTGGTTAAACCACTAACAAATTTATTCAACAGTATAATGGTGAGGAAAGAATTACCTAGCCAAAGGACATGTTCCGAAATTATACTGTTTTACAAAAAAGGCGATCCATCCTTAATTTCCAATTACAGACCTATAAGTTTAATGTCAATTCTTTATAAATTGTTTTCTACAACCTTACTGAGGTGCATAACAAAAACAATTGATGAAAATCAAGCGGTAGAGCAAGCAGGGCTCATGAGCAACCGATCCACCGTTGATCATATCCATGTACTGAAGTTAATTATTGAGAAATACTACGAATACAACATGCCACTGTACATAGGATTCATTGATTACTCAAAAGCCTTTGACTCTATCTCCCACAGCTCTATCTGGAAAGCGTTAGAGTGCAAGGACTACATCCAGAGTACATTAATATCATTAAAGAAATATACAGAAAAAGCACAGCTAGAATTAAAATGGATAGTACCGGTCCTGCCTTTGACATAAAGCGGGGTGTGAGACAAGGGGACCTTCTGTCACCAAAGCTTTTCATAGCTGTCCTAGAGCAAATATTTCGAACGCTGACGTGGGACAAACTTAGCCTGAAAATACATGGACAATACCTATCACACTTGCGATTTGCTGACGACCTTGTCTTGCTTTCGGAGGATCCAAACGAGCTGCAGTAAATGCTAGAGTCTCTCAATGTAGAAAATAAACAAGTAGGGCTTGAAGTGAACCGGAGTAAAACCAAAATTATGACCAATTATTCTAAAAAGACAATAACACTCAACTCTAAACCTCTGAAATGGGTCAATGAATACACATATTTGGGACACTTGATCTCTACCAAAGACTGTACAAAGTTAGAAATAGACAGAAGAGTGAAAAGTACGTGGAACAAATACTGGGCTATGAAAGAAATATTTAAGAGTTCACTATGTACGGATCTAAAGACAAAAGCTATGTATATATGCCTGATGCCGTGCCTAACTTACGTCTGCCAAACATGGCCTCTAACAGAGAAATCTCTACATAAATTAAGAGTCTGCCAGAGAGCAATAGAGAGAAGCTTTATGGGCCACAAATTAAGGGAAAGAGTCAGTAACAGCTCAATAAGACAACAAACTAAGGCAAAAGACGTAATCAAACAAATACTTAGGCTAAAATGGAAATGGGCTGGACATTTACAAAGAGCGACCGATAGTAGATGGACCAAGATACTAACAAACTAGTATCCCATAAACAAAAAGAGAAGACGTGGTAGACCTAATAAGAGGTGGAGTAACGACATAGCAGGCTTAATAGGCAAAACATGGAGTAGGCTGGCTAGGGACAGAACAAAATGGAGGCAGATGGAGGAGGCTTTTACCGCTTTAGGCGGTCCTATAAAATGTATATGAATTTACGAGGCCAAATTTATCTATTTTAGTGTATAATTTGAATTTTAACTTAATAATAATAATAATAATAACTGATAGCTAAAAGCTTCGACGACCATCTGTCGAAGCTGGCTTTGCACAGCTGGATAAAGGGCCTGATACAGAAGGCAGTTCTCCTCGATACGGCTCGTATTGTGAGGAGGTTCCTTTCTCTGGAGACCTAACCACCGGTAGCTTGGACCCCGCTCCCGATACCAGTGGACTACCATTTTTTATATTTTTAAATGTTTTTTTTATTGTCACTTTTTTATAGAAAAATATTTAAAAATGTAATTTTTGAGAGGTATATGAAATAAAGGAAATAATAATAATAATAAATCTGTGGCCCGGTTGTCAAAGAACATGTCAAAAAATTTTTTCCTCCGAATTTTTCAATATAATTTATAAATTAAATAGCCAAACAAACAAAAATAATCATGTTCAACGAAACGAAAATAGTGAAAAAAAAATCTAGACATGAATAAATAGAAGAGTAAATAGAAAAAACAATAAATGGAAAAATCAATATGTTGACAAGAAACCGGGCACGTTTGATTCTGAACACACAACCAAGACCTGCGGAATCGTCGCTCAGCTCCGCCTCGCAGCCGCCGGCACCAGCTCCAGCCGTGAGTGAAGAGACTCCGGCCGCTGCAGTTGCGTCGAGCTCGAGCGACGAATACTTCTCGCCGCCGACGACACCACCACCTGCGCGTCGGCGAGGAAGAGGCCGCCCTCCGGCCAGCTTCGGACTTCGAGGCCCACCGGCCTCTGATAGGGTCCCCGCTGCCGGTGGAAGTGTGCAGCGCATGCGATGGACAAATTCCATCAATGAAAATGTCATGCGCTCATACTTTGGGGCTACAGAGGGGGGAACTAACCTCACTGCGTACTGTGGTCGGATGCTCTCTCTGTTTCAGGTACTTGAACCAGCTGTCAACGTTTCGGCCCAACGACTGTCGGATCAGGTGCGGGTCATCCAGCGTAACCATATGTTGGATGACGCCGTACTTGATAGACTACGCCTCGAATCACAGTGCAGTCGTGTCTCATCTGCTTCACCACAGGCTGCGGTGCAACTACAACCTAGTATCTCACTGCGACCCGACCACGTCGGTGAAGATGATGAGGATCGGTCTACATCCGTGAGTACCCAGTGCAGTGAACGATTGAGGAGTGCTTTGGAGTGTGCATTACGGGAGTATCGCTCCACACCACCTGAGCTGAGACCTCGCCTGCCTCGTTTGCCCATGCATAAGAAAAATAGGGCGCTAGTGTGTGCTCTAGATTCACTGTTGTCAAATTATTTTGACAATAGCGAAGACCTCACCGATACCCATTCGATTCTGTACTGTGCCGCTGTTGCAGCATGTCGGGTAGCTCATGTCAAGTTTCCAAAGACTGACAGAGCTATTCGACCAGCTATACCAGCTTGGCAGTGCAGGATCGAACGTCGTATCGCTGGGGCTAGAGCACTCATTGGCAAACTTATCTGCTTCAGACAGGGCAACACTCGCCCTAGAGTGATGCGCTTTGTGAGGCGGGCGTTCGCGGGGACTGATATTAATCCTCGGGATTATCTGACCTGCGTCACAGAGCGCATCGACTTCCTGAAGCAGAAAGTCTATGCGTGGGCAAATAGAATTCGCAGATATAAGCGGCGGGTGGAGCGATGCACTCAGAATCGCACATTCCAAAGCAATGAAAGGTGGGTTTATAGGACCTGGGAGCGACCTGACCAAGGTATGACTGATACGTGCTTACCGGATGATGACGCCATGTGTTCGTTCTGGCGCAACATCTGGTCAGCTCCTGTCAGTCACACTGAGGGTGACTGGATGCGGGAGATCAGGCGCACGTGCGATCTTTTACCAGAAATGGGGACAATCACGATCAGCCCCCAAGATGTAACCCGTGCAGTCCGTCCGTTATCTAACTGGAAATCCCCAGGGCCGGACGGGCTGCACAATTTTCGGCTTAAATGGTTCCAGAGATCGCACGCTCGCTTGGCATTTCAGTTCCAGTCTGCCCTAGAGTCAGGATCGCTACCTCAATTCCTAACTACAGGAATAACCCACCTGCTCCATAAATCAGGCAGTACTACGGAACCTAAAAATTATAGACCGATCACGTGCTTACCGACGGTCTATAAAGTTCTTACTTCCATTTTGAGAGCCAAAATTAATAATCATATTGATGTAAATTCAATCATGTCTGCTTCTCAGAATGGATGTAGGAACGGGTCCCGCTGTACTAAGGAGCTTCTCCTCATTGATATTGCCATTAACCAACAGGTTCGTCGTTCCCGAAAGAATCTGTCGACATGTTGGATAGATTATAAGAAGGCCTATGACTCTGTCCCTCATACATGGCTTATGAAGGTGTTGGAGTTGTACAAAATAAATCCAACCCTACGCACCTTCCTTGAGTCATGTATGGGGCAATGGAAGACGGTCCTTCGCTACCCAGGATGTCGAGAGATCCAGGAAAACAGCGAACCGATTAGGATTGAGCGAGGCATTTTTCTGGGCGACAGTCTGAGCCCACTGTGGTTTTGTCTGGCTCTCAACCCTCTCAGTACATTGCTGGAGGGTTCAGGGCTAGGCTACCAGTTGAGAAGAGGTGGTCAGGTCATATCTCACATGCTTTACATGGATGATTTGAAACTTTTTGCCCCCAGCAACTTGCAACTCATGGAGCTACTGAAGGTAACGGAAACCTTCAGTAGCGCCATCAGGATGGAATTTGGTGTGGACAAATGTGCAGTCATGCATGTAAAGCGAGGGGAGATTATGGAATCCGTGGGAACTCAACTCACGGATTCCATACACCTAAGAGCCCTCGGCTCAACTGAAACCTACAAGTATTTGGGTATGTCAGAGGCACTAGGCATCAATGTTGCTTATGTTAAACAGTCATTGAAGGAACGCTTCTTTGGCCGCCTGAATAAAGTACTGAATAGTCTTCTATCAGGCGGAAACAAGGTGCGTGCCTTCAATGGTTGGGTCATGCCAGTATTGATGTACTCTTTTGGCATACTCAAATGGACTCAGACTGAACTTGACGCCTTGGACAGGCGGGTCCGCACAACGCTGACTGCAAATCGAATGCATCACCCACGTTCATCGGTGATGAGGCTGTATATCCCGCGGAAGTACGGGGGTCGTGGCATTTTAAATGCAAAGACCCTACACAACCGTGAGGTATGCAGCCTTAGGGAATATTTCCTAGAAGCCGACGTGGGTATGCATCGAGATGTGGTAGCGGTGGACAAAGGCCTCACTCCGCTCTCCTTAGGTACCGAGAATTGGCGCAAACCTGTAGTATTAGATACTAATGACCGCAGAGAAGTATGGCAGAGCAAGGAGCTTCACGGGCGCTATTACCGGGCCCTTCATGGGTCTGACGTAGACACATTAGCGTCCGTAGCCTGGCTACGTTTTGGTGACCTCTTTGGGGAAACCGAAGGTATTGTCTGTGCGATTATGGACGAAGTTATGATGACGAATAACTATCGGAAATATATTGTGAAGGATGGTACGGTAGACATATGTCGGGCATGTCACAAACCGGGAGAATCCATTCGTCACATTATCTCCGGTTGTTCTCGTCTGGCTAACGGAGACTATTTGCATAGACACAACCTCGTGGCCAGGATTATTCACCAGCAACTTGCTCTTAAATACAATCTTGTGGAATCAGAAGTACCATACTATAGGTATGTGCCCGACCCAGTTCTCGAAAATGGCAATATTACACTGTACTGGGATCGGTCTATCATCACTGACAGGACTATTGTTGCCAATAAGCCTGACATAGTGGTGATAGACCGATTAGAGCGTCGCACAATGATTGTTGATATAGCAGTCCCCCATGACGAGAACCTCGTGAAAGCTGAGATAGATAAAAAAAATAAGTATCTTGACCTGGCGCGCGAGGTTGTCGACATGTGGGATGTGGAGACAGCAATCATTGTGCCGATAGTCGTCACAGCCAATGGTATAATAGCCAAGAGCCTCGACCAACATCTAAGGAGGCTCTCGTTGGGTAGCTGGATCAAGGGCTTGATCCAGAAAGCAGTACTCCTGGAAACGGCGCGTATTGTGAGGAGGTTCCTCTCTATGGAGCCCTGACCACCGGTAGCTTGGACCCTGTTCCCGATACCGGTGGGCTACTATTTTTTATATTTTTAAATGTTTTTATTCTTTTATATTAATATTTAAAAATGTAATTCATATGTACATAGATTAAATAAATGGAATAATAATAATAATAATAATAAATTTATTTGTTAGAATATTGTTGTTACAAGGTGTTACATACAATTTTACGTCCAAAATATTCTGCTGTTTCCAGCGTACAAATATTTTCAAGAAATTAAATTAAAATCAATTGATAAAAACCATACAATGTCAAGGATAAGGAAAACATTAACTGTTATCAAATACAATTTCAAGGGATCCTACATATAATGTCAAAGAATTATTACATACAATGTCAAAGCATACTAATTAGAATGCCAAGAGTTATCAAATACAATTTAACGGAATACTAAATATGTCAGGAATTATTAAATACAATGTCAAGGCATGCTAAAAATAATGTCAAGTTATCAGATGAAATGTCAAGGAATACATACTAAATATTATGTCAGGTATTAATAAATACAATGTTAAGAATTATTGAATACAATGTCATAGGTATTAGATACAATTCAATTATTAGGAATGTAAGGCAAGTCGTCGTCCAATTTAAATTTAGAATCAAACTTTTCATTTAAAAACTCATTTGTTGAGTAGTAGCACTTAAACAATAGGAAGTCAAATAATTTCTTTTTAAATGTCATGAAGTTAAGATCTTTAAAAACATTAGGTAATTTATTATAAACACGAATTGCCATACAGTAAACATTATTGGAAAATAGTTTAATTCTTTGTTGGGGTACACATAATTTGTGAATATCTCGACTTTTTCTTATAACAACATCATTATGTACTTTAAATAAAGATATGTTTTTATGTACAAAGATACAAAGTTCGAATATATATAAAGACGGGAGTGGTAATATTCTTAAACTTTTAAAGAGCGGGACACAGCTATCTAATGGGTGGGCTTTGGTTATTGACCGAACACATTTTTTTTGGGCTCGGAATGCTTTAATAATTTCAACAGAATTGCCCCATATGATAATACCATAGCGTAGAATTGATGCTACATAACCATGATAAGCATAAAGTGCTGCGTTGATACCAGCTATGCGAGTTATTCTGCCTAAAACAAATACAAATCTTTGCAGTTTAGTACATAATTTGTCAATATTTACTTTCCAGTTGCAATATTTATCTAATGTTATACCCAAAAAAGTAGCATTTTCAACCTCTTCTATAGTGTCACTTGCGTATCTTATTTTTAATCCGTGATGTTTGCTATTGTATTTTTGGAACTGTATAAGTTTGGTTTTACCAATATTGACATGTAAATTGTTGTCTTTTAACCATTCTATTATTTTGTTTAGTGTATCATTGATATATATAATAAAAGATATATATATATATAAAGATATATATAAGTTAATAACGGTCCCTAAAAATGAACGAAATATTCGTCCGTGGATAACTCCTGGTTTATTACGGTGCATACGTCACCGTGATAAACTCCATAAAAAGGCCCGAAAAGCACCTGAAAATCAAATTACTCAAACTACATATAGACGGTATAGGAATTTTTGCAATAGCTTGCTAAGGAAACTTAAAATAGTGTACGAACAAAATGAGCTACGCAAAGCCAAAAGTAACCCGAAAACACTGTGGAACAAAATTAAAGAAATTACTTACACTACCAAGGCAAAACATCCCCCCCTCGAATTGCTAAGAACAGTTCCTGATCAGGACGCGGCAGCTAACCACGTCTGTAACTTTTTCGCTAACATAGGCCAAAAGTTGGCATCTACTGTAGTGACTTCAGCACTGCCTCCGGTACCATATAACCAAAGCAAGTCATGTCCTAGTTCCATGGTCCTTCTACCCGTGGATAACGCGGAGGTTGCTTGTACTATCTCCAGCCTAAGACAAGACTGTGCCACAGGCTGGGATGGGATCTGCATGAAACTCATAAAACTTTGTGAAAATACCCTTGTGCCACTTATTACACATATTATTAACTGTTCCATTGCTTCAGGTATATTTCCGAATGCTTTCAAAAAAGCCGTTGTCCATCCTGTCTATAAGAGTGGTAACAGAGACTGTGTAGACAATTATAGACCTATTGCTGTACTCCCGCTAATGTCTAAAATAATGGAAAAAATAATAAATAAACAACTAGTAAATTATCTAACCAAACATAACGTTATAGCAAATAACCAATATGGCTTTAAAAAAGGCGTATCCACGGAAAATGCAGTAGTAGATCTAACAAACTTTGTAGCCAGCAAGTTAGATAATAAACAGAAATGCCTGGGTCTATTTCTTGATCTGACAAAGGCGTTCGACACAGTCTCTGTTCCCACCCTCCTCTCCAAGCTGGAAAATATCGGTATACGAGGCATTGTACATAACCTCTTCGAAAGTTACCTAGTGAGAAGAAAAATTTGTGTTAAAATAGGTTCACACATCAGCGGGGAGGAGACCATATCTTACGGAGTGCCACAAGGTAGTGTCATTGGCCCAACATTATTTTTAATATATATAAATGATCTCTGCACCTTAACCTTACCCACTGCTAGTATATTTACATATGCCGACGATACCGCCATTGTGGTGCATGGTAAAAACTGGTCCGAAGTAAAAACAAACGCTGAAATATCCCTACAAATAGTGAAAGAGTGGTTAAACAAAAACCTACTAACACTTAACCTCCAAAAAACAAACTATATTCCCTTCACGATTAGTTCGAAAACGAAACCCCCCAGAACTTACACTATCAAAGCCCATACGTGTCTAGATCCCACAACATGCACTTGTCCATCACTGCCCCAAGCCACATCTGTCAAGTACCTGGGTGTAATGGTTGATGAGGGACTGAAATGGTACAACCAGATAGAGAATACCGCCTGCAAAGTTAGGAAAACTATTCACGTATTCAAATCGTTAAGGCACTCTGCTGACCAAGAGATCTTAAAAATGGTATACAGTGCTCTGTGCCAGTCCATCATCAGTTATTGCATTCTAGCATGGGGTGGCTCAGCAAAAACAAAGTTCCTAGATGTGGAACGAGCACAAAGGGCAGTACTTAAAGTAATGTTCAAAAAACCCTTCCGGTATCCCACACATCAGCTATACTCAGAACATAAAATCTTAACTGTGAGACAGCTCTTTGTGCTCAGAGCCACACTCTGGAAACACAAGCAAATACCACCACCAAACCCAGGCAACCGGGGAAATAGGACAAACTGCTCGACCGTGTCGCATAAAACCTCCTTTGCCAAAAGACAACTTTACGTGTTGAGCTCAATAATCTATAGAAATATTAATAGAACATCATCTGTAGCTAGTCTCAACAATCACGACGCCAAAAATAAGTTGCAAAATCTCCTGTATCTTCTGGACTAGGGCAACAGCAGTTTCTCGGTTTGCATGCGCAAAAATTAATATAAATAATTCTAAAAGTCACAAACACATACCCGGACTTACAAATGGCGTGGCTCAGCAAAAACAAAGTTCCATGTAAAATAAAAAACAAACATGTATATATATAATTATAATACAATGTCAACAATTGTACACATGATCACACACACAAACAAACACGCACGTACACACACGCACGCACGCACACGCTCACACACATAATCACCCATACACAGTACACACTCCCACGGTTTCTACTCTCTTACACACTCGCAACGCACATGCCCACGCTTACAAATAGTTAATCTCATATTTTTCTTGTTTATATTCACTGTGTATATATATATATATATATATGTATATTATCTTTATACCTAGCGATTGTACGGTTTCTTATAAGGGTTAAAACTAAGTCCAAGCGACAGTAGAACACTGCCTCCTAAGACACAGGATATCCTAGTTTAGGAGGCAGGGTTGAAATATTTATGTATGCCTTCCACAAATTGTAAATAAGCTAGTTTTAAGAAATTTGTAAGGTTTTTGTCAAATAAATATATTATATTATATATTATATATCTATTCGCAAAGGTGCTTAAGCTTCTTATGGAAGGAGAGAAAACTCCATATTCAGTCTTAAGATGAAAGTCTTACAATACACGTTTATATTTAGGTATCATCTGCCCGCGACTTCGCTCACGTGAATTATTTTTTTCGGCAAATAATTTAGCCTTTCACTCAGGGATAATGCAATGGTTTTTTATTGATAATAGGCTCGCGTTTGACCACAACCTCACCTGATGGTAAGTGATGATGTGGTCGATGATGAAGCACGCTTACCTAGAAGTAACCTATACACTTTTGACTTAAATACCCCCAGGTTATAGCTATCAGGAAACACAAATTCCGGCAGGTAATTCCACTCCTTAGCCGTACGCTCAAGAAAGTATTCCCAAAATCATTTTAACATATGGGTGGGAATAATATGGAGTAAGAGGAAATGCACTAGATCTTATAAAATCTTACCTAAAAAAAAAAAATCTTACCTAAATTTCTTTTTCGTATTTGGTGATATTTTTATCAGTGAGTTCAATACTAAGAGTTGTATCGTCGGCGTACAGAATGCATGAATATGGAGTCACGTTGGGCAAATCATTAATATACAGTACAAACAATAAAGGTCCCAATATACTGCCCTGGGGAACTCCATAGGAGTTTTGACGATAGGCGGATCTATATATAATTTTTTCCGATGTAGCATGTCTAGATATCTCTACACATTGCTGGCGATTATGTAAATAAGTTTTTATCCAGTTTAACGCATTTCCCCTAATACCATAGCGATTCAGTTGAAAGAGAAGTAGTTTGTGATCTACGAAGTCAAATGCTTTTGACATATCGAGAAATATTGATGCTATTGTCCTTTTCTCATTAAGACTTGAGGTAATCATTTTCACAAGAGAAAAACATGCAAGAGTTGTTGATTTACCCTTTCTGAAACCAAACTGTTCCTCTTTTAAAATTGCATGTTTTATTATAAAGGAGTGAAGTTTATCGTACATTATTTTTTCAAAAATCTTAGAAATTATGGGTATTAGAGTAATAGGACGATAATTATTCATATCATTTTTATCTCCTTTTTTATATAATGGTTTGACTATGGAAAACTTTAATTTGGTGGGGAATACACCTTGAAACAATGATAAATTAATAATGTGGGCCAGAGGACGAGATATATATTTAGAGCAACGTTTAAGCATCTTTGTATTAATGTTATCATAGCCAGTTGAGTTTGTTGAATTTAAAGAATTAATAACTTTATATACAGTATCTTCATCAGTTGGAGTCAAAAAAATGCTATCTGATATGTCAGTGATGGTATGTTTGTAGTCAATGGGTGATTCAAAATTAGGGGTTTTTGGTTTGTTAGTCATATTAATAAAAAAGTCATTAAATAGGTTTGCAATTGTATCGCCATTAGTGTATGTGCACTGATCAATTTTAATAGAAGAAATTTCAGCGTTATTATCGTTATCTGCACTATTCTTTTTTATTATATCCCTTAGATTGTAACATTGTATTATTTTGATATTATTTTGGATGTTTTTTATTATTTAGTTTTAAGAATTATTTGATTATTTGAGCTATTTTTATTGTATATTTATTATTAATCTAAAGTTGTATCATTTAATTGAGTGTCTGTAATTTTATTTTAAATTTATTGGCATGGTATATTCTTTTTAATGTATTATTTGTACTTACTACTTATAAGGAATGAATAAAGCTTATTATTATTATACCATTTATCTAATTAAAAAAGCCTAAATGACAACTACTTATCCGTTTTTACAAAAAATTGATTTTCCCGATGCAGGGCCGTTAATTGCTGAGGATGAGGAGTTCTCTTGGTACTTACCATCAGCTACACTTCACCATATGCATAGTGACGAGCATAAAGTACTCAAATCGCTATAGCCCAGAAGAGCTCCCTCGATTTCTCCAGGATCCCATCATCAGATCCTGACTTGGTGACAATAGGACCAACTTTATCAAGACGCAAGCTTACTTACTGTACGTCAACAATAATTTGGCAGTTGTGCTCAAATTTCACAAAAGCGCACTTACCGATGTGATTATAACAGAGCGTTAGCAAAGTAGATCAAATTGGAAAAAACAGCCATGCAGGCTGAATTTCGGCAAAAAAGCCTTTGCTTTTATGGGCCCCCACCTGTACTCCAAAATTTATGTGGACCGAAATATTATACGCATGACTAGACGAGTTTGTAAAACTACTACTGTTACATTAACAGCCTGGCTTTTGGATTTGGACTACACTAAAACTGAAGCTTTTATTAGTATCTAAACTATACACTAACATACAAAACACTGGCACACAATGTATCCCTAACGAATTACACTTTTACACTAAACACTTCACTCTCTCACACACGCACACTCTTCAACACACATACACACACACAATCACCTACAAAAAAAATCTTTAATAATAAACTGTATTTTGTCTTACATAATTAGATCCAAATGTGACGAAAGAGGCTGGACCTCACAACACATCATATCCTAATATGAGGTGTTGTGAGGTCCAGCCTCCTGTGTGGGGTTCAGTGCATAATTTTGATTTATGTAATCTTTTTTGAAGTAAGATAAATAAATAAATGAAAATAATAAAAATAAAATAGGTAACCCTTTCAAACAAAAAAGAATTTTCCAAATCGGTCTAGTCGTCTTTGAGTAATCGGAGAACGTACATAAAAAAAAGAATCCGACGAATTAAGAACCTCCTCCTTTTTTTGAAATCGGTTAAAAATAGCACAACAGACATAACCCTCCCTCATATAATTCGGTTAGTAGGGATTGTATGGACTTCAACGTTGACCTCCGAGTTTGTTTTGGTATTTCTTCTCAGGGTAGTCAATTAAGGACCTTATATAGATCAAATTGACGGAAAAAACACGTGTAAAAGTATTGTTTATAATCATTTTGCAAAATAAACATCATTATCATAATTTCATCATTATAATTTCACTAAATACAAAGGGTTGTGGTTTATAATCTCCCTTAAACATTTCGCCAGAACATGTCCTGCTAATATACTCTATGCGAAAGGCTTACCTTTTGAATCGATTTTGATGATATTTGGCGTGGAAATAATATAAAACCGAGGGTCTAATGTAGTTTGCTTTTTATAAAATCAATCCCGAAAGGCCCGAAATAGGGGATAAAAGTTTATATGCATAATCGAGCGAACGAAGTTGCGGGCAATTGTTAGTATTTGTTTTGAATGATGATGCGTTTGACCTGTGCGTTTGACCATCATTTCACCTGATTGTATGTGATGATTCGGTTGTCGATGAAGCACGCTTACCTAGAAGTAACCTACACTACCTAGTGTACCTATATACTGACTTATAGACCCCTAATTTATAGCTATCAGAAAACACAGACTCCGACCGGGAATTCTACTCATTATCTGTTGGCACAACGAAAGTATTCCAAAAACGATAATAAAACGTAAACGTAACGTAGATTAAAAAAGGCCTCTATTGCATCACGTTCCAAAAGTTGAAGAGAAAATGTGAAGCATAGCTTGTAATTAGATGCGAGAGGAGCTTTGTCAACGCTTTGTGAGAGCTACTCTCTCGCAAAGAGAGTTCCTATGGGCTGACAGCCCAAAGTACATGTCACTTTATCATAATGAAAGGACTCTTTTGGACCGACTTGACAAAATGCCAGCCACTCTGATATCTGCAGGACCCAAACACTCCAAGGATATGACAGTCTGAAATATTCCATCATAAGATAAAGTGAGCACGTGACTAATTAATAAGAGCCCCGTCCAATCTTCAAGATTTAGCAACATTGCCAAGTCGATCCGTCTACTGGTTACGATCTTTCTCTAAAACGAGATACCTCTATTCCTCGGAAAGCTCGTCAAGCCATTTATCACGGCTGTCCTTTTTGTACATCTTTATCGGATGTTACAGATATTTCTTTATTTATTTATTATATACTTTATTGTACACCTTACAATACATTTAAGGATACAAATAATAAAACTAGTGTAAAACGCATTTATACCGTGTTATCGGTTCTCAACTCCTTACATATGAGGAGCTTTCGACTGTTCTCACTGAAATTGAGGCAGTTCTAAATTCCAGACCGCTTTGTGTCCTGAATGAGGATCCGTACCCAGAACCGCTTACTCCTGCTCATTTTATAATGGCTTCTCCATTGACTTCGTTGCCTGTCATGAATGTTCCCGAGACGACGAAGTCTCTAACTTGCCGCAAAAAATTGCTTGACCAGATGATTTGTAGTTTCTGGAGGAGATGGCGCATAGAATATTTACATAATCTTCAAGTTAGACAAAAATGGTCTTATCGCACAGGGCAATCTCTTACAGACAACCTTTGGATGGACAGAAATTAAAGGAGATAGATTAGGGCTGTCAGTGTACAACATCATACATAATACTAATTAAACACAATAATATGAAATACATACCACAAAATATAATATATAAATATATCAAATTCATAATAGAGAAAGGAGGGGAAAAATAAAAATTATAGTGAGATGCTCCTTCACCATTCTTTTGAACGTAGGTAATGTTTGAGCACGCTTCACATCTATGGGTTTCCACAGCAGCATTCTACAAATTTTCCGATGATCTCAAGGACCTTGAATGTGTGTCACAGAGAAACCGAAAGCGGTCTTTAAGATAAAAAACCGGTCAAGTGCGTGTCGGGCCACGCGCAGTGTAGGGTTCCGTAGTTTTTATAACAGCCAAGTGCGTGTCGTATTCGCTGACTGATCATTTCGTACCATGCTCTAACTAAAAGCCAAACTTGACTACCTATTTTAAATAAATAAAAAAAAAACCTAACTAATTTACTTCCTATACAAATCCTCACCTGATTCGACAATTTTGCACGGAAAGTTCTCCGTCAATTGTGGATCGATTTTGAAAATTATTTTTTCGTTTGAAATGGTATGCTCTTGAGGTAGTACCATTGTCACCAAATTAGAATTTGATGAAGGGATCCCATGGAAATCGAGGGAAACCCTCAAATTTTAAAGGCAATAGTGTAGCGATTTTGGTATTTTTTTTATAGTAACTTATGCATTTGCTCTCAGAAAGCACCATTTGGTGAAGCGGAACTGATAAAGAAGATCACAGATGGCCACCGGAACTACTCAATAATAAGTATTTCACGGGTTGCGATTCGATTACTTTAAAATGGTTGCTAAGCAATTTACCATAATCACACAATGCGAATGGTGAAATAGAGCTGATGGTGAAATACCAGGAGAACTCCTCAACAATTAACGCCCCTGCATCGGGAAAAGCAATATTTTGTAAAAGGCGATAAGCAAGTTGACATTAGGCTCAATAGCCTAATGTCAACTTGCTTATCGCCTTTAACTGTAACTTAGATAAATTATAAACAGACCCACTAAAAAACGAGAAAAAACTTTTTAACAAAAAAAAGAACGACCTCCAAAAAACACTACAATGTGAAAAATAACTTCAATTTCGGAAGTCGGTGGCAAAAAACTAAAATACAGATCCAAAGACACCATCTTCTGAAATTAAAGTTATTTTTCACATTGTACCTAGTGGTTTTTTGGAAGTCCGTTTCTTTTTGTTAAAAAGTTTTTTTTTATAAAACTTATTTAAATATGAAACTAGCGCGATACAACTGACGCTTGGCGCCATCTATCGACATTTCTATGGAGTTGTTCGAAATTTTCGAGTCAAATACAATTGGTCGACTATTACTCGTAAACTTGTAAAGCCCACTTATGTGTGATAGTTTTCCTTTAAACTTCGTTATATATAGGTACTACTGCCATGTCATTTGAATTTCTAACTACAACCGTTTAGTTGATAGAGGGGGGACACTTGACTCAAACGGAAATTGGTACTTTAAAGCTTGATAAGTCACGAACGGTTTGCTTAATCAAAAAACGGTCTGCCTAACCCCTAATATTTTTGAAAGACCTATCCAACGATATCCAACACTATGGGAAGGACGAAAAAAAAGTATCATCCCACTTTACATGTAGGGGAGGTACCCTAAATAATTGTTTTTTTTTTTCAAAATTTTATTTTACCACTATTTCGGCATCATTAACGTGTATACTCATGCCAAATTACAACTTTCTAGTACCAATGGTTTTTGAGCTAAACCGCGGACAGACGCACAGACAGACGGACATGGCGAAACTATAAGGGTTCCTTGTTGACTATGGAACCCTAAAAAGGAGTGAAAGAATTAAATAGCACATTATAAAGCAGAGAAAGTAAATGAACATTCCGGCGAAGAAGCTAGAAAATCTTACTTACCCGTCTTGCTGACGGGTCATTTCGGGGTTGCGGGAATGTTGTAACGAGATACCGCGGCCCCGGACATTAAGGGCAGCTGAAGGAACAGGGCGGGTTTTTAGTCAGTAGAACTCTGACACTTCCTTCCGCTCCACCCAGAGTTGGAGAAGTCATTCGATGATATTCCCACCCAGAAAAAAAGTCTTGTGTTACCCAGTTACTGGGTTGTGGAGATCAGATAGGCAGTCGCTACATGTATTTAGACTCGAAGCCGACCCCAACGCAGATGAGTAAAGGCTAAGCTGATGATAAAGATATAGTGAAGCTAACTACAAGACGATCAAACAAAACGGCCCCAAAATACTCTATCAAGTAAAGATGAAAGTTGAAGACAAAATGTCAAACATAGATTATAATTAGACGCAAGAGGGGCTGTGTCGGCGCTTCCTGAGAGCCACTTGCTCACAATGACAGTATAACGAGCTGCTCGAGAGCCCTCGAAGATATTTTTATGGTTAGACGAGGTTTAAGTCTATAGATTTTGAACTTGGCGAGGGGAATTGAATGGTAGGCAATTCTGGGTTGTAGTTTTCGTTTTGTAGAGATTAAATTGTTTTAAACTGGCTGTGGCTGCGATTTCGTTCGCGTGGGGGTCAACTTTCTTCTTTTTTTTTCTCCTAAAAAATCCTCTATCTCCAATCCTAAATCTAATCCTAAATCTCAACCCCATGACAATTCCAGGATAAAAGGTTGCCTATATGTTCCCTTATGTATGACCTTCTCTATCTTTCAGTGAAGTCCTATTAAAATTGGTTTAACCGTTCCAGACATTAACCCGGATAAACAGAAAGATTGACAGACAATGTTTTTAATGTTTGTGTTTTAGCGTTGCGTAAATAAATATAAGTACTTGAGAACACAGATATTTTGAATTCACAGACACACTTCGATTTCATTAATATGTCTTGAAAGAAGACCTGATTCTGTTTGTTTAAAGAACCCAAAAACAAAGCAGTAATTACACCAGAAGAGATGCACAAAATCACAAACTTAATAAATTCATAGCCTTTAAACTGGCTAAGTAAACAAAACATCTATATACCTACATACTAGATCGCATGGTATTTTTTATAGAACAATACAATACAATCTAAATACTATTAACTTACTACTATGCATGTTGTGTTAGCCTATAAGACACTAGCTTTTGCCCGCGATTTCGTTTGCGTGGGGTGTTTTTCCCGCGTAAGTCCTGATCCCGTGGGAATTTCGAAAAATTACGGGATGTACCTAATGTAGCTATCGTGTTATTCCAGGAAGTCAATTATCTACATACCAAACATTGAGATCCGTTCTGCAGTTTTTGCGTGAAAGAACAACCAAGATACATACATCCTCAAACTTTCGCATTTATAACATTACTAGGAAGGATTACTATACTTGCACCATTGACTCGCACATGTTTAATGTTTTCCGTTTAATTCAAGGCAGTTGTGTAATAATTGTAGGCTGACCTATTTAAATAACTAAATAATAATACTCACAGCTCTCCATTTGCAGCTTACACTCCTGTGTATCATGAGGATAGATCAGGAAGTTCATGGCACACGACAGTCTTAGAGTCAGCTTCACCATGTACAATATAGTCTTCTCCTTGGACAGCCACACGTAATGGTTAGGAATGGTCATGGTCTGAAACGTTACGGACTTGGCATTCTTGAAGAAGGAGTCTGGTCTCCACATGTGCTTCAGCCAGTCCACTTCGAGGAGCCTGGAAGGTGATAGGTCCGGTTTATAAACTAGGTTTACGATGCAAAAAGGTTTTTTTTTTCTGAAATATTATATTTGGTTATGTTGGGTGCTACGTGTGTTTGGGAGTGATAATTTAATAATTTAAATTAGAACCTTTTTTTCCGGGTTGTAAAATCATTGAAAGCCTTCTCCCGCTCTGAGTTGAAGGGAAGGGAGTGTCAGACTTCTCGTTAATAAAAACCCACCCTGTTTCTTCAGTTGCTCTTAAGTTACGTGGCCGTGGTATCTCCTTAGAACATTACCGCATCCCCGGCAGGCAATGGCCCTATGAGGCCCCGTCACTATTGCTGACAACTCTTTGAGACGCGCGTGGAACAGGATGCGCCGCCGACCCGGGCCTGGTCGTTACCGGACGGTGAGCTACCCCTGCTTGCCGTCCACAAGCCCATGTAACTTAGAACCTAACGCTGTACACGCGTCATGTGTTTTACATGCATCATGTATGCATATTTGTTACTATGAGATGCCTACATGATGTCTTTTTTAAATGGAGGAAAACTGTCTCCTAAGGCACAAGTATAAACCTAGTTTGGGAGCCTATAGCGCATTTTCGGTATGTTGTAGATTATGAGTCTGTTATGTAATGTTTTTTGGAACGAAGTTCCTTATCGCGCGTTACGAAAGGGGGCTAGCCGGAAAAAATTCATACGAAAAGTTGTAACGACACTTTTTAAGGGGACTACAAGAGCTAAACGCGAGTTTTATAATGCTTTAAAGTATATGATTCACTGCAGTTAACACAATCAGAAAAATATATGATATTCTTCAGGATATATTCTAGTTAAGTAGTTTGTTGAAAACATAATACAACAAATTTTAATTGATAGAAAAAAATCACAAAATAACCTCTAAAAAAATCTTTTAACGTATAAAAACCAGGGATGGGCCGAAATTCGGTTCACATTCGGTTCAACCGAATTTCGGCACAAGAAAAATAATACTTACTTGCACTATTTTGACTAAAATTTCATAGAATTAGAATAGCATTACTGTTATAAAATTATGTCTTTTACTCACTCATGGTCATTTATTTTAGTTACGAACACTGTAAATGTAAATCTTAAATTAAATCGGTTCTTCTTATTAGTCTTGATAATCTCTGCCTAATTAATTTGACGTAATAATTAGACATGCTATTACAAAAATATAAAACTTATTATTCTTCTAACAAACATCTGGATTACAATTCGTAAATTGAATTAAAAAATCACGTTTTTGATTCACAAACTAAACATTCATTAACTAAAGGGTGCTTATTATTCAAATTAACAAACTTTTCTCATCAATCTACTCACTCATATTTAAAATTTACTAGAGGCAGGCTATGGTGCAAAAACACCAAAAACTGCCTTATCTGGCAGAAGTTTGTTACGTTTTTTTTTTTTTGTATACGTTTCCTGCCTCCGATAAAAGTTGCTCAGAACATACAGAGCTTCCAGGAGACGTTAAATATATTCGAGATTGAAGTAAATGCGTAAACAAGTCACGACGTGTCGCTCTCGAGAAAGCGCGCGAAATTGAACCGAAATTCGGCCGAACTTCGGCCGTACTTTTCATTTTAACTGAATGTTCGGCCGAAGTTCGGATTCGGTTCAAACCACATTCGGCCCATCTCTAATAAAAACCATATTAAAATACATACGATCTTTCTGATTTTTTGACCAATTATTCAACAAGAAATATACTAACGTAATACTGTTTTATTTTTTTAATCCAATCAATATATTTTCAGTAAATCGCGTATACTTATTTCGCAATATAATACGTACGCATGTGTGCGTAAACGCCTGTGTACCGACAGTGCCGGCCAACGCCTGTTGCTATATGGACGTGTCGCTCTTCTCGCCGATTTATTTCGTCTCAGAATTGTTCGTAGTTATTATAAAGTTTCGTTTGTAAATTCATTATTTTATTTATATATTAATTGTTGGAACCGACTTCAAAAGAAAAGAGGTTCTCAATTCGTCTTGAACTTTTGAAGTGAAAACTTCTTTAGGGGAGTTGAGGTGGGAGTTGAGGGGGGAGTTGAGGGGGGAGTTGCGGATCGAGTTGCGGGTCGAGTTGTGGGTCGAGTTGCGGGTCGAGTTGCGGGTCCAGTTGCGGGTCGAGTTGCGGGTCGAGTTGCGGGTCGAGTTGCGGGTCGAGTTGCGGATCGAGTTGCGGGTCGAGTTGTGGGTCGAGTTGCGGGTCCAGTTGCGGGTCGAGTTGCGGGTCGAGTTGCGGGTCGAGTTGCGGGATTAGTTGCGGGATGAGTTGAGGCATGAGTTGAGGGGCGTCTCGTGGGGAGTTGAGGTAAAGAGAGAGAGAGAGAGGGCAACGGTATACCTTTGAAATTTCGTAAATTTTTGAAGGTTTCACTTCTACCACGTGTGAATTGCACACATGTTTTTTTTTACAATTCCTTCACTAATTATTCGAAAGGAACTTCGTTCCATCCGGGTGTCCCTTGACACCTCTCAAGTTTTTTATTATTCTGTTATGGTGAACAAAATAAATAAATAAAAATTAATTATTTGCTTGGTTAATTTTCGATGTACAATGGCATAATGCAATAAGGAATGTTTAATATTCTTGTGATTAATCACTATTTTATTTATTAGAAGCGTATTTGTTCAACCAAATCACTATGCGCGATATGATAAATGATCTTTATTTTGCAAATTGGTTATTAAATAACAGTTTTACACGTAATTTTTTTCGTAAATATTAACTAGATGAGGCCGGTGTTTCCTAACTGACTACCCTGAGAAGAAACACCGAAACAAACTCAGGGGTCCGTCTCTTTTAAAGTCCATACAATCTATACTGGTTTAATTATATGGGAACCTTGTAGGTTTCAGTCTGAGGCGATCTTTTGAAGAAAGATGCTCACAGATTTGAGTGGGCCTGTCCATACAGTGCAAGCATTTGTCAAATAACGTATAGCTCAACTTAGAACAAGGAGCTTAACGATTTGACGAACAATACCAAGGTAAGGACGTTTGGGTAGGCCGCAAAAAGCACTCCAACTGCCAGACAATAATAAAGCTATACGGTATACCCAGCAATAAACAAAAAAATATATATTATATCATGTATGTGTATCATCATCACGTATGTTCATCATCATGATCTGCTCACCCTATTCTCAACTTCATTGGGGTCGCCATCTAGTCAGACCAGATACAGCTAATTACTAGTAGGTATTTTTGTGGAGCGACCTATCTGACATAACCCAGTAGTTAAACAATATTCTTTGAAAACTTAACTTACAGACGAAATAGAACAATTATTAATAAAAAACTTTTTTGCAAAAAAAAATAAAACCGACTTCCATATCAAAACACTACAAAGCCAAAAATAATTTTAATTTCGGTAGTCGGTGTTATTGGTTTTGTATTTCCATTTTTTTCACACCGCCTTCCGAAATTAAAATTATTTTTGGCTTTGTAGTGTTTTGATATGGAAGTCGGTTTTATTTTTTTGCAAAAAAGTTTTTATTTTCGCGCTTTTTAGTGGGACAATTTGTAATTAATCTAGTTATAAAAGCCAAAATGTCAACTACAAAAAACTAAAAACGCGCGAACAAAAAACACAATATAGAGTAAACGAAAAGATCATCAATGTAAATATTTTTTTAGACTTTTGTTGATTTTTCAGAAACGGCTTGTTCAATGTCGATAAAGTTTTCATGGGACTATTTGGAAAGTATACCCTTTCCAACAAAAAAAGAATTTTTCAAATCGGTTGGCGAGCGACGGAGCTATGCTCGAACAAACATAAAAAAAAAAAAAAACAAACAAACATCCGAATTGAGAACCTCCTCCTTTTTCAGAAGTCGGTTAAAAATACCTATCGACTCAATTAGGAAGTAAATTAAACAATGGATGGAGTGTATATAAATAATTGTGTGCTTGTGTCATGTACGATTCTAGGGGCTATTAATGATATGACAGATGAAGACCTTGGTATAGAAAATTCATTATTCACCTGTATTCCGTGGTCATATTTTCTGGCAATCTGAGGCGATGATCTTTCCATGTTTGAGCAAAGAATATGTCAGCAGCATACGTCTAAAATAAAAATTAACTTATTAGTGTTAATTCTATTTACAGTTAGTTATTAGTGCGAAGGCAAAGGGACACAAAGGTCTTTATTTTTCTTGTTCAGTGAGAAACTCATCAAATGTCTCCTGCGGTAAGTGTTAGGCTTCTATTTAACTGACTAAAATCCCACCCTATTACTTCAGTGGCCCTTGCATTCCAGCCTGCAGTTATTCCTTAAAACGTCCCACAACCCCGGACGACGGTATAATTGTCTTGGAACAGTGGTAGAGCGATTGGCAGCTAGTCGTGGGTTTGATTCCCGCACCGAAGCAAATGTTTATTTTACCCACAAATAGTTGTTCCGTGTCTGAGTGTTTGTAAAAACTTACGAAACAGGAGAAATTCCTAGTGTGGGTCAATCCATACTAATATTATAAGTGCGAAAGTAACTCTGTCTGTCTGTGTGTTACCTTTTCACGCCTAAACCGCAGAACCGATTTAAATAAAATTTGGTATGGGAATAGTTTAGGACCGGGGGCAGGGCATAGGATAGTTTTTACCCCGAAATTCCCACGGGATCGAGATTTACGCGGGAAAACCTCCATGTGAATGAAGTCGCGGGCAAAAGCTAGTGTTTTTATAAAAAAAATAGCAGTCGCACGGAGCATCGTTCTTGATAAAAACATAACCGTCTTTCTTTTGCAGTCGAGTAAATAGCCTTTACCTTCCTCAAGCTTCGAGCTACTTCTATCCATATTCATCCAAATCAACCAAGTACTTTCAAAGATTAGTGCGTTTAAACAAACAAACTTTTCCGCTTTGTAATCCTTACTAATATTTTAAATGCGAAAGTAACTCTGTCTGTCTGTGTGTTACGCAATCACGCCTAAACTACTGAACCGATTTTAATGAAATTTGGTACGGACATAGTCTAGAGCCTGAGAAAGGACATATGCTACTTTTTAATACGAAAAAAGGGCTGTAAGGGGTTGAAATAGAGGATGAAAGTTTGTCTGGAAATTGCGTCATTTTTAAAGCTAGAAGCTTGAAAATTATTTTTTAGACTTTTGATTAGAGATTAATAAATACGACATTCAAATTATGTATGAGTTTTGTTTTCAAAATCATTAGCCTAAAAAATTAAAAATGTTGCCGAAAGTCACTATTCCGCGCGTAGGAAGTCGTGGGCACAGCTAGTATTAGTATAGATAAATTAAAAGCGTCTGCCCTATCACTCAATTTCGTGCCCTATTTCTCTACGCCGATGGCTAGTCCTCGTTGAAATTGGTCATATCATCGAAATTCATTCAGCCAAACTACTAGGCTAGGGAACTTTTAGTGCTAAAACTCAAGGTCCGTCATCATTAAAATAACCGTATCTCTCCGTAATGAGGGTGCATTATTCAGATGGGGGATGAAACGGACTGCTCATACCGTGTGTATAAGGTATTTAGCGTAATAAATACTTCGACTAAAGAAAGAAAATCAATTTATTTGACCCAGTTTAGGGCACACAATAAACACAAGAAATAAAAAACGCGTAACCCAAGGGCTGACTTTTACCAGTGGACAGCGATGCGCAGGAATTTTTGGACACCATATTTTAGATTATTTTTTATACAATGTACTTTTTGCCCGCCCTGGGAATCGAACGAAATCAAAAGATTTCATGCTCAGCACTCGCGCTTGTGACTACTGTACCAACGAGGCGGTCTTAGAAGCTAATAATGATTTTAAATGCGGGGGGGAGCGGTCTTCGGGCCGTACGTAGGTAGGTATAATTTAACCAAAATAATAATTTTAAACAACATTCGAACTTTTAAGTGGTACCGTCAACGAGACAGCTTAATCAACATCTGTCAATATTTCACGCAACTTTTAGTCGTAAAATAAGAGTCATATGTTCTATTTTACTATGTACATTATTTACCTTAGTAACATAAGGCATGTAATAGCAGTGTCATTTGATGATAACTCCGACTTAAATTTTGTGTGAAGATACATTTTTATATGATTGGTCAGTTATAAATGTGCTCCCGTCCCGTATTAAATTCACAGGGATGAAAGAATGAAAACTTTGGATAAGACAAATGTATGAAAAATTGATAGATAGATAAAACTGTTATTGTTCAACAGAAGACACAACATATATAAAAAGCACATTATTAACATATAAGACATAAATAGTAATTTTATGTAATCACTCGACACTGACACCACGTACGAAGCTGAGGCAGCTCGCTAGTAATATCGTAAAGTTACCATGGAAGTCTCATCAATAGAGTCCAGCCCCATGACTGTGACATGGAAGTTGACTATCGTGGGCTGTTCGTTGATCTTCGGAGGCCGCATCTTGTCGTACAGCCTCGGATCTTCTGGCAGCAGGTCTTGGAACGTCAGGAGTGTGGATCTGGAGACAATAGAACCCAGAATTAGGAATCAGACGCGAACTAAAATATATTAGTGTAGATTAATCATTTCTATATCTATATACAACGTGTAACGGAAACCCCATATCTATCCAAAAGGACTGAAGACAACATCTGGTATGGAGTCTCTATGCAAAGTTTCAGCTCAAAATAAGTGACTCACAGAATTGACCCCAAATTATTAGTTTCATATGTTTCTTGATTACCAGTAATAACAAACGTGTCACAGCACTATGAGGGTCATAACTTTCCACGTCACTTGCCAATAAAATGATAATTATCTTCGTTCTTAATTTGAAAAATTCGGTCTCTGGTATCAATGTATTGAAATTTCTAATATGCTCCACACATGTACACATAGGATTAGAAAACCCTTGCCATATTGTTTATTATCATCCAAAAAGCCGTGCACTTGGTATGTACAGTCGGCCAAGAAAGTGGTGTACCACCCTAAGGTTGAATATCGCTTGCAGATTCATAGGTGATAAAGATTAGTTTCGCTTGCAGATCGATCTGACAACTTCTATTGCTGTCTTTATCTGATTATTGATAACGACTATTACTGTTTGTAACGTGACAGCTGTTCTTAGTTTGAACTTGATGGAACCAATGACGTCGTAAAATCAACGGCGGGGGGCTGTAGATTTTGATGACAAAATTGTATCTACAAATTCAGAATTGTAATCAACAAGTTACATAAAATTGTAAAGGCACAAGGCGAGTCCACAAACCTACAATTTCTGTAAACTTGTAATTACAATATCAATAAAAAACAAGCTAAAAATAGATTTATCCTTTTATTAAATTTCTACAATCAATTTTAAAATACTTATAACAAACAAAAACATAGCATATATAGTAATATTTAGAAGATATTGAAAATTTTTAAAAATTAGAAACGGGTGTAACCGCCGTTGGCCTCTATAACCTCTAAAAGACGAGACCTCATTGAACCAACAAGCCGTGAGCAAATATCGGTTCCCCGCATTTCCTCCCAGATATAATTACAGTGACTAATAAGAGCTTGTTTGGTTCTTTCATTTTGATGCGACCATCGTTGGACCATAAGGCCCCAAAGATTTTCTATCGGGTTGAGGTCCGGCGATCTTGAGGGCCACTGAATTACCCTTACGTCAGTGTGTGAACGAAACCAGGCTCTTACGATCCTCGCATTATGAATTGAACAATTATCTTGAACAAAATCAAATTGTGGCACTTCGTTCTCCGGGTAAACATTACGGACTGTCGGTAGCATTGCATTCTGAAGCACGTCGATATAATTTACAGCCGTCGCTCGAGGAGGTAGAGAACACAATTCTCCTACACCATCCGTACTCATCCAGCCCCAAATATTTACGGAAATTCGACCTGATTCTCTATTTGGGATTACATGATCATCTTTATACCGTGTTGAATTATATCGCCAAAGGTGAAGACGTCCATGCTGACTGGATTTAAACGTTTTTTCATCACAAAACACTGTATTAGACCAATCAAACTCTAAGTGCTCTCTGGCGAAGTTCAGACGAGCAAGTCTGTGAGCATCCGTCAAATATATTTTCTTGGCGTAATGCCTGTGGTGCAACCCCATGTAATGTAGATGATTCCTTATTGTTTGGGCACTCACATCGAACATCTCCGCAAAATGTTTTGTGGGCTTAAAACCATTGATTTCATATTCCCGTCTCATGAATTCTCTATCGTTATTGGAGAGTGCAGGCCGGCGACCACTTCTTCTGTGATCCAACAAACTTCCCTCCTCTCCTTCACGACGAATCCAAAAGCGGACAGAACGCCTCGATATATTCAAATTCCGGGATATCGCACTGATACTGCTTCCCTCATTAAATTGGGCAATTATTTGTGCTCTTTCGGCAATGGTCAAGTTGGCAGGCATTGACAAAGGGCATTGAGATGATTTTATATGCAGTTGATTGAAAAATAACACGGAAAATATATCGATTTTTTGCATATATTTGACAAAATGTCAATTGTCAGTTTTCTTTTTCAAATGGAATTCGGTTGTCTAAATAGTTTTTATTACTTTTGTTTGGAAACATTTCAATTGCTTTGTAGAAACTAATGTCCTTTTCATTTATACTAAAGGTTAAAATGTCATGTACTTATATGTGACATATGACGTATGAATACTAAATACATAGGTTTACGTCATGATAATGTTGTCTCTTTCAGTAATATCTTTTTATAACGAACCTTGTTGTAATTTTCGATGACCGGGAAACTAAATCAAAACTGGTACACCACTTTCTTGGCCGACCGTACTTATATACCCTTTAAATTACACGTAGTATAAATAAAAGTGAAATACCACTCACTGATTAATCACGAAATCTCAGAAACTACAAGCAGTAGGGTTCTCAAATTTTGCATGGGGGTTCCTTTTAGTACGTAGATGCTCGATAAGACGGGATTTTGCGAAATTCCCATGGGATCGGGATTTATACGGGAAAAGCTTCCCACGCGAACGCTCGATCGCGAGCAATTGCTAGTTATATATATAATACTAGCTTTTCGCCCGCGAGTTCGTCCACGAGGATCTTGAAAAAAATTATAGCGCTGGTAAATAGTGCACCAATTACCAATGAAAATATTTTTGGATTTGGATCATTAGTTTCGGAGATTAAACTCTACATACAAACTTACAATTTGGAAGCGTACCTAATGGCTGAGGTGTCGCACTTGTGATCAAGAGGTCGCGGTTTCAAACCCCACCCATCACACTTACCGTGAACCCACTCCAGACACAAGCATATTCAGCTTAGTTGGAGGGGTTAACAAGATTGCTAGTAATTTGAATTTTACCCAAATAGCTATTCCTCTTCTTTTTAAGAAAAAATAAATACTACTAATTGGTATTAGTATAAAAAATTGGCTAAGTGCGAGTCGGACTCGCCCATGAAGGGTTCCGTAGTAACTATAATAAATATAATATACTTAATATATTTATTCGAAAAAAAAAAATCCTTACAAATTTCTTAAAACTAGCTTATTTACAATTTTTACAACTACGCCAAATAACTTTGTTTTTCATAGTACTTGTATGAATTACAAAGTTATATTTGCGGTTTTAGAAAATATACTGTATCTCAAAAACTGCTGAATCGATCTCGTTCAAACTAATTTTGGTTGAAAGTTTACATTAGGATCTACAACATATAGTTTTTTTAGATTTTTCACTTCATTATTATAGAAGTTAGAGGGGGGAGACACACATTTTACCACTTTGGAAGCGTATATCTTTTAAACGATTAACTTTATGAAAAAGTCATTATAGAAACCTTAATGTCATTTTTGAAGACCTGTATATAAATACCACACACGTATGGTTTTCATGAAAACAAAAATTTTCAGTTTCAGTTCCATGTATGGGGAGCCCCCTTTATTTTAAATATTTTTTAAATTTTTTCTTAAAATGGGAAAGCGGTTCACAGAATACATCTACCTACCAAGTTTTACATGTATAGTCCTAATAGTTTCGGAATAAAATGGCTGTGACATACGGACGGACGAACAGACGGACAGACATGTCGAAACTATAAGGGTTCCGTTTTTTGCCGTTCGGCTACGGAACCCTAAAAACTCATGAAACACAATACTACTTAGGCTTAATTTACACCGCCGCGGAATGGAATGGAAGCGACTTTAATCCGCGAGTTGACAACTTTGTAAGAATTGTTTGAAACGCTTCGAAGCGCTTCACGTGTACTCGTAAAATAATATTTTATTCATCACTTAACCTTTCAATTAAAATATAAGTATTTTTTTAATTTATTAAAAAACTATGGCCTAAATCGTGGCATTGTGGTCACGTGACTATGTATGACGTCATCGTTCAAAAAACAACTTTCCTGGCATTTGGCACATAAATGTACTTCGGGTATTTTATGATATTTTACTCTATTATGAACGTGAAAAATTATTATCAGTGCTGTGCAGTACCTTGTTGTGGGAATACTACTATAAAAACGCCAACGAAACTATTTATTCATGTCCCTTTAAAAAGAGATATTCGCAAGAAGTGGTTAGAACTTCTGTGTCAAATCCATCCAAAGGTTGTCTGTAAAAGATCGCTTTTAGCGGTAAGACCGCCCATTGTATTACCCTTTTTAGTTGTTAAGTCCACATTTGTTTTACTGTTATGGTGTACAATAAATAATATATCTATCTATCTGCTTTTTTAAAAAGACAAAAAAAGGAAGTCATCGAACAACTATTACAGGACGATAAGACAAATGAACCAGAAGAGAGAGAGTTAAGTATGAAATGAAATTAAATATTTATTTGTAAATTGGTTATAAATAACACTAAAGGTGTTATTTCACGTCATGTTTTTTTGCGTATTTAGTTTAGCTAGATGAGGCCGGTATTTCCTAACTGACTACTCTGAGAAGAAACACCGAAACAAACTCCCTCTGAGTTTGTCGTCAACGTCTCTTTTGAAGTCCAAACAATTTGTATTTGTATATGAGAAGCATGTAGGTTCATGTCTTTGGTATTCTTTTGAGGAAATAACCACGCAAATTTGAGCGGACCTGTCCAGACAGTGCAAGCAGTTAGTTAGTTATTTCTTATTTTGTCTTATGCATCAACTAAAGATAACCAGTCAGCTGTCAAAATATTGAACGATGACGTCTCGTTTTCTGATTGGTGTTTCTAATCACGTGACTCACAGATAAAAAGTCTCATTTTTCTCAAGGGAAAATAAAATAAATAATTAATAATCTTTTCTTCATTTGTACTATTTTGTGCTTCATATCAATAGATTTACATAATTAAATAGTTATTTTAAATTTTTAAACATACTGTCAACTCGCGGATTTGTATGTACAGACACCAGCACATCAAGCTACAACAATCTGTCTTTCTTTAATAGATTTTCAACTTTATTGTTAAAGAAATTAGGTTCAAGGTTGATTGGGAAAATTTGACAGTTTCGGGTAGCTTCATGTGCTGGCGTCTGTACATAAGGAGCCAAAAAAAAGGTCGCGCGTCTTCCGGGGAATCCTCACGCATTCTCGAGAATTTTTGGCTCCTATTTAGTTTGTATGTTATACAATTGACATAACGTTCATTATGCTATGTACAATTTCGTTGCAAAACGTCGCTTCAATTCCATTCCGCGGCGGTGTAAATTGAGCCTTATTAGAATCAAGCTCACAGTCCCTTTTCAGTACATATATCTCTTGCTGAAAGAAGTTTATGTGAAATAAACTTCTTCTTCTTAAGTTCTTCCTTATGTATGTTGTACTTGACGCTTGATCATTTAATTTATCAATTAAATCTATTGGTGTTAGTTTTGCAATGATGATAAAAGACTAAACAGTTTCACATCATAATTATAGCATCGCCAATTTGTATATTTTCCTTGCCAAAATACGTTATACATATTATGTATAACGTGGGGTCTTTAAGTCAAGAGTGAATAGGTTACTTCTAGGTATTAAACGTGTTTCATCTTCGACCGCATCATCGCTTACATCAAGTGTGATGGTGGAAACTAAAAGTATAATTGATTCTTATACCACACTTACTTATTCATTAGATTAAATCTTATTTTATTATTCTTAGGGAATGAAAGCTCGTCGCTAATCGGGTATCGCCGACGTCTAGGTACAGACGCCAGCACATCAAGCTACAACAATCTGTCAAATTTCTTTAATAGTTTTTCAACTTTATTGTTAAAGAAATTAGGGTCAAGGTTGATTGGGAAAATTTGACACTTTCGGGTAGCTTCATGTGCTGGCGTCTGTACATTATACCTAAGAACGTTTGCATTCTGCTGACATACACCTACTTCTTACTCTTCGTAATTCCACCACTCGGGTCCTGTGCGGGTTTGTGGAAGTCCTAGGATACCCCTAGGATTTCTTTCATAATGTTTTCGTGAGGAAAAGTTAGGTGATGATGAATAGAGAAATAGAGTTGCCAGCCTGAGTTCGAACCTACAACTCTAATTCGCACCTGTTCTCACTTATCACAAAAAGAATATTCTCTTCCCAATTTAGCATACGAACCCCTAATTATTTACCATTGTTCCTAAACGACCTTTCCTACGCAAAGTTGCCACACAGATCACAATGTTAAGTCATTAAAACATGAAAAGAATGTTTAAAAGGTTGTTAAAATTTTATGCTTATAACAAATTTCTATAGGTATATTTTTGACCCTTCTTCAATGCTATGATCCTTTTTCCGCCATTGTCCAAGTATTTTGCATAAGTAATAAGTAACTCCCGCAAGCCATGTGGCGAATGATAGAAATAAGCAGAGTGCAGACGATTGTTCAATGAGAATTGTTTGCTGAAATTCTGAGAATGTTTTCAAATAAAAGGTATATTTTTGGCCGTATTTATTTTTAGGGAGATTTGTTTGGCATTGAGGACTTGCTAGCGGCTATATTTAGATTTTTTGTTATGGTTTTATGCCAATTATATTGGCTTTTTCTTGAGTCTTTTTTACTAGTGGATAAATGCCTACTTGAAAATGGGTGTGTAATATATGCCATAATAACAGATGATATATTATCACTTGAAATAACGTTCACATGATATAATTTTCTTGTGCTATAAAAACAAATAACCTGATTTCATGTGATCTAATATTGCATTTCATATAAACTTCTTTTGCTCTAATAACATTTAGTATAACGTTCATCTCATGTAATTTTCGTTCAGTTGACCTAATTTACATTTGACCTAATTTTCATATTTATTCATTTTCTGCCCAAATTCTGTAGTGTATAAGTAAATATCAGAAAACATCATACTGTTATAACCTCATCTAACCCAAATGATTCACCAACAATAGAAGGGATCTGACGCAGGTATATACGAGGCATTTTTGCTAGCACGAAAATGGCAGGCGTTTATAATCCAATCAGTTTTTGCAAAAATACTTATACAAAACAAAGTAGACGTTTCAAAATTATATTAAACGTTACTATAGAATTTGAATATTATACTAACTGAATATTAGTTCAAATGTGCATTATAGAAAATAATTATTAAACCATATAAAATTAGGTAAACTGAAATTATTACAATAATTCATTATATTTTTATTTCATTATATAATTATTTCATTATATTATTACATTATATAATTATTCAATAAACATTATATTTCATCGTAATACTAAAAAAAAAAATTAAATTCAATGAAATTAGATCATGTGATCGTTAGAACTTTTGTTATTATGTCAAATGGTACGCACCCCTTGAAAATACGCAAGGTAGGCATTCCTACAGCAAATACTAGCTAAATAAACCGGTAGAAAAGTGGATTCAGTAGACTGCAAATGATGATTGAAATTTTCCTGAAATATCCTGGGTGATGGCCCAGTGGTCGCAGACACAAAAGTGGTTGTCACCATCAACCACTGCTCTCAAAATAGTGAGAGAAAACGTATCGTGAGGAAACATGTCAAACTCGAACTCAGAATGTTTTATTTCACACTAGCTTTTGCCCGCGACTGCGTTCGCATGGGAGGATTTTCCAACGTAATTCCCGATCCCATGGGAATTCCGGGATAAAAACTATCCTATGTCCTTTCCAGGGCCCTAAACTATTCCCATGCCAAATTTCAACTAAATCGGTTTAGCGGTTTAGGCGTGAAAAGGTAACATACAGACAGATAGAGTGACTTTCGCATTTATAATATTAGTATGGATAGGCCTACATAGGTATGGGCACTTACAAAACGTCACCAGTTAGGGCACGGTTCGAAATTAGTCGTTTTCTATAACAATAATATACATTTATTTGGACTTAAAAAGCATGCACGGACAAACATTTACACACAATTATTATTACAATTAGATGTAGGTACACACAATAATAAACCTTAACATAACATTAATTAATGACATTCATTTAAATGTTTGAGTGAACTCTAGTACCCAAGAAAAGATTTAACTTGTGTTATGGGTATCAGCATCCTCTAATTAATTAAATTAAAACAGATTTGACATTCAATATATTACGAAATACACTCTTGCAAAAAAAACGGGCACCTAAGGTAATTTACGTTCTAAGGTCGATTTGAGTTAATTAAATGAAATTTATTGCTTTGACGTAGTCTGTATACTTATAATCGTGTAAATTAATGCGCGTGAAGTAAATTCGGGCAATTAAAAGAAAAATACGACGGATTCTTTAAAACCGATGTACACGCCCAAACAATAAGAAGTGGTCGGCAATAAAGACAAGATTCTTTTTTTACTTTTTTTAATTAAATAAAGTTACAAATGTAAAAACCTAATAACGAGTGTGACCTCCTCTTGCCAAAATCACAGCTTGAATCCTTCTGGGCATGCTTTCCACGATGTTTTTAATAACGTTCTGAGGAATACGTTCCCACTCTTCTGCAATGACTCTTTTTAGCTCCCTGATGTTTTGTGGAGCAGGTTCACTGATCTTACCCGTCTCTTTAGAACATCCCAGACATGCTCAATTGGGTTGAGGTCAGGACTTCGAGCTGGCCAATCTAAACGACGGATCCTAACTTCTTACATGTACGCTTCCACGTCGCCAGAACGGTGCGGGCGAGCATTGTCATCCATAAAAATGGAATCTTCCCCAAGTGCAGTCAATAAATAAAATAAAATTGTTTATTTGGAACAAAAAAACAATAGACAAGCAAACAATTCAACGATGGTAGCTGCAAAAGTTAAAACTGTGGCGCAGCTACCAACGCCCAACTCCTAATGAGTAGCGTTGTTCCAGCAATAGCAAAATACATTTATTACATTAAAATAAATCAAAATCTAATAAATTAAATACTCCTCTTACTTCTTCAAGGCTCTTCTTCAAGTCCACACTTGACGCTTTACGATTCCGCAACGCCTGACTCACCAAAAAGCGGTCATCTCTTGGTTCTGTGCATCGTTTTCTTCCCGAACCGGATCTTCTTTTGATCGAACCGGTCTCTTGATACCGTTGCCAAGTCCTCTGGACAGTTGAACGACTCACATTTAGCCGCTGAGACACGTAAGTTTGCGAACAACCTTCTTCAAGTAGGGCTATAATTTTACCGGTCCTTATCGCTTTATCACTCATATCAAAAAGTGGTATTTAATGTAAAAAGAAAGATCTAATTGTTTAATTTGCAGAAAATAACCAAAAAGTTTTAAAATATCGTAATCAGTTAAAAATCGTTTCAGCAATTCGCGCCATTAGTAAAGCAATTTTAGAATAATCCACAATAATCATTATTTTTCTTTTATTAATTTCAAATTTTAAATTTGGAACGTAAAGAATCATGCCACGATGCTTCAAATAACATGCCAATACATCGTCAAATTAATAAAACCTATTTCTTGTTCTTCTTCATTGAAGTAGAGAAAAAAATCTAAAGTGCCCGTTTTTTTTTGCAAAAGAGTTTATTATAAGTTACTAAATATTATTTAAATAATCTACTTAATCATTTTGAATTTTGAAGTGGACGGCTGTGGCTGTATGTGTGTATGCGTGTGAGGACCTGTTTGCGTTGTAAGGTAGTGTGTGTGTGTGTGGTTGCGTGCGAGCGTGTGCATGCATGCGAGTGTGAGTCCATCACTGTTTTAGATTTAGTGTTCTTCTATGGAGAAGAAACGGCAAGAAACTCCACAGTTACTCTTTTGAAGTCTTAGTCAAATCATTCATCCAGTCATGTCATATATCCACCAGACATAACATTATCAAATTTTAAATAAATATTTCCTGTTGTGGAAAATCAAACAAAGCGCTCTTCCTCTCTCCTACCTATTTTAAATTTTGCTGTGCCCGACAGGGTCCATAATTGTTTCTTATAATTTTATTCCACCTGTATGTGTACATTATGGATTGCAAATAAATACTTGAATACTTGAATACCTACCCGCACTGTTTCCGCGCGGTGTATTGTGTTCCATTTCTTTTTCCAGAGAGTAACTCTGCGAAAGTAACTCTATCTGTCTGTGTTACCTTTTCACGCCTAAACCGCTAAACCGATTCAGATGAAATTTGGCATGAGAATAGTTTAGGGCCCTGGAAAGGACATAGGATAGTTTTATTCCCTAGTAGTGGAAACGTAGTAGTAGTTACACATAATTATATGAACTTTTTCTGGCAATATGCGCCGTTGAACATTCTTTATGCACATTTACTTGTTGACGTATCCAAGTCAACGGCCAAGTCACATAAAACCTAAGTAAATCAATAAAGAAATCGCAGTAAAGAACTTTAGACTTGGCTTGGCTTTGCTTAGAGATTTCATTACTTTTTATAGAGAAACAAGCAGCTCCATCGAGACTCGACTAGTTTTTTACAGGATGTTTTTGGTGGGATTTCACTTCTTTTTGCAGTTTCATATACATCAATATAAGGGGCTCATCACACTGAATAACTTTAAGGGTAACCTAAAGGGTTAACCACGCTTAATAAATTTTGTGAACACAGCATGTCGATAACTTTAATGGTTTGGCTGGTCTGTTACGGTTTCTCCTCAGGGTCAGGTACTCCAAATCTTTCATGATCCTAGTTTTAATAGTTTTCCTTTTATATGGGCACTAAACCCTACCTCTGTGCCAAATTTCAGCTCTCTAGATTTATGGACAGTACTAGTTCTATTTTGATGATCTCTGAGTCAGTGAGTGTCGAATTAGCACAACGTTGCTTAATTGCATAACTTAAGAAATAAATAAGCTACAAACATGAAATTTTGTGGTTTAAGTGTGTGCTTATAGCTTACTACATGACGAAATTCAGCGTTCTAGAAACCTATCCAGGGATCCTCAAATAGGGGCATGAAAATATGAAAATACGCCGAAATGGTTTCAGAAAAGGATGGAACGGCAGTGTTTGCTTCGCGCTCGACATGTCGGAGGCATTGTTGTGCCCCCAGATAATGTAATCCAGAACAAGGTTTCAATAATTGATATATAAAATACAATATAATTCAAAGATGGCACGTTGGTTGAGCGATTGGTTGCTGCGCCGCGTGTCTCAGGTTCAAACAAACAATCAAAAATGTTTTATTTCACATAGATCTCCATGGGCACATATAAAACGTTAGAAGTTAGTGCACGGTTCGGATTGGTCGTTTCCTATGGAGAAGAACCGGCAAAAAACTCCACGGTTACCCTTTTAAAAATTAATTGGTTTCCACAATCTTTGCATAATACAGTTTTTAGAGGTATGAGAGGAGAGTCTTGACCAATTAACATAACACAGTGTAATTAGAATTCAGACACGAATCTAAGAGACTATAGAGTTCTCTCATTCACATTAAAAATTAGCTTTACAAAATTCACAAGAAACTAAAGCAAAGTACATTAAATAATATAAATATATAAAACAAAAAACATAAAAGCAACACCAACAAACACAAAAGTGGACTTCATAAAATAACGCAGTTAGTCAGGGAAGCAACATGTGCAGAAGGAAGGTCCGATCCCACATCGGGATAAATGTTTGTCTAGCCTGTACATAGTTTTTCCGGGTGTTTGCAAAAATGCATCCACGATACGGGAGAACTACCTAATCTGAGGCAATGCTTTTAAAAAAGAATCACATCTGTTAGCTTCAAATATAGTCAAAGTATTAGGAACCGAAAGATCACCAGTACAAATTCACAGACATGTGTCTAGAGACGAAACAGCACTCAATAATAATTAATTTGTGTAAAAGTATTGTAGTGGCTATAAGCGTATATAATGCAACAAGCCATTTTCCAGTTCTGGTTCAAAACAGTCAGGTCAAGGCCTTGTCTTACATACATTTTTATTTTCTTCTATTCAAAAATGGGTCGGCAAACATGGAGAGCTCACTGATAGGAAGTGCTTACCTACTCAAAGGGATTAGCGATGCGTTGACAACCTTGACGACGAGTCTAGTGTGCTCGTAATTTGTTACAAAGGCGGTAAAAGAAAGCGAGGTGAAGTCAGGGAAAGGGATAGATAGATAGATATAATAGACAGAGATATAGATAGAGATAATAGACAGATAACTCTTACTAATATTATAAATGCGCAAGTTTGTGAGGATGAATGTATAGATTTATGGATGTTTGTTACACTTTCACTCAAAAAGTACTAAACGGATTGATGGTTGACATCCTAGAATAATAAATAGATAGGCTACTTTTTATCCCGGAATTCACACGGGATCGGAATTCTCACGGGATCGGAAATACTCACGGGATCGGAATTCTCACGGGATCGAAATTCTCACGGGATCGGAATTCTCACGAGATCGGAATTTACGCGGGAAAACCTTCATGCGCGAAGTCGCTGGCAGAAGCTAGTGTAGGATAATCTTTTTAACCATACTCAAAAGCTGGATGAATAAGAAAGCTTTATAACTACACTAAAATCTTATCAATGGCAATTCCCGGGTTGGGCAAAAAACAACTATTGGGTTTTTCTACTTATTAGAAACTAGCTGTGCCCGCGACTTCGTCCACGCGGAATAGTGACTTTCGGCAGCATTTTTAATTTTTTAGAATTTTGAAAACTAAAACTCATACATAAATAAGCTATTTACAATATTTTACTGCTAATAGCTTATTTAAGTACATTTTTCTAATCAAAAGTCTAAAAAATAAGTTACAAGCTTCTAGCTTTAAAAATGACGTAATTTCCATAAAAACTTTCATCCCCTATTTCAACCCCTTACAGCCGTTTTTTCACATTAAAAAGTAGCCTATGTCCTTTCTTAGGCTCTAGACTATGTCCGTACCAAATTTCATTTAAATCGGTTCAGTAGTTTAGGCGTGATTGAGAAACACACAGACAGACAGAGTTACTTTCGCATTTATAATATTACTAGCGACCCGCCCCGGCTTCGCACGGGTGCAATGTTTATATGTATTAAATATACTATAGAATGTCTATATATATACATCGTTGACATTGACAGCCTTTTTGTCATTCGACATACATGTTCTCTTTAGTAATTACTCTTGAAAGTGCGACACATAATTTACCATGGGAAAAACATTCAACGCTCAAATCTAAGCAACATAGGCACGCGCGCCGTGCCTCCGCCGGCACCACGCCGTAACCGCTATGTCCTTGTATTTTAAATTTGTAATATCTTCGAAACTATTTATTTAAATTATATTCTGTAAAGGGCAATATTGACTTATATTAAATGCACAATGTATTTATGGTACTTAATTGGATAAGGATTAATGCTGTATTGCTTAAAATCGCTTCGTAAAAAGTAAAGGATAAAAAATTGTTGTTGTGGGTTATCTATAAGAGATAGACAGAGGCCATCGAGGACATTTTTGTTGACCTTTTTAAGGTGTACAATACTGTAGCACATTATTTTGATCTATCTCGTAGGGTTCAGCCAGCGTTTGCAAAGCAAGCGCAAAAAATGTGTTTATTTGCGACATCACATTAGAAACCTCAAAAATTATCAGTGTTCCTGTACTATATTATGCATGTATATTATACTATATTATACTTAAAAACCTTCCTATTGAATCACTCTTTCTATTGAAAGAAACTGCATCAAAATCCGTTGCGTAGTTTTAAAGATTTAAGCATACATAGGGACAGACACATGGAAGCGACTTTGCTTTATACTATGTTAAGATTAAGAAGAAGTAAGGATTTCTCAGTATTAGCCCGGAGTTTGGAAGTTGGCGGTGTGATACCCCGAGCTTCGGAAAGTGCAGTTGATCCCGGCTGTCAATTGGACATGTTTGGCAGTCGTTACGGGTAGTCAGAAGCCAGTCAATTCCGAGGCTGGTTTGGCTAAGGGGTATCGTTTTACCCAGCTACTGGGTTATGGAGGTCAGACAGGCAGTCGCTCTATGTAAAACACTAATACTCAGGCAGGTACATCCGGTTAGACTGGGAACCGGTCCCATGATATTTTAAAAAAAGAGGCGCCTTCAAGCATCTAAATATATATAACTCAAAGGTGACTGACTGACTGACATTGTGATCTACCAACGCACAGCCCAAACCACTGGACGGATCGGGCTGAAATTTGGCATGCAGGTACATGTTATGACGTAGGCATCCGCTAAGAAAGGATTTTGCGAAATTCCCACTGGATCGGGGCCTCAAGTCTGCTATTACAATAGTGTCAAAATAGTCTATCATTGATTTCAAAATTGTTGATTTTGACAAGTTTGGTAATCTACTAATATAATGGCTTTCCAATGGTCAACCACTGACACTTCATTGAACGAAATAATATGTAAAATTAAATAGAAATAAAATCTGGCATAAATAAATGTTCAAATTTAGGGGTAGTTTTTCGAAAATCATTACTACTAACGGGTTTTATAATAATGGCAATACGGCAATGTCATTCTAATACGAGACTACTGACCAACCATTATGAATTTAGTAGATTACGAACTATTAGCAAAATGACAATGGGATCGTGATGGAATGACAAATTTATAAAAATAGCAGACTTGGGGCCCGGGATTTACACGGGAAAAACTTCCCACGCGGGCGAAGCCGCTGGCACAAGCTAGTTTTAAATAAAACCGCTAATTTTATATCACATAAGTAATTGAGTTACTGTTTTATTTTTATTTTAGACGGCATGGAATGAAATGTACACAAAAACTTATGGTTTCGAAATTATGATTTTTTTAATGATCTAGTCTAGTTATTTACACTAGATGAGCCTATAGCGCGATAGGTAGATTATTGCACTATGCTTATACCAAATTTCATTCGATTCGGTCCAGTACTTTTCATAACAGAGTGGTTTTGTGTCAAAAATATTGAAATTTTGGGTAGTTTAATAAATAATAATTTCTAAACCATAAGTTTTCGCTTAACTAAAGTATGTTTTAAATGATGACTTATGATGCTCTCAAGCTGAATAAAATCTTTGGACCACTGTAAACGGGCCATCCTGTATAACATTGACAATTGCAGTGATGAACACTTGATTGTTTCTAGTTGATTGTGATTTAATTATTACTTTCAATATCTTTATATCTTTGATTGATTTTATTTTTGTTACTTTGTGTTTAAACATAATAAATTCTCACTTAATTCACCATTCAGAAAACATGGAAAAATATTGAAAAAAAACTGAGTTTTCAGGAAAGCTCGGAAAATGCGGATAGTTTTAACGATCAGTAATAACAGGCAGGTAGGTTAATGCTCATATACGAGTAAGTACCACTTCATCAATTTTAAATTACAGAAACACAATTAATTCTATTAAAAAGGCTTTATTATCTAAACTAGGAATATGGTAAGTAACAAAACATATTTTAGGGTGCAAAGTGATTTTACATTTTTGACATGTGAAGTTTGTGTATTTTTTTGCAACGCTATCGTAGCGTGAAATTTCTCTGTAAGTTCTAGAAGTGGGACAAAGACCGTTTCTCTTATTTTATATGTTTCCAAGATACCTCTTGCGATAGTTCTATGGAATGTGAGATGATCGTACTCTCCTTCATTGTTTTGTAAAGTTGTCATAGTGCTTATCCCAATCTAGTCGCTCCAATCCAGAACTTATATATCAATCTAATCGGTTTTCCACGTATATACTGTTTACAGCTGTGCCGTCAATAATAAGTTACCTACCATAGACTCGTTAACGCTATGCATTTCTTCTAAATGAGCCATATTCAGGGATATTTCCGTGAGGATATCGAAGAGCAATCTGAACTTCGCAAATTTGTCACATTCAGTAGTTCACAACAGTGGAGGTGTGTCATGATAAACGTAAATGTAATGATGTGATGTCTGATGATTTCTCCCAATACATAATCTTTGGGGATCTACGATATATCCACTATAGAGAAGTATATCAAGGAAGCACTTCAATTCACTCGTTGTCACGTTATCAAACATACAGACAAAGCAATATAACTACGGGCGTTTGAAGATATCTTGGCCAATGGTTTTCTTGCTATTGTGCTTGGTGAGGATTATGGCGATTTCTCCAAGTATAATTTAGATTTTTTGGTATAGATGAATCAACAAAAAGAACAGCTGACGTGCTGCTAATAACTGGAGTTGAATTAGATGTAAATGGCTCAAGTTGACGTCCTTCCAAAATTAGGGGTTCTTTTGTGGTTCGACTTCTTTTTGCTAAAGAAGACTAGGGTACACTGTCCTTGTCACTGTCGGAAGACATGTATTCTATCTCAGTAAACTAGATTGAAAAAAAAAACTGACATGAGAAAATAACCTAAAGATTTATATGACATTTTCAGAGTTACACACTTCTCATCACAAGAATCATATATGAAAGTACTCTGTGACAAGAATCTTCATCTGTCATAACATCATTTGCGTTATCTGGTGGTAAAATAGATTTTTTTTTTTTTTAAATGGGGCATAATTATCTAATTGGTCCAATTCGTAAACTATTGGTATTCCTGGGTCTGGATGTCAAAATACATCCCTAAATTACAACCGTTCGTCAAAACGAATATCAAATATAATATTGTTTTTATAAAAGATAATGACAGGATCAAATTTTATTTCACAGTTTTGTTAGACAGGTTATAAACTTATAAACAACGTGCCTTTTTTTTATCGTGGTAAAATTATCAAATAAGTCCTCCCACCCCGGGCAGGGCGGGAGGGACTGTCAGACTTTTACTGACTAAAATCCACGGTGTTCCTTCAATAACCCTTTACGTTCCGGGGTCACGGTAATGGGATAAGTCCCACGACCCCGGCAGGCTTCGGCCCTCTACAGGGGGGGCCTCGTCATGTTGCTGACGCTCTTTGAGGCGCGCGTGGAACACAACGCGCCGTCGACCCGGGCATGAACCATGGTCGGACAGCGAGTTGCCCTTTACTCGCTGTCCCCATGCCCGCGCCTACGGTGGCCGGAGATCGTCGGCCGACGCCGACGCCGTGGGCGTCTACCACTGCGGCTGGGCTGGAGGGAGGACGCCATCCTCTGCCTCACACGGCCCGCCTCCTCCTCCGGCAGCATGATTGCTTCGCAGAAGGAGGCGACCGCTTCCCACTCTCTCTCACCCCGCAGCATAGCCTCGACCAATGCCGGGCGCGAGAGGTCTCCGCCTATCGCCGCCGTGAGGACTCTGAGGACACGTCAGTGCTCTGCCCAAGCGGGGCAGTCTTGCACCGTATGCTCTACTGTGTCCTCAGGGCGGCCCTCGCAGTGGTGACACCCAGGCGTTTCTTCCTTAAACAACGTGCCTAATATAAATTTTAATCACTACCTCATTTAAAAACACTTACCTTTTTGGAGACATAGCGAAAGTTAATTACGCCAATACGAACTAAAATACAAAAACACTCCAAAATTATGATCAGAAGATCGTTTTCTATGCACCAAAACACTGTCAAACGATTAATGCGGCGATTGGTATACAATAAGCAAAAGTAATCCGATCGTTTTTATTTTTAAATTGAGGGTATTCCTCAGTATTTTTTTTTTGATCTTTATAACGATCGGTCGTTATAAATGGGTTAAGTGGTACTAACTTCTCTTTAGTAAAAAAATGTTTAAAAATCCATTCAAAAGACATTGCTCCAAAGTTGAAAGTTTTTATTAAGTTATGTTGCTGAGGGTACATATATAGGTACAGAGAGTACAGTTTGAAATGAAAATACCTAAGGTGTCGGACTTGGGATCGAGAGGTCGCGGATTCAAACCCCACCCATTACACAGTTGCCTTGAACACAAGCATATTTAGATATAAAAAAACACTTGTTTATTTTATCTATGGTTGGAGGGGTTAACTAGATTGCTAGTAATGTGGATTCTACCGACATTGCTATGTCTAAAAAAGAAAAAAAAATGGTCAAGTGCGAGTCAGACTCGCCCATGAAGGGTTCCGTAGTGACTTTAATAATATAATATAATATGTATATTTTATTGACAAAAAAAGAAACAAATTTCTTAAGACTAGCTTATTTACAATTTTTACAACCACGCCAAATAACTTTGTTTTTCATAGTGTTTGTATGAATTACAAAAAAAATATGCTGTATCACAAAAACTGCTGATCCGATCTCGTTCAAACCAATTTTGGTTGAAAGTTTACATTATGATCTACAGATATATATATTGTTTACATTTTTCACTCCATTATTATAGAAGTTAGAGTTACCACTTTGGAAGCGTATATCTTTTAAACGATTTACTTTATGAAAAAGTGGTTCTAAAAACTCCAATGTCATTTTTAAAGACCTGTCTATTCACACACGCATAGGTTTCATGAAAAATAATATTTTTAGTTTTAGTTCCATGTATGGGGAGCCCCCCTTTATTTTAAATATTTTTTCTTAAAATCGGAAAGCGGTTCACAGAATACATCTACTTACCAAGTTTCACATGTATAGTCCTAATAGTTTCGGAATAAAATGGCTGTGACATACGGACGGACGGACAGACAGACAAAGAGACAGACTGAAAGACATGACGAAACTATAAGGGTTCCGTTTTTTTCCAATTGGCTACGGAACCCTAAAAACGAGCCTTTAGGACTATATTTATTGACCATAATTATGTAAGTACTTAGTTGTGGTATAGTTAGTAGTTTAAAAGGTTCTAAGTCCTTTCTACAGACACACGTGGAAACATCTACGTTGCTTGTATATAGGCCTTGCCCGACCGTCAACAGATTATCTAAAGTAAAAGTTTACTTACTGAGCATAGCAGAGGTCTGTCGCTCCAAGCCATAGACGAAGAAGCACAGTAGTAAACCAAAGCAGTCTTTCAGCCGCCATTTTGATTCCAATAATTTAAATTTTTAACTATCGTGGCATATTTTTATTCTTTTAACGCTTTTAACAAGAATTTACTTTATATTTAAATGTATTGCAACATTAATATAGTAATCTACATTATTTTGATTTATTATTTATTTGTTAGTTATGTTATTAAAGTCAAATTAAGAACAATTTTAAAATGTAATATACGAATACATAACTAGTTTCGGTTACCAAATAATTGAGATTAGCTTATGTCTTCTTTCGTGTCATTGAGCATACTTTTAAACCTATAAACTTTTATCTAGTTTACAATAAAAACTGAAAAGTTTTTTTTTCACCACGACAAAAAGCACGCGACTTTTGACAGGTGTCGCGAAACCGCGGGAAACGTAATGACGGAGCCGCGGAAAAATACCGCGATGACCATAGCGATGCGTTTTAGAGTTTGTGACATGCGCAATGATATCTAAATTTTTGATGGATTTCATGCAGTCTGCATTAATGATTTTCTACGGTAAGTTCCAATTAAAATATGCATAGCCGTATTATAATCTTTAATGAATTGCATATATTTCTGCACGTAAGTAAAAGTTAACACCTGGCTACGCAGCAAAATGCTTTCAAATTATTAACTTATTAGGTATTGTTATTGCTTTTGAGGACTATAATGCAACATAGTGTTTATGTATTAGTCTCGTTATTTATTTATTAAAACTTTATGCAACACAAAATGAAGATACAAAAGCAGACTTAATGCCATAGGCATTCCGTTTTATTTGGTCTGAGATGAAGACTAGCGGTCGCGCCGGGCTGCGCTTGGGAAATGTCAAAACATTTCCTTATACAGAAAGTTTTATGGGGAAATCTTTAAAAAAATATTAATGTAATTAAAGCGTCAATATCCTAAATTCCTAATGGATAGGGTTGTTGACTTGATCTTGATCGAGATGTCGCAAGTTCGAACCCCAGCCATTACACTATTGCCGTGAACCCACTCCAGATACAAGAATATTTAGCTTAGTTGGAGGGGTTAACAACATTGCTAATATGAATTCTATCTACGTTGGTAGTTCTACTTGTTTTTTTTTTTAACAATGAGAAGGAGCTGAAAGTTATGAAAGGAATAAATTTGACGGAATTTTACCCATTAATTATTCTAAAAACTTAGGAGTTGTCGTAAAACTCATATACGTACATAACGTACACCGATATTTTTTTTATAGTTGATAGGTTTGCATTTGACTATAATTTCACCTGATGTTAAGCGATTATGTGGTCGAAGATGATGAAGCACGCTTGCTTAGAATTAACCTATTCACTCTTGACTTAAAGACTCCCAGGTTATAACTATCAGGAAACACAGACTCCTGTCAGGGAATTCCACTCCTTAGCAGTACGACGATAACGATATATATGTTACCGGCCAAACCCGATTTCAGGACAAACTAGTTTTGCCTAGGCTAAACTAGTTCTTCCTATACGCGATAGGATTAACTAGTATAGCCTAGTCCAAACTAATTTGTCCTAAGTCCGATCGGATAAACCAGTTTAGCCTAGGCCAAACTAGTTGATCCTGATATAAATACGCACACTCTAGGATAAACTAGTACGGCCTAGTCTAAACCAATTTAGTAGAGTTGAAAGTAACTGAGCAAACATGTCAGGACTGTTCCACAAACAGATGCCAGTGCAAGAAGGCAATGATACTCTGCAATTATTCTAAGTGCCACCAAAGCACACCATGTAAAAATAAATAACAATTTTAATAATGGAGATATGATTATTGCTATTATTAAAAAAACACTCATTATTTGTTATAGTATGATTGTTTGTATTACCAGTTATCCATAACTTTTAACGAAGAATCATTGTTTTAATAAAAATGATTATTTTTCCAATTACGGAGTATTTTATTGAGTTTATCTATTTTTTTTACTTTCTAGATATACTATAATGTTTAGACTAGGCCATACTAGTTTATCCTAGACTGTGTAATGTTTCCTTTTTATAAGGCTTTGATACTTACGTTATAACATCATTATTAGCTTAGAATTTCCTAATATCCTGACATTAAGCTATTTTTTCTGCAATATTTTGTTTGTTTACGTTTCTGTAAAGTCATTAGTGACAGAACTAGTTTTTCTTTTTAGTTCATTGCTGGAGCTAGGTTAGGTCGCATAGATAACTGATATTGTACCTCGTGATAAATTACATTTATTTCTCTTTTCGTTCTAGAACCTCATTCAAATGCTTAAAACTCGATTTAGCTAGAGAGATGACGAGGGAGCGGGAGTCTACGCCTAGAGCTCAAACAGAGAAGAAGTCTGGAAGAATACTGATAATAATCATCGGAGTGAGATGGTCATCTTTTAATATATGATCCGTGGCCCGGACCTCCAGACATGCTGATGTCAGCATGTCTGGAGGTCCGGGTTTTCCATCATCACCATTGACTGCTGCATCGACGAAGCTTGACTTTTCCTCCGTCCCACTACTACGGCCAGAGGGAAGGAAGACGAGGCCAGACGTTCTTCGAGCTCTACTGCCGAAAGAGGACTGAGGCCAGCCGTCCTGCAGCCACCTCTACGTGACCTCTTCGTTTTACTTGAACCATCAGCCCGCCAGCGGTCCTGCAGCCACCTCTACGTGACCTCTTCGTTTTACTATAATCATCCGCTCCGTTTAACATCAACTCGCAATCTCCGTCATCTCCAGTGCTCTTAGGGTTCCGTGTCTCCAGCAATTTTATTTATAACTAGCTTTTGCCCGCGATTTCGTCCGCGTGGAATAGTTACTTTGGGCTAACGTTAAATTTAACCCCGATTTTGAAGCATTCTTCATTGGCGCTCCGCTCCTATTGGCCTTAGCGTAATGATACAATATAGCTGTGCCCGCGACTCCGTCAGCGTAAGTTAATGTATTGGTAATATTGTTTAGATCACGTTCACATGAGGCTTAAGTACCTAGAGAACGCTTCGACCGCGAGACGCGTCGAGCGCGGCGAACGATTCTCAAAAATAATCCTTATAGCATGATTCAGTATTCACGCGCGATGGCTTATTATTATAAGCGTATTTCATGTATAACTTTGGTGTTTCTATACCGATTTATATGATTCTTTTTACGGTTTCGTAGCCGAATGGCAAAAAACGGAATCTTTATAGTTTCGACATGTCTGTCCGTCTGTCTGTCTGTCTGTCTGTCCGTCCGTCCGTCTGTCACAGCAATTTTATTCCGAAACTATTAGGATTATAAATGTGAAACTTGATAGGTAGATGTATTCTGTGAACCGCTTTCCGACTTTGAGAAAAAAATTAAAAAATATTTAAAATAAAGGGGGGCTCCCCATACATGGAACTAAACCTGAAAATATTTTTTTTCATGAAATCGATGCATGTGTGGTATCTATAGACAGTTCTTTAAAAACGACATCGGGGTTTCTAAAACCACTTTTCCATAAAGTCAATCGTTTAAAAGATATAAGCTTCCAAAGTGGTAAAATGTGTGTGTGGCGGACACAACCTCTAACTTCTATAATAATGGAGTGAAAAATCTAAAAAAAATATATGTCTGTAGATCTTAATATAAACTTTCAACCAAAATTAGTTTGAACGAAATCAGTTCAGCAGTTTTTGAGATACAGCATATTTTCTAAAACCGCAAATATAACTTTGTAATTCATACAAACACTATGAAAAACAAATTTATTCGGCGCAGTTGTAAAAAATGTAAAAAAGCCAGTTTTAAGAAATTTGTAAGGTTTTTTTTCAAAACAAATTTATTTGGCGCAGTTGTAAAAAATGTAAATAAGCTAGTTTTAAGAAATTTGTAAGGTTTTTTTTTCGTCAAATAAATTTGCATATTATATTATAGTTACTACGGAACCCTTCATGGCGAGTCTGACTCGCACTTGGCCAATTTTTTTATGGAATAGTTAATAATGGGGTAACGTAAGAGTAGACAAATATTATAATCAGAAAGCTTCGAACTGCTAACCTATCGGGAGTTACACGTGTTATTGTGAGTCAACCATAAAAGTTAGACATATGCTGTCGTGGGATATTTTTTATATAATTTTAAGGAGAACATTTCCGTCATGAAATGATTTGTGTAGCTTTAACCATTAAGGTTGCACACGCGACGGAAGCTTAAAAAATGGAGTAACTTCTCCCGTTTTCCCAACATTTCCCTTCACTGCTCTGCTCCTATTGATTGTAGCGTGATGAAAAGTATACTATAACCCGCTCAGGAGTATGAAAAATAATTGTACCAAGTTTCGTTAAAATTCGTCGAGTAGTTTTTGTTTCTATAACGGTTACACAGACAGACAGACAGACAGACATACAGACAAAAATTTAACTGATTGCATTTTTGGCATGAGTATCGATCCTTAATCACCCCCTAATAGTTATTTTGGAAATATATTTCATGTACAGAATTGACCTCTCTACAGATTTATTATAAGTATAGATTATTTCTTTTATAAATCCTGTTCATTTTTTTTTTCACTTTGATTTCTTTCCCTGGTTATATTCCCTATCAAAATGTGCTTCCTCCTAATTAGTTATTGCAACCTTACATTTCCCTGTCTACCCAGGGAAATCGTAATGGTACAACTGTGCGTATTTATATCAGGATCAACTAGTTTGGCCTAGGCTAAACTGGTTTATCCTATCGGGCTTAGGACAAATTAGTTTGGACTAGGCTAAACTGGTTTATCCTATCGGGCTTAGGACAAATTAGTTTGGACTAGGCTATACTAGTTAATCCTATCGCGTATAGGAAGAACTAGTTTAGCCTAGGCAAAACTAGTTTGTCCTGAAATCGGGTTTGGCCGGTAACATATATAACGATGGCGCATCGCCGTTTGTCTTTAAACTAGTTTTTAAACTAATATGGTAACTAACAATACATAGGTAGGTACCTATTTATACTTGAAACGACATATTTACTATGTTTGTAAATATCCCGTTCCAATTTCTAATGATACGCGGATACCAACCAAAATCCTGTAGTTTCAGTATGAGATTGAAAGACTTTTGTCGTTTTGGAAAACTATCGATTCGTTTCATTCACATGCACCAACTTGTAGATGAGTGTGAAGAAGACAAGGCGATAGTTTTCGAAAACGATAACAGTATTGATAACTCCACAGAAATCAAAAATATAGGAGAAGTGGTAAGGGGGCGTATCGGTGTCCGCGCGACATGGCCACAGGGCTCATGTCACAGGCAAGTGGCCGTCTCCGCGAACTAGTGCGCTTTCGACGGCGGGCGATCGTGATAACATATATGAACACCGAGTTGTTCTGTGGTATCTTGTAAAAACCGAAGCCAAAATCAAATCTATGTGAATCATGGAATCACTTACCATATGTAAGTACAAGTATTTTACAATATTTGTCTTTAAAATCATGAAAAACAATAAATCGTAAAATATTTCCTGGTTTTACTATGTTATTTTTGTTTTCAAATATCAGAGCGACTGTACTCCTTTTACTATAAATACATTGCTCCTTAACCACTACCTGAGTTCATCACTAAGTAACTGGACAAGCAATGTAAACATAACATACGAAACTGTATTACGCGGATTCATCGCGTAGTGAGGCCGCCACTTCTTGCGACGAATTAGTGATGTGCTTGTGCAGATCCACTAACGTAGGCTATCGAGAGCAATGTCGATTGACGAATGAAATATTGCTATTATAGTTTAGGGGTTTTTCAACCGACGACAAAAAAGAGGTTATCAATTCGACGCGTATATTATTTTTTTTTTATGTATGTTCACCGATTACTCGGAGACGGCTGAACCGATTTGGAAAATTCTTTTTTTGTTTGAAAGGGTATACTTTGAAATTGGTCCCATTGTCACCAAGTCAGGATCTGATGATGGGATCCTGGAGAAATCGAGGGAACTCTTCAAATATTATAGGCACACCTATAGTGAATTGAGTATTTTTAAAGTAACTTGTGTAGTTGCATTCGAAAAGCACCATTTGTGAAGTGGACCTGATGATGAAGACCACAGATGTCCACTGGAACTACTCAATATATAAGTATTTCATGTGTTCCGCTTCGATTACTTGAATGTGGTTATTAAGCACAATATGCTCGTCACAATGCATATGGTGAAGTGAAGCTGATGGTGAACTACCAGGAGAACTCCTCAACAAATAACAGCCCAACATTGGGAAAAGCAATATTTTGTAAATGAATATAAGTAGTTGATATTTAGGCTCTTGTAACTAGGTAAATTAAAAATCGACCAACTAAAAAGAGTGAAATAAAAACTTTTTACCAAAAAATTAAACCGACTCCCAAAAAACACTGCAAAGTGAAAAATAACTTTAATTTCGGAAGTCGGTCCAAAAACGAAAATACAAAACTAAAGACACCGACTACCGAAATTAAAGTTATTTTTCGTTTTGCATTGTTATTTGGGAGTCTGTTTAATTTTTTGGTAAAAAGTTTTTTATAACATACGGAAACCTCTAAGAAAATATGTTTAAATTTTATTTTACATGAGGCTGAAATAAAAATACGTTGAAAAGTCAAGTGTACAAAAAAGGAAAACAAAATAACCAATTTATTTTACGCCCGCAGCATGCGTAAGGAGTTCCGACGTCTCCGTCGCTACAATAGTTTATTTTTCAATCTGTCAACCGTTTTAGCCTGGTTGGAAGATCGATGTAAATAATGTTTTTTTACTTATTTTGATTTTTTTACAAAGTAGTAGAGAAATGCGTAACCAATATTCGTAAAGTAAGTTACTTTAATTTTAGGTTAATAATCGGTGGGGTTTTTCGGTTTAGAATTATCGTATGTTATGCCTTATCCTCATGCTGTTTCTTTATTTTTTATGGTTTTTGTATTTTGCTTCCGTTGAAGCTTCGAATGCGTTATAATAATCGGCATAGTTCAGATAATGTATTTGTGAATTGAGCTTAAAATAAGTCAATATATTCATGCTATTTATTTGTTATGCATGGATGTGTGTTTGTTTTCATATATTTAACAATTTCTCTACTAACTAGGATTTTTCTTATAACAAAAACCTATTATAACCTACTAAACTATTACCTGCGGGGTAATTGCGTAACACACTTACAGTAGGAATCGGTTTCATTATGCTAAGTCACCAACACTCACTGCGGTATTTACGTTGTTGAGCAGACCAATATTTCGAACATATGAAGCAATGCATTAGCAATATACGTCAAAATCATTCAGATCTTGATTTATAGTGTGTTACGTAATTATTGCGATATTATATGGTGACGTTTAGAAGTAGCTTAGGATGTATGTAAATGATAAATAAGTGCTTTTCGTACTTTTCAGCTTCCCAAAAGATGGTAACATAAAAAAGGAATGGATTGATGCCACAGGCATGCCACCTAACTGGTACCCTACAAAAAATAGCACCATATGCTCGGTTCACTTCAACGCAGAAATGTTCTAGTCTCTAAAGAAAAGTCGCAGGATTTTTGAATGGAAAATTCCAAAATTAAGAGTACAACTGATTTTTGCAGAAGTGGGTTGAATTTTATTTTATTACTGAAAGCTATTCTCATGATTTAGGGTATTCATAAAATCAGTCATTCACTTTTCAGGATTCTATACAACCTATACGGCTGGTATGTTCCGATCAAGAGCGTAATGTAAGTTAACATCAACTTCTATTTGACCTATCACTATGATAATTAAATATTAAGATTTAAGTCGAAAGCGCCAGGGTAGCCCTTAATACTTAGTAGGTAGTACTTAATAATAATTATGTAATGTTATGTTCTTAATAATATGTTTATTGTTATTGTAATATTTTCTGGACATGCCATTTTTTATTTGGTTCATTTTCAGGTGCCCAAAAAAAATTGTACAATAATAAATGGAAGAATCGATAACTTTCCGATTTAGTCAATCACTAGCGTATATGTAAAATAAATTGCTTTTGCACAGCACAACGATAGCGACCGATGTTTTTGTGTAGGTAAGTTCTACGGTGCATGGTAAATACACGCTGTTTTGACGGAATAAGGTTTATTATTGATTGTATAGTACGTTCTGATTCAAGAAATGCGGGTGTGTGTGTGCGAGTGCGTATCTATTGATTTTATTAAACTGCATGTGTAGTTGTTGTCCCGCCCAGCGCCTAACTGGAGACACACGGTTCCGATATAATTTCGTCTGTTGACCATATCTAGTTATTTATTTTATCTAAGGATAACTCCTACTAAGCCCCCTGAATATAGAAGTCAATAATTTCGCAACCCTTATATTTACCAAGCTGGAAGAAAAAATCGTTAATACCTACTTATTACGTAATACAGTGCTGACGATTCGGTGGCATTCGGGGGTGGGTAGGAGGGCAGTCGACAGCTCTTGAGCACGATGCGGTCAAACGCTACTCCTACCCCGTATTTGCTTGTCACTTTTTATGAGCTGTTGATACCCCACTCAGTAATTTATTCATACGCACAAAACGTTTTGGGAAAGCTTTCATTGTGCGTATAGGTAAGGAGTGGAGTTCCCTGCTGGAGTCTGTGTTTCCTGATAGCTATAACCTGTAGGTATTTCTCGGGGGAATGTATTAACGAGATACCGCGGTTCTGGAACTTAACTTGGTTATTAATCAGTAGAAGCCGATAACCGATCGTATTGAGCTTCTTGGGGTAACACTAACTTCCACCCTCAATTTTATCGAGGCTAAGGCTCAGCTAGCAGCAAAAAACGTTGGGAATCCTAGCAAAGGTGAGACGGTACTTCACACCGGAACAGATGCTCAATCTCTATCAAGCCCAGGTTCGCTCGTGTATGGAGTATTGCTCTCATCTTTGGGATGGATCTGCGAAATACCAACTGGACGTGCTTGAGTCTATCGAGAAACGGGCCAAGAGACTCATTGGCAACGATTCAATGGTTGAATCAAAGCTCCAGAGCCTTGAACACCGACGACGAGTTGCAAGTCTATCGGTTTTCTATCGGTTACATTTCGGGGAGTGTGCGATGGAATTATACAATCTAATTCCGCCAAGCCCATTCTATCATCGGACTATAAGACAAACGGCGATGCGCCATCATTACATGGTGGACATCCCACCCATACGCACGAAACGTTTTGGGAATACTTTCATTGTGCGTACTGCTAAGGAGTGGAATTCCCTGCCGGAGTCTGTGTTTCCTGATTGCTATAACTTGGTAGTCTTTAAGTCAAGAGTGAATAGGTTACTTCTAGGCAAGCTTGCTCCATCTTCGACCACATCATCACTTACCATCAGGTGAGATGGTGGTCAAAGGCAAGCCTATTAAAAAAAAAAAAAGAAGTCTGACACTCCCTTCCACTCCACCCAGAGCGGAAAGGTCATTCGATGATTTTCCCAACTGGAAAACCAAATCGCTTACAAGTCAGTCTGTGGGTGACAGACCATCTTAAAATTCCCAAAGTCTTTGTAGATCTGTGAGAGTGCCACGAGTAGTCAACGTTAAGAAATCTGTCACGAGTCTTGTGTTACCTTCCTAGGTACTTAGTTTACTACGTAGGTTTTGGATGTCATAAGTATAGGAAATCACTTCACGTAACGTATTAGTCATAGGTACTTATCTGCATCAGGTTCTTTTTGAAGCCGCTAAAACAGACGGGCTGGCAAGGTAACACGATGGTTTTAGTCAGTTTGAGTCTGACAGACACGTCAAGACATTCATGAGGATTCACACTATGAGAACAATAAGTTTTAGACGCTCCAAAATAATTGCAAAAGCTCTAGACAAATTATTTTAAAATGTGACGTAGGAAGTATTTTTGTTACGTTGATTTGATGTGCATTTCGTTGGTCCTTAGAAAGGCCTTAAGCTTTCTTAGCACGTTACAAGACTGGTAGAAAATGCGGGCTAAGTAGTGTGCACTAACTGCATAAGACGGAACTGCATCAATTAATTTATCTTCTTAGCTTTTTCTCAACTAGGTATATTGGAGTCGGCGTCCAGTTCATCAATCTATCAAGTTTTTTTTCCAGTTATATGGGGTCAGCCAAATGCAACCGAGACCTAACACCAGTATTAAAACAGTTGTAGACGAAACTGCTTAGTTTACTTTTTCCTTGTTTCACATGGAGCTTTTGGAATCCTGTGGCTTTTCCTGTGCACAGCAATCAGCATTGCATAAAATGGCAAGCAACTAGATATCTAAATTAAAAATTGTTCTGCATGAATGTGGTTTCCGAATTGGCTGGTGACGAAAATGTTGTCAAAATTAAAATCCGAGATGGTGGCTATGGCTACACATACGGTACCTAATTACAAAAAATTGACGGGAAACAACAAGCAACAAGTATCGGGTGTTAAAAAATTTGCCAAAATTAAAATTCTTAATTATTAACTATATTTATTTTTACCCCCATACATCCCCTCTAGATAAATATATCTGAAGTCTTACTACGTGTTCAAGCAGTAATCTCCTTGGGTCCACGTGCAGCATCGGTGTTCCGTCACAGAGACGGTTCCCGCAGCCACTTAACCGACCCTCGATAGTTCAATACAGCACGTCGCGGATGTGGCTACTACATCCCGATCAATAAATCCCGTTGACTCTATTCAGATAGCATCTAAATTCTTTCGTAAAACTGAAATAGAAAGTCCGCGATTGTTAATATCTACTTACTTACTTCCATTTTATCATAGGTAAAATATTAATTAAATTATTATAAGAGGCTCCTTCTTGAAATTTATCTTTTCAGGTTTCCCTAATTTTCTGCCAGACCTAAAGTTCTCGATTATTCCCGATATCCACCACTTGTCTGGCCACCACTGGGGGACAGCGAGACAACTTTAAAACATTATTCTCGTTGTCCACCACTGGGGGACAGCGTCACAACTTGTAAATTATTTCCATTCGCCACCACTGGTGGCCGCCACTTACCTATGGTGAGTCAATACAAAGTCATACCGAGTTTGATTCAAAACATACCGTCATTTCAAAGCATCAAGTCAAGTTTATACAGACATAGAAATACAATCGCTGGAATGAAAAGACTTTTTCATTGAAAATGTCTTTTCATTCCAGCGATTGTATTTCTATGAAAGACTTTTTCAATGAAAAAGTCTTTTCATTCCAGCGATTGTATTTCTATGTCTGTATGCAGACAGATTGACATGATAAGGGTTCCGTGTTTTTGCAATTCGGCTACGGGAATTGCAAAAACACGGAACCCTTATCATGTCAATCTGTCTGACTATCCGTCCGTATGTCGTAGCCATTTTATTCCCTAACTGTTATGACTACACATTTGAACCTGCATGGGTAGTTAGATGTATTCTGTGTGTGGACCGCTTTATGCTTTTTATACAAAAATAAAAAAATGAACACTTTAAAGATTTTTAAGTTTAAATTACGTAATTATCTAACCTAACAACATCTTATAGTGACCATATCAATATTAAAAATCTTTAACGTTTTAAATAAATAGATTGGCATGGCAATCGCAAAAAGCAATCTAATTTATATAATTATGTATGTATTACTTGTGAGATACATTGTGTTTTCATGCGATGGCCGAGTCAATCTATTTCTTTAAAACATTAAAGATTTTTAATATTGATATGGTCACTATAAGATGTTGTTAGGTTAGATAATTACGTAACAACTTAAGACAGAAGGTCCCTTAAGTAGGGACTGAATAATCGAATAATCAACTTGGTATTACATGAATCTCACAACTTTTTACGGTAGAAGAACTGAGTTGCAAGACTTGGTTTTTTGACCAGTATTGTTTTTATGGGATAGATTTTTCTTCTTAACAAAATGGAAAAGCTCAAAGTCGAAAGATGTGGAGAATAATTACCAGGTTATCTACTACGGCACAGACAATAAAAGAAACGGGGTTGCAATAGTCTTAGACAAGAACTTTAAGTCTCGCATCATAAATATCACACGAAAAGTGCCCGTTTAATCTCCGTTAAACTTTCTCTGGATGATCAAAATAACCAACATCATATCAGCCTATGCACCTCAAACATGATGCACAGAAACAGAAAAAGCACAATTCTGGGAAGACATGGGCGACCTCATCCAGAGCATTCCAGCAAACGAATACAAGATAATAGAGGGGGGGGGGGGAATTGATAGGACACGTGGGTACCACAAGAGATAATGTACATGGTGGGTTTGGGCTAGGTGAGTTAAACAAACAATTAGAATAAATACTAGAATTTGCGGAAAGCTACGCACTTACACTAATTAACACGAATTTCAAAAGAAACCAGAACCCTTAGTCACTTATAAATGTGCGGGTAAAGCGTTACAGATAGACTTTATCATGTCCGACAAGACCGTTAAACGAAAGTTTAAGGACTGAAGATGTGATGTAAGATCTTAACACCAAGAACTAAGCGGAAAGATTATTCCACGACTTTCCACGACTTTCGGAGACCAATTTGGAAGTAGGCTATGACAACGCAAATGATATCTGGTCTAAGTTTGAAACCTGGTACAGGACAAAAGCGGCAGAAATTCTAGGAGTCTCCAAATTACATCATAAATGTGGCAAAGATCCTAGCTAGTGTAATGTCAGAATCAAAGACACCCTAGCGAATAAAAAAGATCTTTGTGAAATGCCAGAGTTCTAAACTAGAGGAAGATAAGGACGAAAAATCGATAAAGTGGCGAAGCAGGATGCTAAAAGATGTATAGCACAAAAAGTCGCCAAAAGCAATCAAACGTTCTATGAAGGTCTGGAGAGTGCTAAAAATTCGGACGAAGTACTGAAATTAACAAAACGCAAACAAATGATGAACATAAACATAAATGTAAATAAATAAATCAAATGTAAGGACCAAGTAAAATTATTAACAAAGAACAAGAAATTAACGAGAGATGGCTCGAAAACTATATTCAGCTATTGAAAGAAGAATTACCGAACGAAGATCCATCGCTATGAACACCCACACATGGTCCAATACCAACTACAAATGAGGACGAGGTGAGAAATGCATTAGGTAAAATGAAAAGCCGCAAAGCCACAGGTCCAGGCGAAGTCATCGCAGATCTGTGGAAAAGACTAGACCCAGTAACTGAAGCTTGGTTAGCAAAGCTATGCAATATTATCATGATTACAAATCGTATTCCAGAATCTTGGCGGCACAGATATCTACTGCCATTTTGGAAAAACAAGGGCGATGATGCGTAGTGTGAAAACTATAGAGGTATAAAATTGACTGCTCACACACTCAAAATATGGGAACGAATCATCAACAACCGTCTCAACAAAATCTGTGAAATAAAAAAGTTTGACTTCACAGCATCCAAGTCAACCACGGCTGCTATACAGGTAGTTAGAATCATGACGGAAAATATAGAATTAACAACAAAGACCTACATCTGCAGGAACAGCTAAACATAAGGACGCAAGCCCTGGCCAAGTACGGCCTAAGAGTTAGAAGGAGTAAAACGGAGTATCTAAAATGTCCTTTCAGTGGTAACCGCAAACCAAATTAAATATCTAGGCTCTATGTTCACAAGAGATCCAAACGTGGACGCTGACGTCACTTACAGAGTCAGCGCCGCATGGCTGAAGTAGCGCTTATTAAGCAGCGTACTTTGTGATCCCCGTATCCCAATAAAAACCAAGGGGAACCGCCCGCCATTGACCTGGTGGTCACAGATAAAGAGAGACCTCGAGAAAGCCTAATTGCCTGAAACGACAACCCATGACAGACTGTCCTGGCGCAGGTAAGTCAGGAGACCAGACCCCAAATGAACTGGGATCAGAAACGAATATAGATATTGTTATTTCTCCTTTTCTAGTAGCCAGAAAGCCAAAATAGAGACACTAGACTGGGTAAATAGACCTATCTTGACGCTGTCTCACGAGTCGTAAGTATAACCAGCAAGTAAGAAAAACCAGGCGAGACTTAATTCGCTAATAGACTCGCACTTGGCGTTGTACCTTACACTACGCGTGAGCCGATACGAACATGGCCGTTTTTTTTATGGTTTAAATAAATAAATCAGCCTATCGATCTCAATAGACCGTAAAAGTGTGACGTCACAAGTCTATTAGGGTTGTGGGCATGCCCATCATGCCCACAACGGTGGATCCGCCCTTGTTCGACTCGCACTTGGCCAGTTTTCAACCGACGACAAAAAAGAGGAGGTTATCAATTCGACACGTATTTTTTTTATGTATGATCACCGATTACTCGAAGACGGCTGAACCGATTTGGATTTTTTTTTTGTTTGAAAAGGTATACTTCGAAATTGGTCCCATTATCACCAAGTCAGGATCTGATGATGGAATCCTGGAGAAATCGAGGGAACTCTTCCAATATTATAGGCACGCCTATAGTGATTTGAGTATTTTTTATAGTAACTTGTGTAGTTGCATTCGAAAAGCACCATTTGTGAAGTGGAACTGACCGCACCACAGATGGCTACTGGAACTACTCAACAGACAAGTAGGAATAATAAGTATTTCAAGCGTTCCGCTTCGATTACTTGAATGTGGTTATTAAGCAAAATAAGCTCGTCACAATGTATATGGTGAAGTGAAGCTGATGGTGAAGTACCAGGAGAACTCGTCAACAATTAACGGCCCAACATTGGGAAAAGCAATATTTTGTAAATGAATATAACTAGTTGACATTTAGGCTCTTGTAACTTGCTTGTAACCAACGAATTACTAATTCGTTGCTTGTAATTAGGTAAATTAAAAATCGACCAACTAAAAAGAGTGAAATAAAAACTTTTTACGAGTCGGTTTAATTTTTTTGTAAAAAGTTTTTTTTTTTTTTTAATACAGGTATTTTGTAAGATATTGCAAAATTTTTAAATGGAAAACCTACCTGATCTTAAACTAACATACTACGATAAAATACATTCATAGTTTTGAAGATGTCGATGTCAAACTTGGATAACTTGCAGTTGTACCTACTCAGAATTAAAGTCAGGAAAAAAGTTGAAAAGATCCAACGATGTAACGACATAATATGCTTCCATTTTAAGTCTAGGGTGAGAATTGCACCATGAAAATTATCAAATTCGGGCTCTAGAAACGCTTTCTGGTATGAAGTAATAAATTGTTTCTACTTTTATACATTTTCTAAACATCGTTTCTTAATTTGATCAAATTACTGAACGAAACAATCGCTATCATCGTAAAAACAAACCGGCTAACTGGAAATGTCATGTTGGCGTAAAGCGACCTTAAAACCAATAGTCTTTATTCTGATGAATTACGGCTCAATTTAGATTGAGATGTGTCACGAAAGCAATGGCTGGTTCAACTTTGCAATTCGATCGTCACACTTCGTGATGCAGATAGATGGATGATGACCAGTGTTGCCAATTTAGCGACTTTGTCGCTAGAAATGACGACTTGGCTTAAGCCTTAGCGACAAGGAAAAAGATTTGACGAAAAAAATGATCTAGCGACTTAGCTGACGACTTTTCAAACTACAAGAAAACAAAGCCCAACACCTTTTTAAAAAATGCTCACTCGCAATTAAATTATCTTTACCAGTGGTAACATTAGAGCAATGTGTTCGGGTAATCCCCGTATTTCATTATGTTCCGTAATTTTCGTACTTTTCCTACCTACGTACTTACGCAAGTCACTACTAGTTTGACTGAAGTGAGTCTAAATTCTTTATACGCTGTACCTAGCCTGATTTTTAACTCGTTACCCATCATAGTAATTACAAAGTGTATGAACTGTTTTTTGGACTTATGGTGAACAAAATTATAGATTTACTTTAGGAAAAGAAGCAGTACATTCAAAAATATCGAGAAACGAGAGACCGAGCCTGAATTCAAGGGATGGCTGAAACCAGTCTTTGGAGATTCGTCTAAGGCAATAATTTTGATGCTGACTGTACGCATAAGGCGTGTGTCTTGATTTATTTTTTAACCGACTTCTAAAAAAGGAGGTGGTTCTCAATTCGGATGTTTGTATTTTTTTTTATGTTTGTCCGCGCATAACTCCGTCGCTTGCCAACCGATTTGAAAAATTCTTATTTTGTTAGAAAGGGTATATTTTCCAAATAGTCCCATGAAATTTTTATTGATATCGTACTAGCCGTTTCTGAAAAATCAACAAATGTCTAAAAAAATATTTACGTTGATGATCTTTTCGTTTACTCTGCATTGTGTTTTTTGTTCGCGCATAACTCCGTCATTTACGAACCGATTTGGAAAATTCACTGACCCACTAAAAAGCGCGAAAATAAAAACTTTTTTGCAAAAAATAAAACCGACTTCCATATCAAAACACTACAAAGCCAAAAATAATTTTAATTTCGGAAGGCGGTGTGAAAAAATAAGAAAGTACAAAACCAATAACACCGACTACCGAAATTAAAATTATTTTTGGCTTTGTAGTGTTTTGATATGGAAGTCGGATTTATATTTTGCAAAAAAAAATTTTTAATTATAAAGATTGTATTGATTATGTAGTACATTCTTCTAAACTTGCCGTCCCCATCTCCTTTCCAGGCTGCTAATTGCCTCCAGTAACCGGAAAGTGAGTAAATCCGGGATCCGTCTCGAGTTGAATCAGTTTTAGCGACTTCTAGCGACTTTAGATAATAAATCTAGGGAGAAGATTTTGCTGGAGTTGACAACACTGATGATGACATTGGAACATTGGTTAGATTCGAGTTGTGATGAAAAAGGAGACAAAATGAAATGTTCTTAATATATGAACATTAAAATAATATTAATAGACAATTAGAGATAACAGTGATAGCTATAGTCAATTTCAAAATGGATAAAAGTACGCTTCTCAACCACATCAACGTGGAGAAAAAAGGCGAATCAGAAAAGAAGTATTGTTTTGGCTGTTTGTGTGTAAATGAAGAGAAAAATGTACAAAAATATATATTTGAATGCGGTCCCCTTAAGAATATATTTCAGGTAACCTTTTAACGTATATATTTCTGATATTATACGTTTTAAAACAATTAAATTTGGTTATTAAGTTGGTTAGAAAATAATAAAGGTAGCTTATTGTTTACCTGGTACTCATTTAAAGGTATATACACTACCTTCGTAGATACAGTAACTACAGCTCTTGACAAGCTCTCAATAGTATTGTAAACTCCTTGTAATTTATCAGTCATTTCTTTTTTTTTTGTTTTTACAGATGGACTGCATATTTCTATGTTATCTATGCAAGAGGATGGCTCAACACGCAGAACTGTTTATACAGAATGTGCAGAGTAATCAGATATTATTGGAAAAGTTTCAGAATGTAAGTTTTTATCAAATTCTGGGATTTTGACGCTTCCAGGGATGCGGGAATGTTCTAACAATATACCGAGACCCTGGAATGCAGGGCAGCTCAAACAACAGGGTAGGTTTCTAGTCTAGTGTTGTCAGTAGGAGTCTGACACTCCCTGCCGCTCCGACCAGAATGGGAGAAGTTATTCGATGTTTTTCTAACTGAAAAAAAAAATATAAAAAGGATGCTGAAGCTTGTTGGAGATTTATTGATGACTCAAACTCAAAATGTTTTTGAGTTTGAGTCTGTCCTGGAGTGTAAATGTGGTGTTGCTCCCCAAACAATGACACACTTCATGTCATGTCCTGCACATTGCCACTCTGACAAAAGCTTGCACTGACAGGAAGGGTCTACTCAAATCTGTGTGGTCCTTTCCTCAAAAGGCCATTTCAGACTGTACTGGACTTCGAAAGAGACATTGTTTCGGTGTTTCTTCTCAGGGTAGTCAGTTAGGAAACAACCGCCTCATCCAGTTTAAATTTACGAAAAAATGGCATGTAAAAGTGTTATTTAATAACCAATTTGCAAAATAAAGATCATTTATCATTTATCTGACTGAGAACACTTCTGACAAACATGTTGCATGGCTCTGGCCTGGGTCCATTTAGATTATCATCGACATGCTAAGGAGGAGAGTACATAGATGGCTATTCTTTTATTGTTATTCAAATTACAACCTTACATTGATTGATGATTGAATTTGAATAACAATAAAAGAATATTTTAGACAACAATGTAACACTCAATGTTGTCCTACTCTCTCCACAAATATTCAGTTGTTGGTACTCAACTATGGGATTGTCATAGATAGATAGAATATACTTTATTGTGCACCAAAATTTAAACACACCTATTTAACAATATTCTCTCCCTCATAATGTAATAATAATTCATCCATTTCACATTCCCATGGCTGAGTTGTGATCCAAGTCTCCTTGTTCTCTTATGTGCAATAAGACCGCCAATGTAACCAAAGTTTAGCAATATTGTCAATTGTTTCAATTTTTGGTGTATAATAAAGTATCTGCTTCTCTATAAAGTCTGAAAGTATTTATATGTTTTTAAGCAAACATGATCACTAACAGTATCATTAAATTACATGGTAAATATCTCATTTTAAGTTCTAATGGTACTGAAAGTGTTTAAACCATTTTAATTTTAAATTCTTGTATCCTGTTAGATATACTTTTTAGGGGCAAGACCGCAATTAGAACCATAGAATTCAGTTTTTTTAATGATGATATGGTTTGCATATGATCACTTGTAAGCCGATATTGTCGAAAAGTTGGTGAATAAAAGATCTTAATATATTTTGGTGTACTTACAATAAAGTTTATTCTATTCACTTTCCAGATGATGGATGAAACAATAAAATCTGTGCAGGTACAAACAAAGTCACTAGTCAACTTAACGCACATACAATTTGATGTATTAGAGTTATCAGAGAGATATGGCGATTGTTCTGAGGAGATTTTCTCAGTTGTATGCTCTCAGAGTACCAGGGATTATGTCCAGGTCAAGATAGAGGTGAAGGAAGAGGAATACTTGGACCATCTGGAAGGGGAGTTTATTCATGGCAGTGATGGTAAGTGATCCTTATCACAATTGTTTTTACTTACACTTGTATGGTTGCATTGGCTTGATATTGTGCTAAGTGTCAGTTTAGTCAGTTCCAATCTCTGAGTAGTCAGTCCTCATCTAGCTAAACATAACACGCAACAAACATGACATGTAAAAGTGTTATTCATAACCAATTTACTAAATTACTAAATACACTGATCAACAAAATTTTAACTTTGTCGTGCCACACGGACTTTTTGATATTTTTTACTTTAATTGGTGATTTTAAGAAAAAAATAAACAGTTAAAAAAAATTGCTACACAAGGATTTTTTTCTATTGAGTAATTTAAAATATTAAGAAAAAACATAGATCTCGTAAATCAAAAGTTTTTCTTTTTTATTAATGACTTAATAATCTAAGATTTTCTTGAATATTTAGCTTTTGGTTGGTCCCTTTTAATTGTCCAGCAGTAATCTGCTAACATATTCGGGCTCCATTTGCCCTGTTACCGCTTTTCCATTTTAGAAATGTCCTGATGGAACCTCTCACCATACTCGTCGCTGACAGCCCCTAAATTGTCAGGAATAAAATCCAGGTGCGAGTGTAAGAAATAGATCTTAAGTGACATGTTGCAACCCAATGCTTGATATGACAATAATAGTTCGCTAACCAACTCTTTGTAGCTGTCACTCTTGTGGTTACCCAAAAAATTTGCAACAACATTTTTAAAAGTCTTCCATGCAGATTTTTCTAAATCGCTTAAGTTTTCTTCAAATCTTGAATCTTTTATTAACTCCCTAATTTGAGGGCTTTTTTTTTTAACTTGCTAAAATTATCAAATAAGTCCTCCCACTACGGGCAGGGTGGGAGGGACTGTCAGACTTTTACTGACTAAAATCCACGGTGTTCCTTCAATAACCCTTTACATACCGGGGCCACGGTAACGGGATGAGTCCCACGACCCCGGCAGGCTTCGGCCCTCTGCAGAGGGGGCCTCGTCATGTTGCTGACGCTCTTTGAGGCGCGCGTGGAACACGACGCGCCGTCGACCCGGGCATGGTCCATGGTCGGACAGCGAGTTGCCCTTTACTCGCTGTCCGCATGCCCGCGCCTACGGTGGCCGGAGATCGTCGGCCGACGTCCGACGCCGTGGGCGTCTACCACTGCGGCTGGGCTGGAGGGAGGACGCCATCCTCTCCCTCACGCGGCCCGCCTCCTCCTTCGGAAGCATGACTGCTTCGCAGAAGGAGGCGACCGCTTCCCACTCCCTCTCGCCCCGCAGCATGGCCTCGACCAATGCCGGGCGCGAGAGGTCTCCGCCTATCGCCGCCGTGAGGACACGTCGGTGTTCTGCCCAGGCGGGGCAGTCTTGCACCGTGTGCTCTACGGTGTCCTCGGGGCGACCCTCGCAGTGGTGACACCCAGGCGTTTCCTCCTCAAAAATATCCTCTTTTATCTTTGCATCACTTATTTTAGGGAATTTTTCTTTTAGATACAAAAATCCACTCCCATTGCGATCCATTGCCTTCACAAATATTTTTTTCAGTTGCAACTGGTATTATTTCTGACAATTTTTTACAATGAGAGACTGGTCTTATACTCGAAGATAAGTAAGGGTAAATAACTGTGTTTTTTTTCTTGTAATTTATACCTTTTATGTCAGTGAGACAAAAATAGCAATCTGATACGTGATCTCACTGTTCAGTCCATATCATGGGTACAGCAAACGGCATAGGTCGTGCAACTTTCTTCCAGTCAGTTAAATTTTTCACACACGATATGCAACAGACATGAGGGGCCCAGGATTTGTCTTGATGGGCGACAGAAAAACCAAAACATTGGTGATAACACTCCAACACAAGATTCGTAAAATTTCGTCGTTGTTTTTTGAATGTAAGTTCTCTGCAGACATAACAAAAAGAGTTTGTTTGTTTGCTTGAACGCGCTAATCTTCGAAAGTACTGGGTGGATTTGGATGCAATTTGGCACGGAAGTAGCTTGAAGCTTGACGAAAGTTATAGGCTACTTTTTACGCGACTGCAAAAAAGGAGTTATGTTTTTACCGTGATAGAATCCACGGGAGCGAGGCCCCGCGTGTGTACTAGTTTATAATATTAGTAAGGATATATATACCACTTAAATAAGAACCCTGTTAGAATAAATAATACCCTGTTTTTTTTTTTTTTTTTTATTATTTTTTTTTTTTTTTTTTTTCTTCTCTTCTTTGGCAACTGAGCCGGTGTCGACTATTCTGCCAGTGTCATGTTATGACGGCAGCGAAGGTAGGCCGTCGAACTTTGTACTTTGTGGTAGCTGTTAGTTCAGCTGCAAGGACGAACACATGAGTTAAACATATAATCTACTATATACAAGCTAAGATATAGTATACTATATATATATTATAAAACACAGACTATTAACTACACAATAACTATAAACATATTACGCACTACTTACATTTTAATCTCATTATCTGTTATAAATTTAGATAGGAGATTAATTAATTTAGGAGAAAAGTGGGTAAGAAGGGTATGGATGCTGGTTGGGAGAGGAATACTGCATTTGCGAAGTTTTTGGTATAAATCAAAGGATCTATTGTTTAGGGAGCAGGAGAAGAAAATGTGATCTAGGGTACCCTCAGCAAGCCCGCACTCGCACAGGGAGCTGTCACGGACATGTATTTTATGCAAGAATACTGGGCTACAACAATGTCCGAGTCTAAGTCTGCAGAGTGACGAAACAGTCTTCTTGGACAATTTAGAGAATTTAAAAAACCAGGGTTTCTTCTGAATTTCAGGTTGTATAGCGGCATAGTACTTACCTTTGGTTTTTGAGGTCGACTTCCATGTTTCAGCCCACAAGTTAAATAACTTGGGTCTGGCACCATTCTGCAAATCATAGTTCTGTGCTACGTAGTGCTTTCGATCAGCCGGATTCGATGTGGCATACTTTGCTAACGAATCAGCGCACTCATTGCCAACAATACCCGATTGGCCGGGGATCCAGGCTATCTCGATGTCCAAGCCGCTTTGGGAGCAATCAAATAACAAGTTCTTAATATCTATAATGATTTGACTATTAATTTTGCTGTAAAGTTGATTTTGTTTTAGGGCCTGGATACTACTACGTGAATCTGAAAAAATTACTGATCTTGTTATTTGATGGGATTTTATATAGTGTATGGCTTCTAAAATACCAATACACTCCCCTGTAAATACTGATGCTTCTGGTGGACATTTAAATAATAAAGCAATTTTTGAATTTTGAAAATAAACAGCAACCCCTGTGGATTCGGTATCAGATAGTTTTGAAGCATCAGTGAAAAATAAATTCCATCCTTCCCAATACCGCTTAACAGCTGACTCAAAGTCATCTCTAGGGTTTTGGGAATTCTTTGATATGCCCAGTCCCAAAACGGCTTTGGGTTCGAAATGAATCGTTTCGTATGTGGTGGTGAAGACCGGGAGAGTTGAGTATTGACAAACTGGCGCGGAGAGGTGTTTAAGCTCTCTGTACCTGTTTATCAATAGAGGAACTGTTTTATTATTCCAATAGGGAGAGTTATTAATTGAGAGGTCAATCTGTTGTAAAATTGGGAGCAAAGGATGGGATGAAAGTGAAAAAACTTTAGTCAGAAAGCGATCTGCCAGGTATTGTCTCCTAAGGTGCAGAGGAGGTTCTGCGCATTCAACTTGAAGTGCATTTATGGGAGTGGATTTCATGGCCCCAATGACAATTCTTAAACATTTTGACTGGATGCTAATCAATTTTTTAAGAGCTTCTTTGTTGCAGGGCTCTAACAAAAAGCTGCAATAATCTAAAGCACTTCTGGTCAATGCATTGTAGATCAGTTTAAGGGTGTAGGGGTGAGCTCCCCACCAAACCCCAGCCAAGGCCTTGAGAACTGATACAGATTTTTCACATTTTTTTACCACGCTGTTAATGTGATCAACTCCAGTCAACCTTGAGTCTAAAGTTACTCCCAGGAACTTGGCACTTTTCTTAACTGGGATGGTTTGTCCATCAATATTTATATCAATTGGGGGTACAGAACACTTGCGGGTAAAGATGACCGCTGTACTCTTTGGCACACTTAATGACAGACCGTGATCAAGAAGCCATTGGTTTAGTGAGGACAGAGAGATATTCATTGAAAGAGCGGCATCCTGAATGGAACTGCCACAGACCAACAAAGCAATATCGTCAGCATACTGAAGAATTTTGCAGTTGAAGTTAAGAGATGAGGGCAAGGTAGCTGTATAAATATTGTATAATGGGGGACTAAGAACAGATCCTTGAGGTAATCCTCTCCAGACAGTTCTTTGATCGGAGTCAGCCCCAGGGAATCTTAATTTAATTGTGCGGTTGGAAAATATGCTACCAATAATGCGAGAAATCCTACCCGGGATTCTCAGCTCGTGCAGCTTGTGCCTGAGATTGGGGAGGAGGACTGAATCATAGGCAGCTGATATATCCAGGAAGACAGCAACCACAGACTCATTCCTGCTGAGGGCCAGTCGGACCTCTGACGTGAGGATACCTACACTGTCAGCCGTGCCCAGACCTTTCCTAAAGCCGAACTGAGTCGCCGGAAGCAGTCTCCTGTTTTCAACCAACCACACTAACCGATTTTTAATTAAATGTTCTAAAAGTTTTAAGAGTATGGATGATAAGGCGATGGGTCTGTATGAGCAATGATCATTAGGATCTTTGCCTGGTTTTAATAATGGAATAACAACTTGAACCTTCCACTCTGTGGGAATGAAGCCGGATGTAAAGCAGAAATTAGCCAAATCCAGGTAATATTCGTGAGTTTTTGGACCCGCTTTAGAAATAAAGGAGTAAGTGAATCCATCCACTCCTGGGGCAGAGTCTCTTACATGGGATAACACGGTTTTTAGTTCGTCCAAGCTAAATGGTTTGTTCATAGGGTCGTCAGTGTTGTCTACATCTTCAATGTCAACACTGGCGTCTTCCTTAGTTGGAACATAAGCTGGAGCGATTTTAGAGAAAAACCGGTATCCCAGTTCCTCCGTGATATTATTCGAAGAGATGGGTGCTAAACTGCTCCTAAAGTGTTTAACTTTACGCCAAACTACCGAAACCGGAGTGGATGGACTCAGCGAACTACAAAATTTTGCCCAACCTTCGCGTTTTGTTCTTTTAAAGAATTTTCTGGACTTAGCTAATATCTGCTTGAAAGCAATGAGGTTGTCCAGGTTCATATCGCTATTAACTGTCTTTTCGGCCTCATTCCTGGCCCTGACCATGTTAGTGCATTCCCTATCCCACCATGGCGGGGAAGGAAGTCTACCGGAGTGGGGTTTTTTGGAAGGGAGGCAATCATCTGCTGTGGAGGAGACAGTGGAAGAAAAGGATAAAAAACACTCATGGGCATTATTCTCATTCACTTTTGGCAGGGTTGATATCCTTAAATCCAAAATTTTGGAATACAGATCCCAATCCGCTGCATTGAGTTGGTGTTTTAAAAGAGGAGGGGAAACTTTGATGGGAGTATTTTTGGAAGGGAACTCAATTATGATAGGATAGTGATCACTTCCATAGGTCATATCCAAGCGACGCCAAATGAGAAGACTAGATATATTGGGTGAACAGAATGTCAAGTCAACACAGCTATTATTCTGCCCAGGAGCAGATCTGCGTGTAGGACTACCATTATTAATGACACAGAGATTCAGGTCATCCAGTATATCAAGTAAGCCTATGCCAAAGTTATCACAAGTATCTGAACCCCAACGGTAGTGGTGACAATTAAAATCCCCCATGACCAATATTGGCCCGCTTACACTGCATAACAAGTTTTTTATAACAGGAAGATATTCAATTTTTGGGTGCGTAATATAAAAAGAAAAAATATTTATATCCTCAGCCTTAACAGCAACAACATTTAGGTTATCACCAACAAAGGTTAGAGGAATCTGGGAGAATGAAACCTTGCTATTGATGAGCAAGGCACATCCTCCATATCCATCAGGTCTATCATTACGAACACAGCTGAAACATGGTAGCCTGAAATTACTTCCAGGCAGGAGCCATGTCTCAGCTATGCCGCAGACTGATGGTTTGAACTTATTTATTAAAAAAGAGAGGTCAGACTTTTTGGTATTAATGCTTCTGATGTTCCATTGAAGGAATGTCAGGGGATGGAACATCCTGAATATAATTTAAAATCGATGTCAGCTTCAAGGCAACGTGGTCAGGTATTGTTTGAGTTGGACTGGCTAGTATTGACATTAACATATTAGTTATTAACTCTAAAATATTTTTGGAGTTATCAGAGTGGCCATAGACTGGCATTGGTTGTGCAATATCTGCTGGATAGGCACAGCCATTGCCAATTGGGGAGAAGGAATAGTTTCGGGTAAGTTCTTGGTGGGCTTGCTTATTATAGCCAGGTGAAAGGGGGGTGCGGGGTTTAGGCTTTTGGAAGACCGTTTGACGGTATGATTTTTGAGTAGGGTGTATTGGGCTTGATGACTGGGATAGGGAATTACTGGTTCTTACATATTTATGAGTGGAAGACTTGGAAACATCTGCATATGATCTGGAAACAGGTGGGAAAACACGGCTTGCCTCCACATATGAGATTGACTTCTCCGCCATAAGAGCTTTAATGCTCTTTTGTCGGCCCAATTCAGGACAAGAACTATCATTTGCAAAATGGTTTCCAGTACACGAAACACAAAAGCTCAATTCCTGGGTGACTTCACATCCATCGCCTGGATGATCTGCACCACACTTATAGCATCTCGGTTTCGAGCGACAGAGAGTGCGGGTATGGCCATATCGACAACAGTGGAAACACATAATAGTAGGGTAGGTGTATCTCTCAACTGGTAGAGCAGAGAAGAAGCTGTAAACACGTTTAGGAAGCACTTGTCCGTCAAATGTGAGTACAACGGTTTGTGTAGGCTTCCATTCCGTCACACCAGAAGAGGACACCCTACGGCTCATCCTTCTGGTCTTTATGACAGCCCCACACCCTTCTGGGACTTGGATGTTTTTAATTATGTCTTCATCAGACCATTCTACTGGAATATCTCTAACAATACCCATTCTAGAGATATTGTATTGTGGAATTGTTGCAATGTAATTATGTTGGGTAAGTATTTTGTTGTTGAGAAAACTGTTTGCATCCTGATGCGACTTAAACTCAACCGATACGCGATTTCTGCCAATACGTTTGATCCCATCAAGACGTATGTTATTGACATTATTCATTGTCAAAAACATACCAAACTTAACAGGTTGTAGCACAGTACCTGATGTCTGTTGATCTTTCAGTGATACATGGACAATGTAGGGTGGATTATCTCTCACTGTGTATAAATATCGACCAATTGTACTTTTCGGAACCTTTAATTTTGTATCAGACACAGTGGGAGGTGAACCAGCGGTCCTTTTACGACTGGCGGTCTGCGTATCCATATTTAGGTCTTGGGTGGGTATTCCTATATCATGGGGGAGGGTAATAGTAAGACCCGGGGAGAGGTCAAATAGTTTATCAGGGGGGTCAGGATCAGGTGGTTTGTTGGAACTCATTTTAGGTAATTATGGTTGTCAAAAATAGATAAAATAGCAAACAAAAAGGACAAATACAACTAACTACAAACCTTAAACCCTTAAACACACACACAAAGACCTGTTTCGACCTGGATTCACACTAAAATAACACCAAAATCGAAAAAAATCTTAGCACTAACAAAAGCACGTGTTAAGCCTTCACCACTACCAACAAAAGTCACCCTGTTTTTTAATCTCAGGGACAAAGTTGACATTACGACGGTTGCCAGTTTTTTTGTGATTCTTAAATAGTGATGTGCCACTATTGAAACCTCAGTCAAGGAAGAAAGAATAATTCCAACTTTTCCAAATTCTTCAGTCTTCTTATATGAGTTTTCATTTCACTCACTGACTGACCGATCATCAAAAGTCCAAGGCACTTCTAGAAGACATAGAAGCTTCAAATTTAGAACACAATTAGTGTTTTTCAAATTTAGTAAAAAGAGGCTTGGAATATAAGGAACTGACAGAAATCTCACGCTGTTCGATAGCGAACTCATTTGAATGCTGCGGCATTGAATTAGTTCAACAAAAACTTATTATTATTTGTATATATAGGCCACCAAAGTATAATAACCTTAATTTATTCTATGAAAAATTAGATGTTATCTTGAAAACTGTATGTAAAAAATCTAAGAAAATTGTTATATGTGGGGATTTCAATATAGATATTTTAAAGAGAAATAACGTTACTAAGGACTTTGAGTGCTTTCTTTTGGGCCATAACCTTGAATTGAAATTGCGACAGCCAACTCGGTTAGCCAGTAATAGTTGCCTGGATAACTTTGCTCATAGCTCACGGCTGAAGTGTAAATGTGAAGTACATGACTTGGCTTTGTCTGATCATACCGCACAGTATTTAGAAGTAAAAGTAAACAAAACCTGTAGGATAAGTTCCTGGCGCATTAGTAAACGTGATCTTACATTACAAAACCTATGCTTATTTAAAAACCATCTTCAATGTTTGACTTTTCCAGATATTTATAAAACTGAAAATGCAAACGAAGCATATGAAAATTTTATAGAACTGTTTTGTCTGTTATATGATCTCTGCTTTCCTTATAAGACAATTATTATTAGACCAAATAAAACAGTGAGGTGGGTGTCACGCGGAATACGAGTATGTAGTAAGAGACAGAGACAACTTTTATGGAAATACAGACGTGACCCTTCGGATGACAATAAGAATAAATTTAAAATGTATTCCCAAAAGTTTAGGAAAATTATAAAACTAACCCAAAAAGCTCAAAATAATTATCATATAAGTACATCTTCTAATAAATCAAAGGCGTCATGGCAAATTATAAATAATAATCCACGCACTACCGAACAGATAACTCAAATAAAAATCCAGGATAAAACAATTAAGAACCCAAAAGAGATTGCAAACAACTTTAATGACTACTTTATAGATCAAATACAAACCAGCACTAAATTATCAACTACTACTACATATAATAATCCAAAATCTATGTTCATGTCACCTGTCCTACCTAACGATGTCATGAGAGCAATAAAAGCCTTAAAAAATACTAATAGCGTCGGGTATGATGGAGTAGCGACAAAGGTAGTAAAATTTGTGTCAGACACTATTGCCTCACACCTCAGTCACATAGTAAATTTGTGCATCAGCACAGGGGTATTTCCTAATGCATTAAAAACAGTTATTGTAAAACCTCTTTTCAAAAAACAAGATAAAGAAAACGTAGCAAACTATAGACCTATTGCCCTAATTCCCATATTTTCCAAAGTCATTGAAAAGATACTGTATGAGTCTATAAATAACTTTTTGTGCAAGCATAATATTATATGTGATCAGCAAAAAGGCTTTAGGAAAAATAAAGGGACAAATTCAGCGATATACGATTTACTCAAAGTAATCTTTAAAAGTGTTGACAAAAAAATACCAATATGTGCAATTCTCACTGACATGACAAAAGCTTTTGACTGTGTGCATCATCCAACGTTACTAAGTAAACTAAACGCGTACGGAATAAGAGGAAATGTATTAAATTTAATAGAATCATACTTAATTAACCGGAAACAGTATACGGAGATATCTAAAATTTGTATCACAAGTCGACGTGAGAAGAAATACTTATCCGAAGCTAGAATTATTAAGCACGGCGTACCCCAGGGTGGCGTACTAAGCTCGCTTTTATTCCTTTTATACATAAACGACTTACCACATCACATAAAAGACCCAATGATCTTGTTTGCTGACGACAGTACGGCATTAATTAGTTGTACTGATTCAAATAAATATGAGCAGGATATAAATAATACTCTAAGTGACATTATAAACTGGCTGGACAAAAATAATTTAGTAATTAATTTAGGAAAAACCAATTTAATACATTTTTACCAACGCTCATCTATACCAAATCTGACAATTGAATATAATAAATATAAAATAGACCAAGTACAACAAGCCAAATTTTTAGGCATATTAATAGACAGTAAAATGACTTGGAAACCACAAGCAGAAGAGGTTTGTAAAAAATTAAGTGTATCAGCCTATGTACTATTTAATTTGGCCAAAAAAGTTAACACCACCACAGCATTGCTTGCTTACCACGGACTCGTAGCATCAATTTTGAGATATGGTATCATCTTCTGGGGAAATTCTTGCTTACGAGAACAAGTCTTCAAAGCCCAAAAGCGTTGTTTAAGGTCGATGTTGAACATGAAGTCGACTGATAGTTGTGTTCCTGTATTTAAATCCCTAAAGCTATTAACATTTCCGGCAATGTATATTCTAGAAATATCAATTTTTGTTAAATCTAACTTGTACCTCTTTACTACTATGTCCCAAACTAGTAAGAGACCAGTCAGAAACCAGTACAAGAATATTTTGAATCTGGAAAGATGTAACACTGCATTACATAAAAAAAATGTCATAAGTATGGGTCCTACAATATTTAATAAAATACCTGAAATAATAAAGAATGACACAATACATAAATTTAAAAAGAAATTAACAGCACTATTAATTGAAAAATGTTATTACTCCATAAGCGATTTTCTGAATGACAGTGACTTAAATTCCTAATATAATGTAGCCATATTTCTTGTTGTATCTACCTATTGCCCTATTGTAAATTTGACTAATTATTGTAATTGTAATTTATTTGACTTTTTCTGTTGACATTATTAATTTATGACATAGCAAATTGATTTTTTTTTTTTGAGACAACTGAATTTCTGGAATTATCGTTTTTTTGACATATATATTTCACATATTTGTATTATACTTTTTTATTATTATTATTAGGATTCTTCAATGGTTTACATGCCTAATTAATATTATACACAAGGAAAATCCAATTTGATATGAAACATTTATTTTTAACTATATTTAATTTGAAATTGGAACATTGAATTTTGATAATTATGATTGTGTTTATTTTTGTTACTGCTCCAAATGTTTGCATGCCTAGTATAAGGTAGATTGTACAAGGATCTCGTTTTTATGTAATTAAGACCAATCATGTACTGTACCTACAATCTAAGCAAATAAATTTCTATTCTATTCTATTCTATTCTATTCTATTCTATTCTGTTTAGTATATGAATCAAGGAAAAACTAAAATATTTTTCAATTTCGGTTCAGTTTTCTAGATACATGAACTGCATAAATAACTTTGTAATCCCATATATTTATATGGGATTACAAAGTTACATTTACAGTTAATTAATCAGTGTACCTGTATATAATTATGTATAATTAATGGAATAATATGTGTAGATAGGTATCTAGATATAATTATGTTCAAAGGTAACTTGTAAAATGGTCAACGGAATAAAAACACCAGAGAGAGGGCTTTAAGAAAATTCGTTATTGGTATACAAAAAGTAGAAGGCAAGAAAGAAGAAACGGTAGAAGGAAAGGAAAAAAGTAGGACTATCTACAAAAAGAAATGAGATCCCATAAAAAACAATACTTGTCAAAAAACCAAGTCTCGCAACTCAGTTCTTCTACCGTAAAAAGATGTGAGATCCATGTAATACCAAGTTGATTATTCGATTATTCAGTCCCTACTTAAGGGACCTTCTGTCTTAAGTTGTTGCGTAATTATCTAACCTAACAACATCTTATAGTGACCATATCAATATTAAAAATCTTTAACGTTTTAAATAAATACACACATCAAAAGTGTCTAGGGATCAACATATATTTTTGCAATAACTTTTCTCCTGATTGATATTAATTAAAATTTTCTTTAAGGATTCATCAAATAAAGTGTTTTCGTTTGTCACAGTAACGATAAACCAAGTCACCTTTGCATTAATAAAGAAATTTGCCATTTTCCTAATAAAGGGATTTTTGACATTTGAACCACTAACATTAAAGTTCGAAAAAAAGACTGAAATAACAGTTTTCTTTAAAATTTTATTGGGTAACTTAAACAATTAATAATCCGTGTTTCTACCGCGAACACTAACAACACAATAACATCGGTTTGGCATACTCAAAATGAGTTCATCCAAATCACGCTGTGGAATGGCCGCCCATGTTCGTTGCAACAACAAAAAAAGGTCTTCTTGCGACTGGATACCCTCCATATTCGGCAAAGCTCTTCTCTGTAGCATATCCCATGCATGCTCAATCGGGTTCAAGTCTGGCGACTGACCAGGCCAGAGCAGGACATTGATGTTAGCTGCGGCGAGAGTCTGTCTTACAACTCTTGCGGTGTGCGGTCGTGCATTATCATGCATTAACTGAAATAAGGGACCGATTTGCACTTGTAGAGGAACGATGACGTCAGATACAATCGTCTCAGCATAAATTTGAGCGTTGAGGTTGCCTCTGATCAAATCAACTCAGTTCTTCCGCCGATCCAAATACCCGCCCATACCATGATGGTTCCACCACTATAAGGATGGACTTCCTGGCAGGATTTTAATCGCTGTTGGCGTCCAGGGGTTCTCCAGTGTCGTATACGTCTTGTATCCGGTCTCATACCAAAACGAGACTCATCAGAAAAGCACACGAAACGCCATTGTTCTTCTGCCCAATTTCTGTGTTCAAGAGCCCATTGATATCGAATCCTACGATTGTGCATTGCTATAGGTGGTACCCGTAGCGGTCTTCGGGAATGAAGGTTCACTTCATGCAAGCGGTTTCTGACTGTTTGGTCGCTAATTAAGTTCCCTGAAGAGTGATGAAGCCTCACGGCTAACATCATGGCGGTTATTGTTGGAGCTCTTCGAGTTAAGATTTGAATGTATCGGTCTTGTCTCCGTGTGGTGCAGCGATACCGTCCTCCATGGCGCTCAGCCACGGTACCAGTGCTTCGGTAACGTGTCCAAAGTCGACTGATAACCTCTGACTTGTATTCAGAGCTAAAGCCACAGTACGTTGCCGGGAACCAGCTTCTATCATTCCCACGGCTCTGAGCATTTCTTCCCTGCTTAAATGACGTCGCCGCTCTATAATAACGTTGGTTTTAATCAGTAGTAGGGAAACAGTAGCACTAATAATGTCTTCAATGCGTTGTATGTTTTTATAGGGAAAATATTGACAGCTGATTTTCATCTTTTACTCGAATTTGATTAACAGTTCCTGTTTCAAATTATGAAATGCACCAAAAAGGATCCATATAAATTTATAAAATCATAAATTTATTTCAAAGCCACATCTCAATCTCAAGAAATCCGCATAAAAATGCTTGATCCCTAGACACTTTTGATGTGTGTAGATTGGCTTGGCAATCGCAAAAACAATGTAATTTATATAATTATGTATGTATTACTTGTGAGATATATTGTGTTTTCATGCGATGGCCGAGTCAATCTATTTATAAAGATTTTTAATATTGATATGGTCACTATAAGATGTAGAAGAACTGAGTTGCGAGACTTGGTTTTTTGACAAGTATTGTTTTTTATGGGATTTATTTATTATTCTCTCGTAAAGCCCTTTATTTTGATAAAAATAGTCGCACCCTGAATATGGCACTGATCCGTTTTAAAACTTATACATATATCCTAAGCGATTGCTTTACCTAAATAAAAAATAGAGGAAAAAACCTAAAAATGGCTAAAATATCGGACTTGTTATCGAGAGATCACGAGTTCGAACCCCTCCCATTCCACTATTGCCCACTCCAAACACAAGGATATTTAGCTGCCACATTGCTAATTCTCTTTATAAAAAGGACTTGATTAACGACAAGGCCCGTTGGTATAGTGGTCAGTGACCCTGACTGCTATGCGCAAGGTCGTGGGTTCGATTCCCACCTAGGACAAATGTTTGTGTGATGAGCACGGTCATTTGTTCTTTGTCTGGGTGTAATTTATCTATAATATGTATGTACTAGCTTTTGCCCGCGACTTCGTCCGCGTAGAATAGTTACTTTGGGCTAACCTTAAATTTAACCCCGATTTTGAAGCATTCTTCATTGGCGCTCCGCTCCTATTGGCCTTAGCGTAATGATATATAGCCTATAGCCTTTCTCTATAAATTGACTATTTAATTAAAAAATATTTTTGCAATTCGAACCAGTAGTTCCTAGATTATCGCGTTCAAACAAACAAACAAACTCTTCAGCCTTATATTATTAGTACAGATAGCTGTTGCCCGCGACTTCGTCCGCGTTTCCGGCGTTTTTCGTAAAAAAAAGTAGCCTATGTCCTTCCTCACGGTTCAGTGATTTTGATGTAACAGACAGATTAACTTTCGTAATTTAGTAGGGAAATATAATATGTCAATGATGCCCCGCCTTTTTAGGGTTCCGTAGCCGAATGTCAAAAAACGGAACCCTTATAGTTTCGACATGTCTGTCCGTTTGTCTCTCTGTCCGTCCGTCCGTATGTCACAGCCATTTTATTCCGAAACTGTTAGAACTGTACATGTGAAACTTGGTAGGTAGATGTATTCTGTAAACCGCTTTCCGATTTTAAGAAAAAAAATATTTAAAATAAAGGAGGGCTCTCCATACATGGAACTGAAACTGAAAATATATTTTTTTCATGAAACCTATGCGTGTGTGATATCTATAGACAGGTCTTTAAAAATGACATGGAGGTTTCTAAAACCACTTTTTCATAAGGTTAATAGTTTAAAAGATATACGCTTCCAAAGTGATCACATGTGTGTCCCTCCCCCCTCTAACTTTTATAATAATGGAGTGAAAAATCTAAAAAAATATATGTCTGTAGATCTTAATGTAAACTTTCAACCAAAATTGGTTTGAACGAAATCAGTTCAGCAGTTTTTGAGATGCAGCATATTTTCTAAAACAGCAAATATAACTTTGTAATTCTTACAAACACTATGAAAAACAAAGAGTATAAGTTATTTGGCGTAGTTGTAAAAAATGTAAATAAGCTAGTTTTAAGAAAGTAAGGTTTTTTTTTCGTCAAATAAATATATATATTATATTATATTATTATAGTTACTTCGGAACCCTTCATGGGCAAGTCTGACTCGCACTTGGCCAATTTTTATACATTCGGCCGCGAACGCGTCGAGCGCGGCGACCGATTCTCAAAAATAATCCTTCATCCTTATAGCATGATTCAGTATTCACGCGCGATGGCTTATTTTTAGCGTATTTCATGTATAACTTTGGTGTTTCTATACCGATTTATATGATTCTTTTTTATGGAATAGTTAATAATGTTAACTTTTTCAATTAGGGGTGACTGAGAGTGTTATAAACGTAAGAATAGATAAATATTATAATCAGAAAGCTTCGTACTGCTAAGCTATCGGGAGTTACACGTGTTATTTATTGTGAGTCAACCATAAAAGATAGACATATGCTGTCGTGGGATATTTTTTATATAATTTTAAGGAGAACATTTTCGTCATGAAATGATTGCTGTGTAGCTTTAACCATTAAGGTTGCACACGCGACGGAAGCTTAAAAAAATGGAGTAACTTCTCCCGTTTTCCCAACATTTCCCTTCACTGCTATGCTCCTATTGATTGGAGCGTGATGAAAAGTATACTATAACCAGTTCAGGAGTATGAAAAATAATTGTACCAAGTTTCGTTAAAATCCGTCGAGTAGTTTTTGTTTCTATAACGGTTATACAGACAGACAGACAGACAGACAGACAGGCAGACAGACAGACAGACAAAAATTTTACTGATTGCAGTTTTGGCATCAGTATCGATCCCTAATCACCCCCTGATAGTTATTTTGGAAATATATTTCATGTACAGAATTGACCTCTCTACAGATTTATTATAAGTATAGATTTAGAAATATATATGTATGTTTATCAGTTGTCTAGTATCCATACCACAAGCTCTGCTTAGTTTGGGACTAGATGGCGTTGTGTGAAAAAGTTGTGGAATATTATTATTATTATTATAACGTGAGAATTATTCAAATCAGCTCACGCGTTTGGCCTGTACAACACCACATAGGTACAAACATACATACATAATAATAATATTCCACAACTTGCACACAACGCCATCTAGTCCCAAACTAAGCAGAGCTTGTGCTATGAGTACTAGACAACTGATAAACATACATATATATTTCTAAATACATACATATCTATACTATATCTATACTAATATTATAAAGCGGAAAAGTTTGTTAGTTTGTTTGTTTGTTTGTTTGTTTGTTTGTTTGCTTGAACGCGCTAATCTTCGAAAGTACTGGGTGGATTTGGATGAAATTTGGTATGGAAGTAGCTTGAAGCTTGAGGAAGGTTATAGGCTACTTTTTACCCGACTGCAAAAAAGGAGAGTTATGTTTTTACCGTGATAGAATCCACGGGAGCGAAGCCCCGCGAGAGTACTAGTAATATTATAAAGCGGAAAAGTTTGTTTGTTTGCTTGAACGCGCTAATCTTCGAAAGTACTGGGTGGATTTGGATGCAATTTGGTATGGAAGTAGCTTGAAGCTTGGGGAAGGTTATAGGCTACTTTTTACGCGACTGCAAAAAAAGAGAGTTATGTTTTTACCGTGATAGAATCCACGGGAGCGAAGCCCCGCGTGAGTACTAGTTATAGATAAATTACACCCAGACAAAGAACAAATGATCGTGCTCATCACACAAACAACAGGCAATAATATATACATATATAATAGAAATACATACATTGACTGTGAAACACATTACCCTCCTTTGCGTCGCGCAGTCGGGTAAAAAGTTACGATTCAACAAACCGGTATTGTAGGTAACACTGCACAAAAGAGCGGGCAACATTATTTCTAAACATGACATTTGCATGTGTCAATTCTGTTTCTGAGATTAAAAAACAGGGTATACATATATCTAAAAATAATCTAACATATGGCGTCCAGAAATTCGTGCTCATCGCTATCCACTGGTAATGTGCCCAAAAGACTGGCGGCATTGCCACGTTTTATGGCAATGCTTAATCTCTGCCCAAGGTAAAAGCCAGCCCTCGGGCCATGCGATCAAGTAGGCGTCTAGAAAGATCTTTAAATAATTTGTGAGCACTCGGACCCCATGATCCCAAGGTTTCAACCTCAAACGGCTCGAAAATATAACTACCAATAAGTTTATTATATTTCCGCCGCTTGAGGTTCTCTGCAGCTGTAGTGGAGCATTTAAATTAACCGGGGTTGCGGGAACGTTCTAACAAGATACCGCGGCCCCGGAACTTAAGGGCAGCTGAAGGAACAGGGTGAGTTTTTAGTCAGTAGAAGTCTGACACTCCCTTCCGCTTAACCCAGAGCGCGAGAAGTCATTCGATGATTTTCCCAACCAGGAAAAAATCATTTAAATTAAATATTTAAATATTAAGGAGAGAATCAGTTGATTTTTTGGAGAAGCGTTTGATAGCATAACATTGTTATCATTTTTATCATAGCTCTTTTTTTTTGTTTTACAGAGTTTCCTGAGTCGTTTGTAAAGGATGAAGACGACACATTTCCCCTGAAGACATTGGTGAAAGAAGAATTACAGGTGGAAGATCTTGACAGCTTAGACCTCATGAGCCTTAGTGCAACGTTAAAAAAGAATAAACATAAAAAGAAAAGCAAAAACAAACAGGAAGACTTTGAACTGAAAGCGACAGGTGGGCTATATTTAAAGAAACAATTAAAGTACTAGATAGCAAATAAATAGTCATTTGCTTCGCCTTTTCTAAACTATATTGGACAGCTTCGAGTCTAACCAAATGCAGATGATGATTGTAGAGGTCAGATAGGCAGTATCTGACCTCCACTATCCAGTAACTGGGTAACAAAATATCTAATCCTAACGTGTTGTAAAAACGTCAGGTTACATTATGATATTTTTGAAGTTTTTAACCGACTTCTAAAAAAGGAGGAGGTTCTCAATTCGGATGTTGGTTTGTTTTTTTTTTATGTTTGTTCGGGCATAGCTCCGTCGCTTGCCAACCGAATTGAAAAATTCTTTTTTGTTGAAAAGGGTATACTTTCCAAATGTTCCCATGAAAATTTTATCGAAATCGGACAAGCCGTTTCTGAAAAATCAACAAAAGTCTAAAAAAATATTTACGTTGATGATCTTTTCGTTTACTCTGCATTGCGTTTTTAACCGACTTCTGAAAAAGGAGGAGGTTCTCAATTCGGATGTTTGTTTGTTTGTTTTTTTTTTTTATGTTTGTTCGGGCATAACTCCGTCGCTTGCCAACCGATTTGAAAAAATCTTTTTTTGTTGGAAAGGGTATACTTTCCAAATGGTCCCATGTAAATTTTATAGAAATCGAATAAGCCGTTTCTGAAAAATCAACAAAAGTCTAAAAAAGATATTTACATAGATGATCTTTTCGTTTACTCTGCATTGTGTTTTTTGTTCGCGCGTTTTTTGTTTTTTGTAGTTGACATTTTGGCTTTTATAACTAGATTAATTACAAATTGATTGAAATTATTTTTGGCTTTGTAGTGTTTTGATATGGAAGTCGGTTTTATTTTTTTGCAAAAAAGTTTTTTTGTTCGCGCATTACTCCGTCATTTACGAACCGATTTGGAAAATTCACTGACCCACTAAAAAGCGCGAAAATAAAAACTTATTAAAAAATTAAAAAAAAACTAAAAAAATAATTTTAATTTCGGTAGTCGGTGTTATTGGTTTTGTATTTTCTTTTTTTTATCACACCGCCTTCCGTAATTAAAATTATTTTTGGCTTTGTAGTGTTTTGATATGGAAGTCGGTTTTATTTTTGCAAAAAAATTTTTTAGTGCATTATACACTAATGGAAACAATAAGAGACTTTCTAGGCATAACTCCGTGTAGACTATTATAATTAACACTGAAGGAATATTGAAACCCGGTAGCCAATCTCAATGGAGACTACCCAAGTATGTGGGTATAGGACCCGGCGACGATCGTCCTGCCTGGAAAAGCAGCTCCAATTACCGGGTCCAATCTGTTTCCACCCATTCAGGATACCATAGAAATATACACACAAAATTTCGTCCAAATCCCACCCATATGCACGAAACGTTGTTGGGAATACTTTCATTGTGCGCTGCTAAGGAGTGAAATTCCTTGCCGGAGTCTGTGTTTCTTGATCGCTATAACCTGGGAGTCTTTAAGTCAAGAGTGAATAGGTTACTTCTAAGCAAGCGTGCTCCATCTTTCTTCTTGCACAACTGGGCCTTAACACAGTTAGTCAGTTGCTCCAAATCAATATTTTAACCCTCAATGTCTCGAAGACAAAGTACATAGCGTTTGCACATAGGTCTAACTTGCTCCCACCTTCATCTCTAACTATTACTGCTCACACTTGTGGCTTTGAAACTTTCGTGTGCGATTGCCCATGTCTTGAGATGACAGACAACATTAAATACCTCGGGATAACTATTGACCAATATGTATCTTTTAAACCACACATTGAGAGCCTGGTGACCAGATTGCGAAAGCTTATCTACGTTTTTAGAATATTAAGGAACACGGCGGAACGGAAGACGATTAAAATGGTCTATTACGCATTATGCCAATCGCTAATTGACTACTGCATCACATCATGGGGTGGTTCCGCAAAAACGCACATGATTGAAGTAGAAAGAGCCCAGCGTGCCATACTCAAGGTTGGTGCTGCACTCCCATTTCGTTTTCCGACCACTAAATTGTACGAAGTATGGGATACTCTCACTGTCAGGCAAACTTTCATACTACACACTTTAATGAAAAAACATTCTCAGCTGCAGTTTGATGCTAACCTACTTAAAGATAAGCGACGAAAGGATAGAGTGTGTCCCACGGCCCAATTCAAATCCTCACTCCCTAAAAGATTCTTCTGTTTCCTCGGGCAATATCTCTATAATAAGCTTAACAAACACCTAAATCGATATCCTAAAACCAAATCAAGTTGTATTATAGCAATAAAAAAGCACCTGAAGACCCTTGACTATCAAAAAACAGAGAATCTTTTAACCGTTCTGAAATAAACTAACTCCATTCATAGCTACTCCTCATCTCAATATTTGCCTCACATACATTATTACAAATACATACCTCATTCACCTCTACACACACTCACACTCCTCACCTATACAAAACATATCACCCACAACCTCACTGACACTACACTTTCATAAACCATATATATCCATATATATTTCATAAACCGAGTCAATAATTTCTGTTTAGTTGTAGTTTTAATTTTTTTATATAATTTTTTCTTTTTTTTTGTTATAGCTACATTTCTATTATTTATTTATTTTCTTTTTTAATATTTTTTACTCCTTTGTCCTTACACGGCACCAAATTAAAAGCGTATTCTAGCCGTGAAGGGGCCTGGTGACCTGTAACACAGGTTTTTTTCCAAAAACCTATTTCAGGCACCAGTCTCTCACAAAGAGTACAGCTTATGAAATTGTAACTATATTAATTATATTATAAGGCAATTTGTGGAGAGAGAATAAATGATTTATTGATTGATTGATTGATTGATCTTCGACCACATCATCACTTACCATCAGGTGAGATGACGGTCAAACGCGAGCCTATTATCAATAAAAAGCTGCTTAGGAGGACTTAGTTCAAATCCATACTAACAAAAGAATTACAAGTATTAAGACTAGCTGATCCGGTAAACTTATTTTTTGCCATATAAATTACTCCGCTTCGCTCCCATGCCCTTTAACACGATAAAAACATGACCCTCCTTCTTTTTTATATTACTTATGGGCCCAAACTCAAGATTCAACCTCGATCTCGCCTGATGGTAAGCGATAGATGAGGTCTAAGATGGGACGAGCGAGCTGAGAAGATGCCTATTTACTCGTGCTTTAAAGGCTGAGACGGTCATAAGTGGCAGGGAACACAGAAGCCAGCAGAGAATTGCACAGCTTGGCTGTGCGCACAATAAATGTGGAGGAGAAGCGCTTGGTACGACAAGACGGTATATCAACCAAGTGTGGGTGGTACCCAGCCGTGCGTCTGATAGACCAGTAGTGAAAGGGAGATGGAGGAATCAGGTCATGGAGCTCCTGCGCACACTCCCCGAAGTCACTTTTTATGCAGCCGGGTGAAAAGTAGCTTATATTTAATCTCCCTCAAGCTTCAAGCTACTTACTTCCAATCCAAATTTTACTTTCGAAGATTAAAACAAACTTTTCCGCTTTATAATATTAATATAGATTTTTACCACCAAATTTACACAAAACACATGCGATTTTTATATATTGGAAGATAAAGCATGGATTTCTGCAAGATAAAACCGATTAAAATCTTTACAATATTCTTTCCTCAGTACAGTATTCCTATACAATTTCAGATACACCTAAAATAAAGACTATATTCATAACTCGGGAACAATGCCTAGAAGAGCGCGCACGAATGGAACAAGACCCGAAGTACGTGAACTTTGCATACAAGTGTGGGGACTGCATCAAAGGATTCAGCTTTAAAGGCAGTTATGATAAGCATATGGAGAAACATAATAAGGTAGGTACACGTTTATTTACATTACATTTAGTGCCGGATTACCATTTACCGGGAATATTCTAACGAGATACCGCAGCCCCGGAACTTAAGACTAACACAGGGAGTGTTATGGCGCGTGGAGGCGCAGCGCCGGGGCGTATCCCCGCTGCCTCGAGAAGTCGAGGCGCGGCGGGAAGAGCTCCGGCGCGATCTCAGGGCAGTATGGAGGGAACGACTGTCGCAACCGACGGCCGGGCACGCCGCAATTGCGGCGGTAAGACCCCTCTTTGAGGAGTGGCTAGATCGGCGTCACGGCGTCCTGACCTACCGCATGACGCAGGTCCTCACCGGACACGGAAGTTTCGGGAGGTACCTGTGTCTGATGGGTAAGGAAGAGACGCCTGGGTGTCACCACTGCGAGGGTCGCCCTGAGGACACAGTCGAGCACACGGTGCAGGACTGCCCAGCTTGGGCAGAGCACCGACGTGTCCTCACGGCGACAATAGGCGGAGACCTCTCGCGCCCGGCCTTGGTCGAGGCCATGCTGCGGGGCGAGAGGGAGTGGGAAGCGGTCGCCTCCTTCTGCGAAGCAGTCATGCTTGCGAAGCAGGAGGCGGGCCGCGTGAGGGAGAGGATGGCGTCCTCCCTCCAGCCCAGCCGCAGTGGTAGACGCCCACGGCGTCGGACGTCGGCCGACGATCTCCGGCCACCGTAGGCGCGGGCATGCGGACAGCGAGTAAAGGGCAACTCGCTGTCCGACCATGGACCATGCCCGGGTCGACGGCGCGTCGTGTTCCACGCGCGCCTCAAAGAGCGTCAGCAACATGACGAGGCCCCCTCTGCAGAGGGCCGAAGCCCGCCGGGGTCGTGGGACTCATCCCGTTACCGTGGCCCCGGTATGTAAAGGGTTATTGAAGGAACACCGTGGATTTTAGTCAGTAAAAGTCTGACAGTCCCTCCCACCCTGCCCGGAGTGGGAGGACTTATTTGATAATTTTACCACGCTAAAAAAAAAAAAAAAAAAAAAAAAAACAGGGAGTGTTAGGTAGTGATAAAAGAAAAACGGTCTGATTAACCACATTGGAGCCTTTAAGCACTCTACTCCCTTTACTCTAATCTTACTACCAGAAATGTTTTTTTTTACCAACGTGGCCTTTACCCGAACCGAGGCCGTTACCCGAACCGAGCCCTTTACCGGAACCGAGGCCTTTACCCGAACCGAGGCCTTTACCCGAACCGGGGCCACTAGCAGTTGCCTACACTGCCTTATGGATAATCCGGCACTGATTACATTATGTACATAATCGGTCTATATCGTTCTCACTGCAGCTGGGACACAGGCGTCCTCTATGAGAAGGCCGTCATCCACCAGGCGTGCTTAGTGCGGGTTGGTGGATGTCACTTATCTTCAGATTTTCTGTTCTTGGACACGCCGGTTTCCTCACAATGTTTTGAGAGCAGTGGTGATGATATAAATTACACAAAATAATGTGTGTTCAGTAACGAACCATATTCACATCATTGAAAAGTTTAAGTTCACTTTTCATAGATGGCGTTAACGTCGAGATAGATCGCTTGTTATCGTAATTGAGATTTAATAATTATATTATTTTTTTGGCTGGAGGCTTTAGTTTTAATTAATTAACGCCGCCACAAGTAAGTCCTGATAAGCAGCCGACAATATCAGAGGTTGACCTGCGAGATGCCAGACATAAAAAACCGGCCAAGTGCGAGTCGGACTCGCGCACGAAGGGTTCCGTATATCTATAAAAAACGGCAAAAAAAATCACGTTTGTTGTATGAAAGCCCGCCTTAAATATTTATTTTATGTCCTTCCCAGAATCCTAAACTATTCCCCTGCCAAATTTCATCTAAATCGACATCGATCGTAACCGACAGACAGACAGATAGAGTTACTTTCGCATTTATAAATTATAATATTAGTATAGCATGGAAGTATGGATTGCGATAATTGATTTACGTAACTTAAACGTAACCTTTCTATCGATATTGGATAGCAAATACAACTAGGTATACATAATTATATTTTTTGTTTGTAATTTCAGTACATGGGTGATTTCGAATGTGATATTTGTAAACAGAGAGTGGATACTGAAGATAAACTAGCTAGCCATATGAGATACCATTTAATGTGAGTATTTATTGTTTCGATATTTAAGAAAACCGACATTACCGTTTCCTGTTAGCCATAACCTGGGGTCTTTAAGTGAAGAGTGAATAGGTTACTTCTAGGTAAGCATGCTCCATCTTCGACCACATCATCACTTACCATCAGGTGAGATGGTGGTTAAACGCGAGCCTATAATCTATATACAACATGTATCGTAATTAACGCATATTTGAGGGTGTCAAACACCTCAATTAGTAAATTATGTTATTATCATAATACATACTCTGAATTTTAAGTTTTACTCGTTTAAACAGATTTTTTAAGTGTTTAACTTCCTTTAAATGAGTTTAAATTTTCTGTAATGTGTACTAAATGACGAAATTTATATAAATCTGCATTTAAAAAGTTACTACTTTAATTTACGGTCCATACCTAAGTTTTATTCCCCCCCGTAATAATTCATGTTGAAAAACCTATCAAGTCTCAAAAATGGTCTTTACAATGTGTGCGACATGGATTCAGATATGGATAAGAAGTGGCATCAGGTTGCCGCTTCGTAAATGAGTGTACGTGACTCATTGTCAATCCATTCCATGTCCATCACACCACTGCGCGTAGGATGTTGGAAAGCAGTAGATAGTTCTCCATTGTTGTATTTGCTGTAAGGCGTTTCAATTCGAGGATAAACTAATAAATATATGATATAATGAATTTGTTGACTGCCTGGTTGATAGAGTGGTCGCAAGCGCGCCTGTTGGTTACGAGATCTTGGGTTCGATTAAAAAAGTGCTGTAGGATTTTTTTTGTAAGAAATTTGACAGTAGTAGTAGAGTTTGGAAGTTTGATACCCCCGAGCACTTAAAAAACAAGTTCTGCTACCCAAGTGAAGCAAGGGCGATGTACTAGTTTGTTCTAATCATTTTCAGCTGCTACAAATGTCCTGAATGTGGTTTAACAAGAAAATGCCGCATGACGATACGAGATCACTTCAACGCGTATCACAGTCAGGGTTTTCAGACGTGTCCGTATTGCAGCAAGACTTTCAAGTGAGTTTGTGCCTTGTTTTAGTAGGTGTAAGGTCTAAAATAACTTGACTCCGATTCTGGCATCTCATTTTACAGCATTTATCATTATCTGTTTAGTCTTTTTCCTACAGGTCGGCTTCGTCTAAGAGTATATAGAGTGATATCCCTTGAAAAGACCAGTATCAAATTTTCTGGCATCTGACTACCAGAAACTACTGTTAAAGATATACATAAATATGGTAGCCGGGACCACCTCCTATGCCTTATTCTCCACAGTATTCGTCCCTTATTGAAAATTTTATGCTTACATGTAGTGGTGAATTCTTACACACAGCAGGCTACAGCTATGTGATCTCGATATGTTTGTCAACCATCCACACTCCGACCTCCCCAGGTGTTGCTAAAGCTTTGGTTTCCTAGGATAGCGGTGCCGTCAAATAGCGGCCGTAATATAGCGGTGAATGACGTCACTAGAACGTTGTCTATGTAAACAAAATGGCGCGGTTTCCTAGAGAGCGGTAACCGACACCGTAACGTCAAAAAGCGGTGCCGCCATTTGCATGACGGCCATCTTGTCGGTGTCAGATGCTTTCGTGAACGTTTCCAAAGAAAGTGTAATACACTAGATAGCGATGAAGCAGACAGTGTGTTAAAACGGCTGTGGAACTTTCCACATGTCGTCACCGTAAAGACGGCCGCCTTTTTGCGTCCGTAATATTACGGTCGCTATATGACGGCACCGCTTTCCTAGGAAAACAAAGCTTTAGCCTGGAATATCGACTTGTCTGGCTGTTATTATCTAGGCACGAGCGCCTCCGAGTGTAATTATTGTTACATTTATGTAAATTAATGTTTTTATTTACAGACGTCAAAACTCACTGCGCAAACACATACGCTACGGACACATGCGCAAGGGCCGCGTGCAGTGCGCGTACTGCCAGAGAACTTACGCCGACAAAGACGTGCTGCGTTCGCATATGATGATGTAAGTACTCACAATCTTTATTTCTGACTAGCTTTTACCTGCGACTTCGCTCGCGTGTGTAGTTCTGCATCAGGTGTTTTAGTTTCCGAAATTAATTATGGCCTATATGTTGCCCAGACTATAGCTGTATAACAAAAAAAGTTTAATTTAAGTCCGTCTAGTAGTTCCGGAGATTAGCGTGTACAAACAGACAGACATTTTATTCTAAATTCTTGCTCTATCACCGTTTCTAAACCCCCTCAATTTTTTTGTGTATATAATTATTCAGTATGTTAACTAACAGAGGGCGTTCCCGTTAACCCACAATAGTATAGCATCCATACGTGCTAAAAAATATTACCATTCGAAAACAAAATGTTTTTTTTTTAATATTCTCTAAAAATGTTAAATTGATACGTAAAAGAAACACTCTGTACACGCGTACTTGAAGGAGGGCAACGTCGCAATTTATTTATGAATAGTCTGTTTTCAGATAGCTACAACCTTTAAGTCAAGAGTGAATAGGTTACTTTTAGGTAAGCGTGCTCCATCTTTGACCACATCATTACTTACCATCAGGTGAGGTAGTGGTCAAACGCGAACCTATTTTCAATAAAAAAAAAAATATTAAAAAAAAAAAAAATCATTTTGTTTTCGAATGGTATATATTTAATGTACGGAGACATTTTAGGGTTACGTAGCCGATTGGTAAAAATCGGAACCCTTACAGTCTGTCTGTCTATCCGTATAGAGTTGAAGCTTGGTAAGTAAATGTAATCTGTAAACCGCTTTACGATTTACCCACCATTTGTATAGAATTACTGAAAGTAAAGTTGAGCTTTTTAAGTTCTAAGTTGAGCTACACGATAATTGACAAATACTTGCACTGCCTGGACAGGTCCGCTCAAACCTATGTATTTCTTCAAAAGAGCACCACGGACATGAACCTACATGCTTTTCATATGATTGAACCAATACGAATTGTATGGACTTTAAGAGATGTTGACCTCTGAGTTTGTTTCGGTGTTTCTTCTCAGAGTAGTCAGTAAAGCTTTGGTTTCCTAGGATAGCGGTGCCGTCAAATAGCGGCCGTAATACAGCGGTGAATGACGTCACTAGAACGTTGTCTATGTAAACAAAATGGCGCGGTTTCCTAGAGAGCGGTAACTGACACCGTAACGTCAAAAAGCGGTGCCGCCATTTGCATGACGGCCGTCTTGTCGGTATCAGATGGTTTCGTGAACGTTTCCAAAGAGAATGTAATACACTAGATAGTGATGAAGCAGGCAGTGTGATAAAACGGCCGTGGAACTTTCCACATGTCGTCACTGTAAAGACGGCCGTCTTTTTGCGTCCGTAATATTACAGTCGCTATATGACGGCACCGCTTTCCTAGGAAAACAAAGCTTTAGGCTACACCGGCCTCATCTAGCCAAACTAAACTTAACACGCAAAAACCATGACGTGTAAAAGTGTTATTTATAACAAATTTACAAAATAAATATTTCATTTCATTTAATTAAAAAAGAAAGTCACCATACCTATATGTGCAGGGTGTCTATAGTATTTAAAAAATTAAAATGATATTGAGGTTCTTAAAACATTTTTTTCTTAAATTCAATCGTTCGAAAGACACTTTCAAAGTGGGTTAAATGTGTGTGTGTGTGTGTCCCCTCTAAATACCTATTAAAATACTAGAGTGAAAAATCTAAAAAAAAAATATTGCTGTAGATCTCAATTAAAACTTTCAAGGAAAAATTGGAATGAACGAGATACAGTCAGCAGTTTGTGAGATATTAGAAATCGTAAATATAACTTTGTCTTTATTACAAATACTATGAAAAACAAAGTTATTTTGCGTAGCTACTACGGAACCGTTCATGGGCGGGTCCGACACGCACTTATTACATTTTTTTCTGTGTTATTATATGTATTGATTATACACATTTTATAATAAAGTTTGGTTGTAGCCCGTGATTTCTTTTTTTTTTTGTATTGATAATGTGGTCGAAGATGGAGCACGCTTACCTAGAAGTAATCTATTCACTCTTGACTTAATAATCAGGAATCTTTGCATAATAGATACCAATTTTTTTTAGGTATGAGAGGATAGTATAGACCAATTGACATAATACAATGTAATATAATTAATCAGAAATGAATCTCAGATCAAACTGTTAGCTGACCTGGTGAATAGGGCTTCCAATTCCGCAGCCTAAATTCAATCTCGGTATTTGCGGAACTACGAATTTTCAATCCCGCGGGATCTCGGTATTTGCGGGATCACGCATTTTGAAAATATTCACATTTATATAAGGCAAATAAAACAATGAATTAATCAACTAACTCCACATTTATTTACGTATATTATATGTATATTACTATTATTATGAGATCAATCAAATTACACCGTTTTTTCTTCACAAAACAGTAACAAATACTGAATAAAAAACTTTACTGATATTTTAAACTACATACTTAGGCTATCAAGACTGAAATTCGGCTATATTAGGCTACTTAAGCTGTGAAAAACGGGTGACATCGGCCCCCACGTTGTTTGCAACACTGCCGACCGCCAGTCTCCGAGCGATCGCGCTCGCGAGAGCTCGCATGCATGCTTTTTTATTCAGTCCCGCAAATCCCGCGGATCCCGCGCCCGTAATCCCGCATTACGCGGGATTGGAAAATGACGCGGGATCCCGCAATACCGAGATCTCGTTAATCCGGGATCCCTATTGGCGAACATAATACCGCTTTTCATTGCGAGCGAAATCGCAGACAGAAGTTAGTCATTCATTAGCTCATAACAAAAATTTTCAGGAAACATTCCAAAGAAGTGTCAGCACTGCCGATCAGCAAGAAACATGTCTGCCAAGAGTGCGGCATGGCGTTCAAGTCTCCCTCTCAACTGAGGAATCACAGCGTCAAGCATTCCGACATACGGGACTTCTACTGTGTCGAGTGCGACAAGTGAGTCTTGATCCTTTTTTATAATGATGGAAACATCGAATGACTGCCTCGCGATCTGGGCGAAGCGGGAGGGTGTGTCAGACTTTTACTGACTAAAACCCATCCGTGTTCCATCCCAGCCCTTCGTGTTCCGAGGCCGCAGTAACTCTTTCGAACAATTGTGCAACCCGAGCAGGAATATCATTAGAACTTATAACGGTATATTTACCATGTGTATTTATTGTTTTGAGTTTCCGATATTTCGGCACTGTTGCAAGCGCCATGATCACGGATGAACTGAAGTAATTGCGGGTGGCGTATTTCCCTTTCCGTGTCCAACTGGCGACACCGATCTCGTGAAATCCACACGCTTTTGTATTACTACGGAATTCTACTAGCCCGTGTTCAATTCGCGTCAACTGAGCACGCATTTGTGATCAAGTGGCGCTGGGGGAGGTTTGACAAAATAGTGTGCAGTTGAACTGAATACTTTTTTGATTTGACTCTTAGACTGTTTGATTCTTCAAAAGCGTGTTGAATGAGCGATGGAATTAGTCTATAGTAGACATAAAACCTATTTAGTATACTATGATAAATGATTAGTTTTTATTCCCGTAAAAACATGCAAACAAGGATACACCATGCATGCAGCAGGCATGCAAGCAAGCATGCAGCACGCAAGCAAGCATGCAACATGCAGCAGGCATGGTTTCTGTCACGGCTCCGGCGCTGCAGGGCTCCGGCGCTCCCATGCGAGCTTATCGTCGCAGATGTGTTTCGCGCTCACCACAGCGGCTTCGGCTTGCTGGCCGACCAGCCTCAACCGCGGCGGCGAGTGTTAAAACCACCTGCTCCTCAGCTCGCGGGCCGCCTCGCCCCTCCGCGCCTACGAGATTTTAAATAACACTCTAGGGATAGGACAGACCGCAGTGGTAGACGCCCACGGCGTCGGACGTCGGCCGACGATCTCCGGCCACCGTAGGCGCGGGCATGCCGACAGCGAGTAAAGGGCAATTCGCTGTCCGACCATGGACCATGCGCGCCTCAAAGAGCGTCAGCAACATGACGAGGCCCCCCTGTAGAGGGCCGAAGCCTGCCGGGGTCGTGGGACTTATGCCATTACCGTGACCCCGGAACGTAAAGGGTTATTGAAGGAACACCGTGGATTTTAGTCAGTAAAAGTCTGACAGTCCCTCCCGCCCTGCCCGGGGTGGGAGGACTTATTTGATAATTTTACCATGATAAAAAAAGGGGTAGGACAGACAAGACTACGTGGAATCGGTTTCGCAGCAATTCGTTCCTGTCACGCCTCCCGCAGCACGCTCGATCAAATTAATCTCAATATTATATATATTTTAAACGATAGGCCTAATGATTTTCGATTAAATAAACGTTATATCCAATAACGTTATACGAAATAAGTTTTAGAGTATATAAATGTTATGTCTAAAGAAATTATATCAACAGTTGGTATAACTCACGTTCATTATATCTTGTGAACGTTATTGAAATGAAAATATACCAAATATCTTTATATGATATGAGACGCACCCCGCTAAATCAGCACGGATTTGTTTCGAACAGACCAGTTAAAAAACCGTGTTCAATTGCAATTCACACTATTTTGTAAAACCTCTTTTAACGTTGCTTGATCGCAAAAACGTGCTCAGTTGACGCGAGTTGAGCACAGGTTGGTTGAATTGTGTAGTAATACAAAAGTGTGTGTATTTCGCGAGACCGGTGTCGCCAATTGGACACGGAAAGGGAAATACGCTTGCGGGTGGACTTTTATGAGCAGACAAATCGGTCTACATTCTTTCTCGTTCGTGTTCTGTTATAGCAACACTGCTACCACTGTCACATGAATCACTAAACACTCGATTCTGTTCCCGACACACACAGTCTTGATTCTTAACGTTTCACAAACAGGCAAAATATTGATGTACAGATGCCAGCACATGAAGCTACCCGAAACTCAAATTTTCCCAATCAACCTTGAACCTAATTTCTTTAACAATAAAGTTGAAAATCTATTAAAGTTTGAAAGATTGTTGTAGCTTGATGTGCTGGCGTTTGTACATGCACAAACAACCAGACACGGAACCAATATCTGTCAGGCCATACAAAAATTTCGACCGTGACGTCACTATCATCAGCTTGGCGTTTTCCCAATTTAAGGTGTCGGACTTATGAACGAGAGGTAGCAGGTACGATCCCTATAGCATTTTCCACACTATAGCGTACACACAAGCATATTTAGCTTAGTTGGAGGGGTTACCAAGATTACTAGTAATGTGAATTCTACCCACATTGCTAGTAATCTCTTTTTTTTATAACTTGCGCAAACAGCAAGGCCTGGAACAAATATCTGTCAGAATATCACACTACTTTACACCGTTCAAGAAGTTCAAGTATTTATTTCAAATAGTGCTTACATAATTTTTCTATCTTTGACAAACACAGATAATTTCTTTCTTAACGTATAAATTAAGTACAGATAGAGTAAACGACGGTAACGACGACGACCGTAACAGTTGCTCAACCTTAGAGAGTACAGACTGCTCCCAAGTTTGGGACGGATCTGCGAAATGTCTTGTCTTGTCGAAATGGGCCAAGAGAGAAACTGGTCGAGACAAAACTACAGAGCTTTGAACATGAGTAACGTGTTGCAAGCCTATAGGTTTTCTATTGGTTATATTTCTGGGAGTGTACAATGAAATTGCACAATCTAATTCCACCAAGTCCGTTCCATCATCGGACTAAAAGCCGAACGGTCATGCGCCATCATTTCATGGTGGACATCCTACCCACACGCACAAAACGTTTGGGAATCCTTTATTGGACGTACAGCTAAGGAGTGGTTCCCTGCCAGAGTCTGTATTTTCTGATAGCTATGACCTGGAAGTCTAAGTCAAGAATGGATATCTTCCGGGTTCGCTCGTTCCATTGTAGACCTCGTCTATTGGCTTACCATCAGGCGAGGTCAAGAGGGGGCTCGCATCCGGACTATAAGAAAAAAAACTGTCCTTACCTTACATCTTAGAATAACAACGCATAGAAGAGGCATCTAGAACAAAACATGAGCGATTTCGTGTGTCCACTTTATTGTCTTTGTGTGCGTGAGCCGAATGTGTCTACGTTCTTCAAACGCACACAAATATAGCTTTCAGTGATACCATTACCAGTACCATTACCACAAAAATGGGAAAACGCACTATTATGTTGCTGGATCAAATCAAATATTTTATGTTATGAAACTAAATAAGATGATGTTTTTTCATGTAATATTACTTATATGACATATATTTACGGAAGGTAAACGAAATGAGATATCGTTTATTGCGTTTAGAATGTTTGATGTGTAATGTGTTATAATGATATTATAGAAATGTATTAATTGCTTGAAAAATCTCGTTTGATATCAATTAAAAGTATGTGTTGTATTTATGAAATAGAAAAATATTATTGAGAACATTACTTAAATGAAAAAAATCTTAATCAATAAAATTGTCATCTTTATGATGCCACTCTTCGAACTAACAGTAACTTTTAGTTATAAAACACTGTAGGTAGTAGCTGTAAATAAATATAGTTTAGTTTGACGCATACATAATTGCCGCCAAAACTATATTTTTTTAAACAAAAATAAGCACAAAAGAAATCAATATGGGTATTTTTTTCCTCACGGATAGCAACATTGAATTGTGATAAGTTAGGTTATTAGAATTTTTGTTTGATGGTCGATTTACTTAAATATAATGTATAAAATGTAAGTATTTACTTGTGAAATGTAATTTGATTACACGTTTTTTGTGTTCCTGAAGGACTATGACATCCCTTTACGCTACAAACGGTCGTTTTAAATTATTTACTCGCGAGCTCTGTTCGGCAGAATGTGACCTTGAGTACTGACGGCTCGTCGAGCAAAGTTAGCCAAAAATGGCTAAGTTTTAGTTGCCTCACTTTTTGCACTCGTACTATCCTTCTATGCGTTGTTATTCTAAGCCTTACATTTTGCTTGTTAATGTCAATACATCGTATTATACAAGTTAATCGTCGGTTGTAAAATTTATATTTCTCGTTTATTTCCAGGAGTTTCAAAACCGATGCCACATTGAAAAACCATTTGAAGACTACAGCCATACACGTCAATTATTTACAATTACCGTGAGTATTTGTTGTGTTGTGTTCTCACTGTTACGACACAGGCGTCCGCTCTATGAGAGAGAATGGACGGTAATCCACCAGGCGCAGTGCGGGATGGTGAATGTCACATGTCTTCAGTTTTTCAGGGTTCTGACTAAGGCTCAATTTACACCGCCGCGGAATGGAATGGAAGTGACTTTTTGCAACGAAATTGTACAGACGCCCATCAAGCTACAACAATCTGTCAAATTTCTTTAATAGATTTTCAACTTTATTGTTAAAGAAATTAGGTTCAAGGTTGATTGGGAAAATTTGACAGTTTCGAGTAGCTTCATATGCTGATGTCTGTACATAGCATAATGAACTTTATTATGTCAATTGTATAACATACAAACTGCTAAGGAGCTAAAAAAGGTCGCGCGTCTTCCGGGGAATCCTCGCGCATTCTCGAGAATTTTTGGCTCCTATTTAGTTTGTATGTTATACAATTGACATAAAGTTCATTATGCTATGTACAATTTCGTTGCAAAAAGTTGCTTCCATTCCATTCCGCGGCGGTGTAAATTGAGCCTAACGGTAATGACTGTTAAAATGTACAAATGTGATAGATAGATATATTCTTTTTTGTACACCATAACAGTAAAACAATAAGGACTTTACAACTAAAAAGGGTGCTACAATGGGCAGTCTTATCGCTAAAAGCGATAATAATAATAGTATTTAGAGCGTCGCACAATGATTGTTGATATAGCAGTCCCCCATGACGAGAACCTCGTGAAAGCTGAGATAGATAAAAAAATAAGTATCTTGACCTGGCGCGCGAGGTTGTCGACATGTGGGATGTGGAGACAGCAATCATTGTGCCGATAGTCGTCACAGCCAATGGTATAATAGCCAAGAGCCTCGACCAACATCTAAGGAGGCTCTCGTTGGGCAGCTGGATCAAGGGCTTGATCCAGAGAGCAGTACTTCTGGAAACGGCGCGTATTGTGAGGAAGTTCCTCTCTCAAGAGCCCTGACCACCGGTAGCTTGGACCCTGTTTCCGATACCGGTGGGCTACTATATTTTATATTTTTAAATGTTTATATTTTATTAATATTTAAAAATGTAATCAATATGTATATATAATGAATACAAAATAATATTCTAATAATATTGTTTTTTACTTCATATCTCCAGAACCGCTGAACAGATTCACATAGTTAGGTATCTTTAGATTCGTCTTAGCAGCCCAAGTGTTCTTAGATAGGTAACATTTGAAAAAATCAAATATGGCGGCTGTGCGAAGCCACTATACGTAATGAAACAAATTTTTTTTTCTAATACGGGAACAAGCAGGCGGACTATTGTTTTTTTTTAAGGGTACGGCGCATTTAAAAAAAAGTTCAATTTGGTCCCGCCTGTTTGTCACTTTTTAAAATATAAATGTGCTTGTATCTTGCATTTCAGTTGAGCAGTCGAGTTTTTTAGAATTTTTAAATAACTTTTTTTTAAGAATCATATAGCTGATGACATTTTGGTTCTAAAGACGAATAATAATAATAATTCATTTATTATCTGGCATTTGTGACCCACAGATAAATACCTTAATAACTTACATTCAATAATACAAATTGAGTTAGTAAACGGCGACTTAAACCTTTGTTAGTAACACTTCACATAAGCACTAAGTCCCAGTGCGCTCGTGTGGCACTTGTCCTCGGTAGCGACGGAACGTCACGCCCTGTGGCCAAAAGTATTCAGAATAATTACGTATATTAAAATTTAAGTGTCTCTCTGTGATTTTATGATAATTGTATTTTTAGGGTTCCGTAGCCGAATAGCAAAAATGTAACCCGTATAGATTCGTCATGTCTATCTGTCTGTCCGTCCGTATGTCACAGCCATTTTATTCCGAAACTTTTAAGACTACACATGTGAAACTTAAAAAATGTATATATTTTTTAAGTAGATCTTAATAAAAACTTTCAACGAAAATTGGTTTGAACGAGATGAGTCAGTACTTTCTGAGATAAATAGCTCATTTTCTAAAACCGCAAATAAAACTTTGTATTTCATACAAACACTATGAAAAACAAAGTTATTTTGCGTAGTTACTACATAACCCTTCATGGGTGAGTCTGACTCTTACTTGGCCAATTTTTAGTAATAACTGGACAGTCAAATGTAAAGTGTTTTGTTTATATTTCAGATTACCCTGCCTCCACTGCGACAAGCGCTTCGCGATACGTCGAGATCTGGAGAGACACACCAACAGAGTGCACCTCAATATCAAGCCATATACTTGTGATAAATGCGATAAGGTAACTATAGAAACTAGTACTTGCCCATTAGTCAAAATTCGACCATAATTTTAATTATTCCAAATGCATAGATATTATTATATAAAAATATTTGCATTATGCACATCTTCTCCATATAAACTTTATGCCAAATTCTGTACTCCTCCATCTGCGTAATTATCGTAAAAAGGGGTACAATACACTGGTCGAATCAAAGCTCCAGAACCTTGAACATCGACGACGAGTTGCAAGTCTATCGGTTTTCTATCGATTACATTTCGGGGAGTGTGCGATGGAATTACACAATCTAATTCTGTCAAGCCCGTTCCATCATCGGACTCAAGACAACGGCGATGCGCCATCGTTACATGGTGGAATTCCCTGCCGGAGTCTGTGTTTCCCAATAGCTATAACCTGGGAGTCTTTAAGTCAAGAGTGAATAGGTTACTTTTAGGTAAGCGTGCTCCATCTTCGACCACATCATCACTTACCATCAGGTGAGATGGTGGTCGCGAACCAATTATCAAATAAAAACAATACAAAGTTTTTGGTTCACGTACTTATTAGATAAAAGAAAGAAAGAAAAGGTATTTATTACCAACAGACAAACCACATGCTAACAAACTTATTTTAGTTCCTTAAGAATAGAGTTAGTAAGTGGATCTTATGATTATGTTAGTAGGTAAGGATATTTATTGTATATATTAACATTAAAAAAAAAGAAATAACAAAAAAAAAACAAGGAAAATACACGTCGTGGCCGTGGCAACAAGGCTCCCATTCAGCATTATGCTATGCCATGGGTATGCCCACAGTACGGCGCTGGTTTTCAGTCGTTACTTTAAAAATATGACGTAAATCAAGTCTGGCAAATAATATTACTTTAATAATTGATTCAATAATATTAAATAAATAAATACAGTAATAATATTAATTAATATCTAGATGTTGAAACTGTGGACCAACCGCTTGCTGACTGCCAAATGAGGCTGTTAGTTATGACGCAGTAATGCCAACTGTTTAAAATCTGCATCTAAGGGCCACTTGCAACAACACTTTAAATCGAGATTTACTGTAACAAAAACTCGATTTAGGTCTAACTGATTTAACGTCTTGCTCACTACTGATTTAGCTTAAAATCTCGATTTAAATTGGCGTGAAAGTTAAACCGGCGTGTAGGTCGGTTTAATGTTGTTAAATCTCGATTTTAATGACAGATGACGTTATTTTAATCAGTTCAAATCAGTTGTTCTTTCTGATATTACGTGAAAATGGATTTATTGGCTTTAGAAGTGTACAGTGATATTGATTTGTTATCAGATGATGACGAGGTAATCGTGCAGTATTTAGAAACCCCGTTTTTCTCTCGAAAAGTCTATACTGGAAGTGATTTTTTTAATTTAAGAGTTAAATCTAGCGTTAATAAAATCGAGATTTTAGAAATTTTGCTGCAAGTGGTCCTAAATTACAATATTCAATTTAACGTGCAGTTCAAGACTCCCCAGTTGTTGTTCTAGTGATCGCAAGAGCTGCTTTTACGGGATTTTTTTTTTTCATTGTTTTTAGGGGCCTTTACGCATAGCGTATATCAGTCTCATCGTATCCTGAACAATTGTACATTAACAATATGTGGGCCATGAATTTGAAAAAATCCTTTGCAGCGTCGCCGTATGGTTGGGATAGAATCGTATGGAACATTCTTACATCAGTTCTGTTCAAATTCAGAGTCCTTAATAAATAATTTCTACTAAACGAGTGGAATTCCCTGCCGGAGTCTGTGTTTCCTGATCGCTATAACCTGGGAGTCTTCAAGTCAAGAGTGAATAGGTTACTTCTAGGTAAGCGTGCTTCATCTTCGACCACATCATCACTTACCATCAGATGAGATGATGGTCAAACGCGAGCCTAGTAACAATTAAAAAAAAACTCATACAGGACACATTCCATCCAAAAATGTCGAGGTCATCGACAACTCCACATTCCTCGCAATTACGTGAAGTGATTTTCTTCATCTTGAAGGCAATTTTTTTGCGTGGAATGTGTTCACATCTGAGTGCTTTTAAGGGATACCGTGGCCCTGAACGGATAATTATGAAGGAACTGGGTGGGTTTTTAGTAGAAGTTTGACACTCCCTTCCTCTCCACCCACAGTGGTAGCAGTCATTTGTAATAGCTACCTATATATACTACTTATAGCGAGTTTCTATCCTCCTAAGTGCAAAAGCCATCATAATTCTGTTACATAGAGAGAGAGCTATACAACGTGTAACGAAGCGGCCATACACATACTAAACACACGGCCTCCCTGGGTGATATCAAACGATATTGGAAGGGTTTCAACTCAAAATAAAATACTATAAAAATTGATACCAAATATTCGGTTTCGTATGTTTCTTAAATTGAAATCATAACAAACGTGTCACCGCACTACGTAGGTCAATAACTTTCCACGTCACTTGCAAATATCACGATAAATCTCTTCCGTAATTCTGTACGCCTAGTACTGAGTATCTAGTAGCCTACTTACTGTAGGTAGAGGCGGTGTTCTTTTGTCGGCGCGAACTGACGAAATAAAAGACGCCGCCACCGCGCCGCCAACGCGATGACACGCGCGCGCAGTAAACCATACCTACTACCTACTTTGTTTACCGTTATTAATGGTTATTAATGGTTATTAATGCGTAATTATTGATTTACAGTTTACTCGTTAATATCAAGCCAGAAATTGCACGTAAACACTGAGATAACAAAACTTACGTAAAAAATCGAATCAAAGTTTAGGTAGGTTAACTAGTTTCATCCCTTATTATTACTTATTACCGAGTAAACAGTAAAATCTTCAAGCTTTGCTTAATTTAGTAAACTGACTTACATTTTTAAAGATGGGGTTCGATGTGGTGACCTTGGTATTGTATGCACAAGGCCGCTCGTTTGTTGACGGATACCTGAACATTGCGTAGCATTTCTGGTGTTATTGTCCTGATTTCCTGAAAGCGGCCTCAATCCGCACTTTCATTAGGGCCATCGTATCACACTGCACTGCACACACACACCCCTGAGACGACCCACTGACCCGACATTTTGCAAACACAACAAAAAAAAACCAATTAGGTGTAGCCGTACTGAACTGATATGCGTATCACAAGGATAAACACGAGTGCAATAGCTAAACGCGGAATGTCGACTGACTAGCAAACCAATAATGCTAAATAAATAAAGCTCTGCTATCCTGGTACCTAAATATTATTTCGTTGTAGGGTAGCTGTCCCAGTTGATGTCCATCCACTACTATTAAAAAATATTGTTCCAGAATTCAAGATTATTTTACATAATAACAGTAATTTCAACTAAACTCCGTTAAACTGTTAAGTAAATCTAACACACGAGAGCAAACTAATTACGCAATTCAAATTAAAAATTGAAAAATCATTAATTTTTTTTTTGGGTGGGAAAATTATCAATGGCTGCTCCCGTCCTGGGTGGGGCGGAAGGAAGTGTTAGACTCTTACTGACTAAAAACCACCCTGTTTCTTTAGTTGCCCTTGCTTTCCGGGGCTGCGGTATCTCGTTAGAAGTCTGAATTAGAAGTTGAATTTACCAGGAATAAATAATTGAAACTACATGGCCAGCAATTGTTTCACATACCCGAAGATCCTAACCCATTAGGTTTACACACACTATGATGTACATTGTGTGTGTAATAACGTAATCAGGGTTCTGTGAGCAAAGGATTTTCAATTCGGCATTAACAATTCCTGTTACTCATGCGGTCTTAGTACTTTTTATTAATTTCTTTTCACAGTTAGATGCAGTTTTGCGACATTTTTATTGACTTAATTTTGAATTAAATAAAGACTAAACTAATGCTCAAACCAATAAAACCCATTTACCACTCAAATAGTACCGACAAAACGTGGACTTCCGATAATTATTTAGGTTAGTCCTACAGAAAAAAATCATGCGTGCTTGCTATTATTTTGTAATAAAAAAAAACTATTAACTTGTTGTTAATAATTTTCGTCATAATTATAGAAATAACTTTATTTTAAAAATTACGAACGGAACCCACTGTAATTTTATTTGCCTACCAGGAGAGGAATAAATTCCGAAGAGGTGTATTGAAATGATGTTTTGGTTTCAGTTGCACTTTAATTGTTACTAAATCCTTTTTCTATTCTAAGTTCTAATGGCAAATAATAATGTTTATTTAAGCAATTTGTGGTAGGATGCACGTAAGGATTCCATTTTTATTATCAATTCAATGGTACGAGCTGACGATTTTTCGAAACAATGAGCAACTCGATTCAATAGTAAGGTGAATCGAATCTCCTGGATCGTATGTGTAAAAATTATTATGATAAGGGCATATAAATAAGTTCATATTTGCCCAAAGTATTGTGCTGACAATCATAAACAGCGAATAGGTAGGTTTATCTATTTCAAACAAGATTAATTACATAATATGCCGACACTTTTTAACTTATCCGCATTGTTTATTAACACTAAGCAAAGATTGAAACATTTTACGGTTTGATAGAAGTTCTTATTTCGAATGACATAGCTGTATTTAATAAATTAATCGCTCGGCGTCGGTCGTATTCTGTATTAGTTTAGTTAGTATTGTTATGTTAACCGACTACATCTGTAGCTGTACCATCTGTATGAAAGTCATTGAATTACGCCGGAAAGGTTATCAATTATTATTTATTAAAAGTTTAGACGTGCCTACGTACCTGACTGGCAACTGTAAATATGTCATAAAATAAAGGTGTGTTAAATGTTATTTAAAATTTTGATTACGATTTTTAATGAATTTTTAGAAGATCGATCCAAGAGCACGGGATTTGTTCTGTGAATTGAATAAATAGGGGGGTGGAAGATTACTTGTAAATAATAATTATCTACAAAGTAATCTTCTACAAAAGGACAACTACGTAAAAAACCAACAAGTGTGTAAATGATACACGTGACAATGCAAACAGGTTTATTTAGATAAATTTGATACCTAGACTAATTAATTGTATTGTAGCTAGTTCCCAAAAATAATCAAAGTTTAGGAAAAGTCAGTAATAATATTTTGTAAACAAAAAATAAAACATGCGGAACCTTTTATTCAGAAATACCAGGAGTAAGAGGTTTATTTTTATTTACAAATAGTTCACTGACACCGATCAGCTGACTTACTGCCACACTCAGAGACGTTTAACGGTTACTTAAGTCGCTCCTTAATAAAGATTTAAAAAAGTTCGCTCTCAGAGACAGTTAACGGTTCATTACCGTCCCTTAATGACAATTAAAGTTAAGTATAGCAAAACCTTTACTTAACTTCTTAATGATGGATTTTGACATTTACGTTTGAGGTTAATTTTTATTTTTAATAGAGAATTCACATTGCAATTGCAAAGATGTCCGATCTGTTCGACTTTATTGATTTTGTGGACTATGCTAGAAGGTATAGAGAAGTGGGGCCGAGGCGGTATTTACGTGATTATTCTGATCCCTTTACAAAATACTCAGTTCAAGAATTCCATGCACGCTATAGATTCACACCAGAATCTGTAAAAAGTATTATATTGCCTTTGCTGGCTCCCGACTTAAGGAAACCAACGAAAAGAGGATTACCATTTGCCCCGGAAATAATGTTACTGCTGACACTGCGCTTCTTCGCTACAGGCAGTTTTCAGGTTAGTACCTACCCTTAGTAGATTCCTACCTATTTCTTGAATTAAACTGCATTATAGTTACTGATTTGTATAATAAGAATGTTATTATCTAGATACTTAATAATAGAATTTGTTAGATAAATAAGTGGTTGCACTTTTTTACAGAAATTGGATGGAGATGTCATGAATATCTGCCAGCAGTCAGTTTCACGAATTATTGCTCAAGTCTCTACATTGATAGCAAACAAAATGAAAGATTTTGTTAAATTCCCATCTACTGTAGAAGAAATTAATACAGTAAAGCAAGTATATTTTTTATTAACATACATAGCTGTACTACATAATAATTATGTATAGGTACTTATTGTTGTTTTTTGTTGCAGGCAAAAATTTTATGAATTAGCTCATTTTCCTGGAGTGATTGGGTGTATTGACTGCACCCACATTAAAATAAGAAGCCCAGGAGGAATAACTTCAGAAGTATATAGGAATAGAAAAGGGTATTTTTCTATCAATGTTCAAGCAGTAACAGGGCCAAACTTGGAATTTTATGATTTAGTAGCCCGGTGGCCTGGTAGTACACATGATAGTTTTATTTACAACAGCAGTGCTATTAAGCAAAGACTAAATACTGGTGTGCTTAAAGGGATAATTTTAGGGGACAGTCAGTGGGTATGCAGTTAGCAATGTGCTACTGACACCATTTTTATCACCCAACTCAACTCCCCAAGAAAACTATAACAGAAGCCAAATTAAAACCAGAAATACTGTGGAAAGATGTTTTGGTATTTGGAAAAGAAGATTTCCTTGTCTTCAAGTGGGAATGGGTATAAAGGTGGATACAGTCGTGGCTGTTATATGTGCATGTGCAACACTACATAACATAGCATTATTGGTAGACGATTTGGTGCCAATGAACTGGGAAGACGTCCATATTCAAAATGATGATGTTGCACCAATTAGTGAAAACTCCAACAGTAATGGTTTTATGGTACGACAATCTTTGGTTGATAGGTTTTTCTCTTAATAAATAAATAAATAAATAAATAATTAAAAAATAAATAAAAATCCATAAAATAATCAAATAATAATACTTTTATTTCAATTATTGAAAAGAGACTAATCGGTTAGGTGGGCTTGTTTTGCTATAGATTTCTTCAATTCCTCTAATTCTATTTTAGCTTGTTCTAATAAATATTTGTTCCTCTCTTCCTCTAACAATGCTGCTCTTTTTTTTATATGTTCAACTTCCAACTGTAAAGAAAAAATATATAAGTTAATCCAGCTATAATAAAACATGGTTACAAACCATTACATATTTATTGTTGAAATCTATAGTTATTAAGTACCTGTGTTTTTAATATCTGCATTTCAATAATTTTCTTATTTTCTAAATTTCTTATTCTTAACACAGCCTCCCGACGAATATAGTCTGTAGGTCTACGCACTTTATCTGTGGTTTTGATCACACACGCATTTTTGTTATCGCTGTAATCTAAAATGTAAATAAAAGTTGTAAGTATAAAGCATATAAAATAATGTTGTATCATAAGATAAATTTTATAATACCTATGCTATTATGTTCATCTTCAATTTGGGGGCTGTTCATTTTATTAGTTTCCCCGACTTCCAAAATTGTGTTTTCAGGAGAATCCATGTCCAAAAGATCTGAAAACAACAGTTGATTTGTAAATATCATATAAATAATAATAATAACATTTAATTATTGTTTTTTACTTGAACACAAAATCTTGAGCCAATACATTAGTTAAAGAAAAGAAAAATAAGTACACAATTCAATCTAATCTTCATCTCACAGAACTACCAATATGATGATGATCTTCCATTCATCCGCGAACAAATCACAGTCAGGATTCCCATCCAAGAGACTGCTGAGTGCAGAAAGAGTTCGATAAGCATATTTTTTATTGGTTCTTAATTACTTACCCAAGTTATCGATTGGTACAGAAGTGATATTAATTGGTTCATCATTTTTTCCTATCAAGTCCAGATCTTGACTGTTATCAATGGCTTGTAAAATGGCACCATCACTATCAAATGAATTTTTAATTTCTGTTATAACCACCGGTGCAGCCTGATAGATAAACATTGTAAATTAGAAGAGAGTGACATAATTAAAATGAGACAATTGACCCATACAGTGGTCACCAAGGAATTCAGAGGATATTATTATACCAACCTCTTCAACCATGCTTATTATGGCTCCAAGTTGTGGTGCTGGAGGAGGTGCATGTGGTCCAACTCCAGTCCTAATTAAATTTCCCCTTTCTGTAGCACGAGCTTTACGTGTGACAGCTTTCATGTTGTCCCACGCCCTTTTTAAAGTGATCGTTTCACGCTGAAATAAACATGTATCAAAATTATCATAACAAATCACTTACAATCTATTTTGTCAATAATAGTGGTCATCATACCTTGTGTACATTGGCATTACAATTAAACTCATGTGTAATTAAATCCCATGCTGCTTGTTTCTTGGCGACCGACTTGCCATCTGTTATTTTCGATTCCACAATTGGTCTCTTTTTAATCAATTGTGCCAATAAAGCTTTTTCATCAGCGGTGAAATTGGCTACTCTTTTGCGTGCTGTTTTTATTTGTAAAGACTCCTAAAATGAAACAGAAATATGAACGTAAGTTTTCAAATACATGTGTCGATTAACTACTGACATAATAGATTCACTGAATGTACTTATAACGATACTTACCATGATATATGTTATGATAAAGCTTTAATTATACTTTACAACACGAAAGTTTCTTTCTTGTCGAGTGAAACACAACACAAACTAAACAAACTACAAAACATAACCTTGACACTTTGACAGTTAGCATTAAGTGATACCAGAAAGAAAAGGGTCCGGTTGCTTTATTTTATTTATATGAAAACAGTTGTTTCGCTTTGTCTTTTATTAAAAACGATCGGTAAAAGAACAAATTTTCATTTATATTACCTATTTCTATGCTTTCAATGTGTTTAAATGTTTTTTTTTGCTATTTAATAATAACACTTTTTCAAGTGTGGCTACATTAACCGTTTATCGATAGAATGATTTGACGATACCCCGCCCTATGGATACTTAAAGTTGTCATTAACTAATGAACCCTTATATAATGTCTCTGGGATGTATCGTTCATTAGTGGATTTAATGATAATTAGTTAAGTATTATTTAAGACTAATTTAATGAACCTTTCTGAGTGTGGCAGTTAGTGTTAGTAATGTGCTTATTTCAATTTGAAAAGTTTGGTTTCTGGTATCAATGTATTAAAAATTCTCATTACTTCAGAACATGTAGAGATAGGATTAAAAAACCCTTCCAATATCGTTTGATATCACCCAGGGAGGCTGTGCGTTTAGTATGTGTATGACCGCTTCGTTACACGTTGTATACAAGGTATTTCTTAAATATCCTTTAACTTTAGTTTATAATGGGACCATATCAAAGAATCAACTGGTATAAGAATGATTTATCAATTACTAACTTTTTCCCGCGACTTCGTTTGCTTGGGAGGTTTTCCCGCATAAATCCTTATCTCGTCAGAATTCCGGGATAAAAAGTAGCTTATTTGTTATTCCAGGATGTCAACTATTTGCTTAACAAATTTCATTGAGATCCGTTCAGTAGTTTTTGCGTGAATGAGCAACACACATACACACATCCTCACAAACTTTCGTATTTATAATATGAGTAGGAAGGATATATTTTTTTGTTTGAATGAAAATGTTAATATTTTGATTATTGCTGATATCTTCCAGATTATGCATTTTTTTTATATCTCATAAATTTAAGGTATATATTCCGTAAGAAAAAAAAAAAGTACTAGTATATGAGGTCCAAAAATGCATAATCTGGAAGGATTATGCATTTTTGGACCTCATAAGTCATAAGTCATTTATTTCGGAACAATATACATTGTGTAGAAATTTTGTAAAATAAAACAATACCATGCAAATAAAATAAACAAAAAGATACATGTCAAAGAAAATAACAAATTATACTAGTACTTTTTTATTTTTTTTCTTACAGAATATATACCTTAAAGTTATGAGATATAACAAACAAAAACGGGGCTAGGTTAGTTTCCCAGGACTAACGTCGTATTTAGGTGCTCCCGCAGCCATCGGCGTAAGAGTGCGAGGAAATAAAAGGAGTGGAATTTCCTACTGGAGTCTTTGTTTCCTGAAAGCTATAACCTGGGGGTCTTTAAGTCAAGACTGAATAGGTTACTTCTAGGCAAGCGTGCTTTATCTTCGACCACATCATAGCTTACCATTGTTAAATAAAAGGCGTGCGCTCGGTACAACATTTATTCTAGAAGGGCATAGACAAAGCAAGCGTCGCTAGACGAGAACCATAGTGTAGTAACTATGACATTACAAACATTTAAGGTGTGTATACACAACACCTCTACCCTTAATTATTAATATAACAAAGAAAGAAATTATAGCTAAGTGCACATAAAAATTACAAGTTAAACAAATTTTAAACCCAGACTAAATAATGTAGTCATTATGACATTACAACTATTTAAGGTGTGTATGCACAACACTAATAATTATTAATTAATTATTTATTATTAATTATTAATATAACAAAGAAAGAAATTATAGCTAAGTGCACATAAAAATTACAAGTTAAACAAGGATAAAACCCAGACTAAATAATTTTTCCTAATCTATTTCGTCATGCCACCCGTATCGTACTGGCGGCTTACGTACTCTTACTGGACGGTAACTTGTTGTGGCAACATTACCAGCATCCTCCCTATTGGTCGACACATTGGGTTCTGCAGGCGACTTCCCAGATGCCTCTGCGGCAGCATCTGGTGCCACCATAACTGCTGGTACTTCTGGTTCTGGGGACGAAACTCCACCTAAGCTACCTTTTCTCGGACCAGCCGCATTCCTATCTGGATCCTCGCCACTAGTCATGGGAAATGATAATGATTTACGCGAATGCGTACTGATTTCCAATTTTTTTGTAACCTGATCTAGTCCAGTCTCTTTTTGGGTACTTTCTTTACCCCCATTTTCCGTCATTCTTCGCTTCAGCTGATCGACATGTTGGTGAATTTCCGTTCCTATGTCAGATCGAATGGAGTAATTTGTATTACCTAAACGTTTCTCGATCGTTCCAGGTACCCATTTATCAGAGCCTCTATATTCACGATACCAGACACGAGCGCCCGGCTTGAATTCGCGCTGTGTCCCGCCCGCGTCTCGCTCACTACGAGCTTGGCGCGCAGTGACCTGCGATTCTCGTTCTGGTTTTAGGTTATCCAACGTCATACGGAGACTACGGCCCTGTTATATACTAGCTGGACTATCACCGGTAGTAGCGTGTTCTGTATTTCTGTAGGCTAAAAGAAACCTAGACAAAGCTATTTCAACATTCAGATTCTGTTTAAACGCCTTCTTAATAGTACGTTTACAAATTTTTACCGCGCTTTCCGCTGCGCCATTAGATGCTGGGTGATATGGAGCTGTAAAAATGTGTTCTATGCCATTATGTTTTAGGAAATCTTGAAAATCTAAACTTGAAAATGGGGGGCCGTTGTCACTCACAGTTTGTTTTGGAAGACCAAATTGTGACCACAAACTTCGTAGTACATTGATAACTACTTGAGCTGTAGTTCTATTCATTCGAACTGCCTCTATCCATTTTGAGCAAGAATCTACAATAACTAAGTAGGTCAAACCCCCTATGGGCCCTAAAAAATCCAAATGAAGCCTGGACCAGGGCCGTGACGGCCACGGCCATGAGCGTGGCACGTGTGCAGGCGGTGCGTCGGCTACCGCCGCACATACTACACACGAGCGACATGCCGCCTCCAGCGCTTCGTCTATTCCCGGCCACCACACGTAACTACGAGCTAGCGACTTAGTTTTTACTATCCCCATGTGTACCTCGTGAAGTTCCGAAATTACTTTTGTTCTAGATGACAACGGTATAACTACACGATGACCCCACATAACACAACCCAATTCGCAGTATAATTCGTTTTTTCTATTAAAATATGGTTTAAGTTCCTTTATTTCCACCTCCGATGGCCAACCGTCCCTTAAATAGCTTAATACGCGACTTAAAATTGGGTCATTTTTTGTTTCTTTTTTAAGTATGTTATAATCTAGCGACAGGGCTTCAGTTGCAAAATGAAAATATGTCTGCTCTGGTAAAATTTCCTCTTCAGCTGCTGTCTCCTTTTTTTGTAAGTCAATTAAACGTGAGAGACAATCGGCTGTATTTTTATCCGTTTTGACATACTCTATAGTATAATCATAAGCTGATAATTTTACTGCCCAGCGTTGTAAACGGTTTGCTGCCGCGCTAGGAATCCCTATATTAGGCCCAAAAATACTCACAAGTGGTTTATGGTCAGTCCTAAGTATGAACTTCCTCCCGTAAAGGTACTGATGGAATTTCTCAATTGCGAATACAATTGCCAAGGCCTCCTTGTGAATTTGACTGTAGTGTAGCTCATGAGTGGTGAGTGAACGCGAGGCATACGCAACGACACGTTCCTCACCTCCTGGTTCGCGCTGAGCCAGCACGGCGCCTAACCCCCGCGCGCTTGCGTCGACCGTTAATACCGACTCTTTATGCATGTCAAAATGTACGAGCGCTTTGGTGCTACACAATTTTTTTTTATTCTATTAAATGCAGTATTTTGTTTAGTTCCCCATTTCCAATGCCTACCCTTTTTTAACCGACTTCTGAAAAAGGAGGAGGTTCTCAATTCGGATGTTTGTTTGTTTTTTTTTTTTTTTTTTTTTTTTTTTTTTATGTTTGTTCGGGCATAGCTCCGTCGCTCGCCAACCGATTTGAAAAATTCTTTTTTTGTTGGAAAGGGTATACTTCCCAAATGGTCCCATGAAAATTTTATCGACATCGAACAAGCCGTTTCTGAAAAATTAACAAAAGTCTAAAAAAAATATTTACCTTGATGATCTTTTCGGTTACTCTATATTGTGTTTTTTGTTCGCGCGTTTTTAGTTTTTTGTAGTTGACATTTTGGCTTTTATATTATACAAATTGACCCACTAAAAAGCGCGAAAATAAAAACTTTTTTGCAAAAAAATAAAACCGACTTCCATATCAAAACACTACAAAGCCAAAAATAATTTTAATTTCGGGAGGCGGTGTGAAAAAAAAAGAAAATACAAAACCAATAACACCGACTACCGAAATTAAAATTATTTTTGGCTTTGTAGTGTTTTGATATGGAAGTCGGTTTTATTTTTTTGCAAAAAAGTTTTTTTAAGAGTTGGTACAGAGGCGATAACTGCATGCTCAAATTGTTGATGAATTTCCCATAAAAAGTCACCATTCCCAGGAATGATTTCAATTCTGTGACACTGTTTGGATGTGGCATGGTCGCAATAGGCTTTACCTTGTCTGGATCTACCCTAACACCATCCCTATTGATAATAAAACCTAAGTACTTTACTTCTCTTGCCAAAAATTCGCATTTTTTATTTTTTATTTTTAGACCCTTTGCTTCTAGTATTTGCAACACCTCTCTTACTGATTTTAAATGGCTATCCAAATCCTTATTCTTAATTAAGATATCATCAAAAAAAAACTATGACATTTGGATTATCCTTGAACATAGTTACCATTAATTTTTGAAATATACCTGGGCTTGAGGATAGCCCATAAACCAAACGATTATACTTAAATAATCCCCTGTGTGTGTTGATAACTGTATAATTCCTAGAGGTCTCTGATAAAAGTACCTGGTTATAAGCTTGCGATAAATCTAGTTTTGTAAAAAAGACATTCCCGCTCAGGTTACTGAATAAATCTTCCATTTTTGGAATTGGAAATCTATCGATCGCTAAAACTCTGTTCAGGGTTACCTTGTAATCGGCACATATTCTTAGGCCTCCGTCAGCTTTGCGTACCACAACTAGTGGCGTGGCCCAGTTAGAATGGTCCACTGGTTCAATAACCCCAGTTCTCAGCATGACATCCAGTTCGGCATTGACACGCTCGCGCAGCGCATACGGCAGAGGCCGTGCCCGACAAAATGTGGGCACCGCTCCATCCTGCACATGCAGCTCTGCCGTACCTCCCAGAAATTTGCCCAATGTGCCGTCGAATAGGGATTCATGCCTGGAAACAATGACATTTATTATTTTGTCACGATTAAATTTGCTATGAGTTTTATTCTGATTGGTTAGCAAATGGCATTTAGATACTTTAATAGGTATATTTAATTCAGCTAGCCATTGCCGTCCCAATAAATTTGTAGAGCCTTGGTCCAAAACATACAGATCTAATGTTTTAATCACACCATTATAATTTACTGTTGTTTCTATGAAACCTATAGGTTTAACTGTTGAGCCATCATAAAACTTGATATTCAATTGACACTTATTCAAGTGTAAGTTGCTGAAAAATTTATCATAAACACTTACTGATGCAAGATAGGGCTGACCCTGTATCAATTTCCATTTTTAGCAAACAATTTTGTACTTTAACAGTTATACACACCGGTTTGTAATTGCTTAATAACATTTGGTGCATGGGCTCCTCATCATCCTCATCGTCCACGTCGCTTTTGCTTCTGTTGCCTTCCTCATCAAGTGAGTACAAAGGAGCCCCTTCTCGACCGCCTCGGCTACCACGCCGCCCGCGCCCTGCTCGCCTCCACGTTGAGCGCCCGCTCGTACCACGGCTGCTACCGCGCCCTCCACGTGAAGCTTTGTTGTCCAGACTATCGGCTGATCCCGCCGTATTACTCCGTCTAGTCTTACTGTACCCTGGGCACATCCTTCTCAAGTGACCAACTTCATGACAGCCACTGCACACGAATTTTTTGTACTTACAGTCGTTCGCTTTGTGTCTATTATCGCCACACTTCGGGCACTCTTCAAATTTATTAAGAGTTTCCGTTGCTTCCGTGCTACGCTCCACCGCAATAGCGTTCCGTTCCGCAGCCTCCAGTGACAGCGCTAAGCTGACCGCTCGATTGTATGAGAGATCTTCCTCAGCGAACAGCCTTTGACGGATTACGTCGCTCTTTATGCCACAAACTAATTGGTCACGTAAGTTTTCATCCAATGTTGTCTTGAAACTGCAGTGTTTCGACATTTTTTTCAATTGTGTGACATATTCCGCCACCGATTCTTCAGTTTGCTGTCGCCGCTGCCGGAACCTAAACCTCTCGGCTAGGACTGATGGTGTTGGCTGCAGGTGTGCACCCAATAATTCCACTGCTCTAGCAAGCGTCAGCTCCGCGGGTTTTAGTGGACTTGCCAATGATGACAGGAGTTCATAGGCTTCCTCGCCCATCATCGAAATCAGCGTCGGCAGTTTGAGCTCAGTTTTCACATTGTTGACTAACAAATACATCTCCAGTCGCTCAACATACGCAGACCAGTTCCCAGTTGTTACACTGAACTCCCGTACCTGTCCTACCGACATTTTTTGTATTCGGTTTAGCGCTGATCGTATGTAAATTTACAACATATAGACTAACTTTGATTTTCCTCGTCGCCACTGTTAAATAAAAGGCGTGCGCTCGGTACAACATTTATTCTAGAAGGGCATAGACAAAGCAAGCGTCGCTAGACGAGAACCATAGTGTAGTAACTATGACATTACAAACATTTAAGGTGTGTATACACAACAAACATCAGGTGAGATGGTGGTTAAACACGAACCTATCTACTTACAATAAAAAAACCGGAATTACTTTTACTCAGTTAAGAGTGACAGACTCCTGCGTACTCAGTGAAAGCATATCTTGCATGAGGATTTGTACCCCGAGAAAAAGTTACCAAAAATTAAATGGTTTTTGTTGTTTCTGCGGCCATGTTTTTTGACAAAAGTCAATATTGAAATATATTTACATTGCTTGTTACAGAATTACCTTACCAACTGGTCGCTGAAGGAACATCAACGGATGGCACACGAGGGGTACAAGCGACCGGTGCAGCAGTTCCCGTGCCCAATGTGCGACAAGGTTTTTGATGTAAGTTTGTTGTTACACTAGCTGTGCCCGCGACTACCCCGGATCTGTTCGAATACCGCCACGGAGTTTACCTGTTGCTCTATAACCTCCTCTATCTACTATACCTTGTAAAAGATAGCTTGATCTCTGCGACAGCTGTCAATAAAATCACGCCTATGAAGTCCTAAATTTCATAATAGTAGAGATCATTGATATTAGTACCTGTGAATGTCACACTTTATGGGCTTGCTGACATAATTAGCGATGATTCATCGCGACCACCGACTATAAACTGTCGATAAAAGTTAATTTAAAATTAATAAAATTTTTTCGTATGTTTTAATATCATAACATTATTTACATTTGTACATACTTTTTTTTTTAACCTGGTAAAATTATTAAATAAGTCCTCCCACCCCGGGCAGGGTGGGAGGGACTGTCAGACTTTTTCTGACTAAAATCCACGGTGTTTCTTCAATAACCCTTTACGTACCGGGATCACGGTAATGGGATAAGTCCCACGACCCCGGCAGGCTTCGGCCCTCTGCAGGGGGGGCCTCGTCATGTTGCTGACGCTCTTTGAGGCGCGCGTGGAACACGACGCGCCGTCGACCCGGGCATGGTCCATGGTCGGACAGCGAGTTGCCCTTTACTCGCTGTCCGCATGCCCGCGCCTACGGTGGCCGGAGATCGTCGGCCGACGTCCGACGCCGTGGGCGTCTACCACTGCGGCTGGGCTGGAGGGAGGACGCCATCCTCTCCCTCACGCGGCCCGCCTCCTCCTTCGGAAGCATGACTGCTTCACAGAAGGAGGCGACCGCTTCCCACTCCCTCTCGCCCCGCAGCATGGCCTCGACCAATGCCGGGCGCGAGAGGTCTCCGCCTATCGGCGCCGTAAGGACACGTCGGTGCTCTGCCCAGGCGGGGCAGTCTTACACCGTATGCTCTACTGTGTCCTCAGGGCGGCCCTCGCAGTGGTGACACCCAGGCGTTTCTTCCCTCCCCATCAGACACAGGTACCTCCCGAAACTTCCGTGTCCGGTGAGGACCTGCGTCATGCGGTAGGTCAGGACGCCGTGACGCCGATCTAGCCACTCCTCAAAGAGGGGTCTTACCGCCTCAATTGCGGCGTGCCCGGCCGTCGGTTGCGACAGTCGTTCCCTCCATACTGCCCTGAGATCGCGCCGGAGCTCTTCCCGCCGCGCCTCGACTTCTCGAGGCAGCGGGGATACGCCCCGGCGCTGCGCCTCCACGCGCCATTCATAGACGCGCTGGAGGGCAGTCGCCTCCAGATCCCAGGGCAGCAATCCGGCAAGGAGGTTGGCCGATTCGCCGGCGATCGTGCGGTATCCCCGGATCATTCGGATAGCCATGACCCTCTGGCATGCGACCAACTTTAGTGGTCGCGTCCGGATGCTCAGGGCCCACACGGGGGCTCCGTAGAGGGCCATGGACCGCACGACGCCATTTGTACATACTTGATATAAAATAATAGTGAGTAAATAAAACCCTATTTCTCACCTACTCATGTAACATTCCATCCGTCAACATCCCATTCTTGGATTTCGGGAGACTACACGCCGCGTTTGGCTCAAAAGGCGTGTTACCGTGTAATTTAGTAACGTTTGTAATTAAAATAAACCGAATTATATGTTACACTAGCATCGATAATAGTAAGAAACGTCGATAATTTCTATCGACAATTTTTTATATCTTGACAACCCTAGGAATGTAAGTTTGACAAATAATGAAATTAAATAATGAAATAATGATGTTTATTTTGCAAATGGGTTATAAATAACACTTTTACACGTCATTTTTTTTTCGTAAATGTAAACTAGATGAGGCCAGTCGCAATGTTGCAGAGATCAAGCTATCTTTTACAAGGTATAGTGAAAGTCCCATTAAAATCGGTTGAGATGTTCCAAATATTAGCCCGGCAAAAAAATAAACTCTTTTGCAAAAAAAAACGGGCACTTTAGATTTTTTTCTCTACTTCAATGAAGAAGAACAAGAAATAGGTTTTATTAATTTGACGATGTATTGGCATGTTATATGAAGCATCCTGGCATGATTCTTTACGTTCCAAATTTAAAATTTGAAATTAATAAAAGAAAAATAATGATTATTGTGGATTATTCTAAAATTGCTTTACTAATGGCGCGAATTGCTGAAACGATTTTTAACTGATTACGATATTTTAAAACTTTTTGGATATTTTCTGCAAATTAAACAAATTAATCTTTCTTTTTACATTAAATACCACTTTTTGATATGAGTGATAAAGCGATAAGGGCCGGTAAAATTATAGCCCTACTTGAAGAAGGTTGTTCGCAAAATTACGTGTCTCAGCGGCTAAATGTGAGTCGTTCAACTGTCCAGAGGACTTGGCAACGGTATCAAGAGACCGGTTCGGTCAAAAGAAGGTCCCGGTTCGGGAAGAAAACGATGCACATGACCGCTTTTTAGTGAGTCAGGCGTTGCGGAATCGTAAAGCGTCAAGTGTGGACCTGAAGAAGAGCCTTGAAGAAGTAAGAGGAGTAGAAGTTAGCTTGTGGACGGTCAGGAGGAGGCTTTTGGCTGCCAATATCAGGAGTTACCGCCCAGCTCGGGGCCCTAAATTACTCCTCGAGCACCGTGTTGCTCGACTTTAATTTGCTCGGAATTGTGCTTCATGGACTCTGGAGGACTGGAATAAAGTATTGTTTTCTGATGAAGCTAGATTCTCTTTGTGTGGAGAGGACCGACGCCGGCGAGTGCTGCGAAGACCACGGGAACGCTATGCGGAAGTGTGTTTCGAAGAAATCACTCCTTATGGCGGAGGCTCCGTTATGTTTTGGGCAGCAATTAATTTGACGGAGCGTACGGAGTTAGTTTTCATAGAAAATGGAACATTAAATGCACACCGGTACATAATGGAAGTCCTAATTCCATATGCACAACCCACATTGACTGCACTTGGGGAAGATTCCATTTTTATGGACGACAATGCTCGCCCGCACCGTTCTGGCGACGTGGAAGCGTACATGCAAGAAGTTGGGATCCGTCGTTTAGATTGGCCAGCTCGAAGTCCTGACCTCAATCAAATTGAGCATGTCTGGGATGTTCTAAAGAGACGGGTAAGATCAGTGCAACCTGCTCCACAAAACATCAGGGAGCTAAAAAGAGTCATTGCAGAAGAGTGGGAACGTATTCCTCAAAACGTTATTAAAAACATCGTGGAAAGCATGCCCAGAAGGATTCAAACTGTGATTTTGGCAGGAGGAGGTCACATTCGTTATTAGGATTTGTAACTTTATTTAATTAAAAAAAGTAAAAAAAAATCTTGTCTTTATTGCCGACCACTTCTTATTGTTTGAGCGTGTACATCGGTTTTAAAGAATCCGTCGTTTTTTTTTTCTTTTAATTGCCCGAATTCACTTCACGCGCATTAATTTACACGATTATAAGTATACAGACTACGTCAAAACAAAAAAAATCATTTAATTAACTCAAAGCGACCTTAGAACGTAAATTTCCTTAGGTGCCCGTTTTTTTTGCAAAAGAATTTATATAGACAAACATGTGTTTGTGTTTCAAATAACCAATAGTTCTTGACATAACACATATATTGAATTCACACATATACACTTAAATTTTATTATACAGGATTATTGGAAATATGTCCCGATCCTGTTAAGGGCGTGTAGATCATTAACTAGGAGAGGAGAGGTCATTAACTAACAAATCAACTCTAAGTTTCTAGGCCTAAAGTATACCATTATCGAGATTTTTTGTTTTTAAATATTAAAATAAAGTAGGACTTTATCGCTTTTAAAAATTTATGACAAAAAACGAAAACACGTTTTAGCATTCTTATTTATTAAATAGCTAAAGAATTAAGTTGCGCATAATAAAAAAAAAAAAAACAATCAATTAAAATCCTCCGTACTTTTGAAAAAAGAGATCCAATACTTATTTTATTTTTATGATTTTTGCAACGTCTTATGAAATAAATATTTTTTCTCCTAAAAATCACTAATCTATTTTGACGGCGGAACATTTTATTTGTTAGTTAATGACCTCATCTACACGCCCTTAACAGGATCGGGACATATTTCCAATAACCCTATATAATAGTATTAATGTAGACAGTTGTGGTTCACTTAAGCAAAAAGCCTGGAAGTTACTGGAGGAGGATATCCATAGTAAGAGGGGTCCTTAATTAAACAACAACACACCTATATTACCACTACATTTAGGACTTGATAACATCATGTACACAGTATGCCAGTCTCAGAATACAGAAAGAACCCCAGAAGCCGTGAGCGCGCCTAATACTGAAGCAACAAAAACTACTCCTAAATGGAGTAGCTTGACGCGCAGCCGATCAGTTGTTCTGTGAACGTCATATCGCGGGAAGTGTTTTACTGGTGTCCAATTTATTTAAATTATGATGTCTTGTGACGTTCCTACCGGTAAAAATGCAGCGGGGCTAAACAAAAAACAGGATCGGATCACATTTCACGTGTAACTAGCGCATTCACTTAACGTCTTATTTAATTACTGAGTCAATTGTTTAGTTTGTAATTGTCAAAGAGAATGATGCATCCATCCTGTTAGTGTTGCCAATAGAAGAGTTTTGATTTTCCCTTCTTTTTATTACCTACTGAGGGCTTTTATTATTTGTAGTATATTAATAACTACGTTCATCAAAAATATTATAACCGACATCTATACAACGTGTAATTTAAAGGGTATATACATACCAAGTGCATGGCTTCTTTGGCTGATAACAAACGATATGGCAAGGGTTTTGTAATCCTAAGTCTACGTGTGTAGAACTTATTACAAATTCCAATACACTGATACCAGAGACCGAATTTTTCAAATTAAGAAGAACGAAAAGATTTATCGTGTTATTGGCAAGTGACGTGGAAAGTTATTGACCCTCGTAGTGCTGTGACACGTTTGTTATGATTGGTATTCAAGAAATATATGAAACCAATATTTTGGTATCAATTCTTTGAGTCAGTTATTTTGTGCTGAAACTGTGCATAGAGACTCCCTACCAGATGTTGTCTTCAGTCCTTTTGGATAGATATGGGGTTTCTGTTACACGTTGTATAGATTACCGAGGCAGTTAACATACCAATATTATATAGCGGATTTTCTTTTGTTTACCCGCGCTATAATCTTCAAAAGTACTGAAGTAGAGAGATTTTGGATAAATATGGGGTTTCCGTTACACGTTATATATGTAATTATGTGTATGATATTGTTAGAATTGCATAACATTCATAATAGGTACTATGTGACTAACATAGTACCTATTAAGATTACGAAACAAATTTACAAATTTTGTGGTGTGTGTGTGTGTGTGAGGGAGGAAGGGGGAGGGGTGTACGAAATTATGTTTCTATGTAACATTATAACTATCTAAAAATTTTAGCTTCCCTGCTGAAGAATTTACCCCTAAAACGGACATATAATGTAATGTGTAGCAACATTACGCGGGTGGGAAGTGAGGCTAGCGGGGGACACTTGTCTTGTATTTGGACACAGAGCGCGGCTTGCAATTAATTACAGTTGAACGCGGTTTCTGGGGTTCTTTCTGTATTCTGAGATGCCAGTGTTCAGGGAGTTGGTCTGATTTCCCTGACACTTCATGTATCTATACAACACTTCATCTTTATACATGTGTTCGTAACAACCCAATCAATCAATCAATGTATTTTTGTTAATAATATGATTGTAATCTTTATTGATGGAAATAAATATTATCTTCTTTTATTCTTATTAAATTACTAGCACGCTTTTGTATATACAGCCGATTTTTTAGTCACCGTCCAAATTTTGATATATTAATCTTTGGCGAAAATCATTGAATACGTGTTTTTTCTTTTAGTATCACTCAATACAAAAATATTAAGATATCACATCACAAAGTTGTCTATAAGGCTCAGCGCAGACAGAACGGAGCGCAGCGGAGAGGATTTTACTAACGCACTTGAAAATAAACTTTAAAATTATTATAATAAAGTGCATAAATGCTTGAACCTGACAAAAAATGCTCGCGCGTCCTCGAAGATACGCGGGAATTCCCGCGCGGCGTCGCATCGTACGCGTACTTTCAGTGTTGTCACGAGTTTAAAGAGGGAGGACGTCATTTTTTTTTTAAATCTGAAGTAAGTTTTTCATAATGCATTTTATAGTAATCGTAAAACAAAACTCCTTTCGATGGTAAAGTCGTACACAGTGTTTCACCAAAAATACACCTTTCTTGCCAACATTTCTCGACCCATATTCTTTGACTTTCTGACGCCTTATTTTATTAACAATTGTTCTTCCATTTCTTCTTCTTCCGGCAAAAGCACAATTATAATCATATCCCAGTCCACCATCGTTGACGAACTTTCGCGACAAAGTGGCATGTTTACTGTAGAGTGGTAACCCAGAATGGTTTACTCGCGCAGGCTCGCGAGGTCGCGTGCAAGCTCGAGCATATGCGAGCCGTAAAGAAAATGCCCGAGACCTCGCGGGGATTATTCCTCTCTGTCTGCGCTGAGCCTAAAAAGTTGATGTTTCTGGACACCGCCGCGCCGTGCGTACGCGCTAGGTAACAACGCGGGCCGGCCCGCTCCGCGCGTCGCCGCTATTCATTGATAACACAATAATAAACCAAGTTACAAATATTTCCTTCATACTTTTTACAATTAGCAAAAGGTTTTTGCTATGTTCACTATGATTAGAATATAATCCTTAATTAATCAATTACAAATAAAGTAAAAATAAATTAGATAATTAAGAACTTTAGATCTTATTAAAACCGTACCAAAAATGTTTGCTATTAGGCGTATTTAAAAAATTTGAATCAACTTATGTACAAATAATTAAAAATCTAACCAAAATTATCTTAGAACAATCACATTAACAGTACTTTAATAAATGTTCAAAATGCATACCACTACAGTGTCACTTTTCACATGGTCGAATGCACGAACAATTTGCTCTTTTGATTGGTCTAGGTTTCCTCCACGTATTTATTTATTTATTTATTTATTTATTTATTATTAGGGATAACAACAGCATACATTTCTTACATGGGTACTTATCTATCATTACATGAGTAGCCAATAACAGTTATCCACAAAAGATATTCAAGGTGGATCAGTCTTAATATTAATATTAAAGATGATTGGGCACTTTGAAGAGATCAGTATATAATATTCATGAAGGATATAATATATATCATATAATAGATACAAATAATTACAAATAACATATACTAATTTATAAATATGAAGAAAAAAAAAATATATACATACATATAGAAATGAAAATATATACTAACTAGATACCCAGCCATTAAGTATATTGTTTGAAATTTTAGCTAGCCTATTATGATAACAATTCAAACAAAACTTGTTTTTTGAAATCGTTCTTAGATCCAATGAATAAGTCCACACTGTTAAAGTGTTTATTGTAAGAGTCGAGTAAACGTGGTATTACACTATTTTTACCGTAGTTACTCGAGTGAAATGGAGTACAAAATAATGTAGTGTGTCTAGTGCGTTTCCTTGGAACATTAAACTTAATCTTATTTAAAAGCATAGGGCAATCGGTCCGTCCCCGTAAAATATCGTATAGCAACCCCATATCCATTAGGATACGCCTCTCCTGCAGAGTTAAAAGATTGTATAACCGACAGTTCTCTTTGTAATCACGTGAAGAGTTATGAAATTTGAAATTAAGGTGATCTATAAACTTTTTCTGAATGCGTTCAACACTATTATTATGTATTGCGTAAAAGGGAGACCATATTTGACAACCGTATTCCAGTAGACTTCGAACGAAAGCAAAATAAACTACTTTTAAGCTTAACAAACTCTTAAAAGGTAGGCAAGATCTTAAAACAAAACCAAGATTGCGAAATGATCTGCTGCATATCGCATCGATGTGCTGTCGCATGGACATCTCCGCATCTAATAGTATACCCAGGTCCCGCACCACCTTGACCCTCTCGATTGCAACGCCGTTGAATGTGTATTGATAGTTGATAGGATTTTTTTTACGAGTAAAGGATATACATTGACATTTTTTTATGCTAACCGTGATATTGTTTTTAGTATAGTAGTTAAATAAAGAGTTGAGATCTTCTTGAAGCAAAATACAGTCAGATATGGAGTTGATAGATGTATAAATCTTTTTATCATCAGCGTAGAGAATATGATGTGAGTGCTTAATGTGATGAATGATGTCAAAAATATAGGCGTTGTAGAAGAGAGGGCCAAGGTGCGATCCCTGGGGCACACCAGAGGGGATTGATACGAAGTTAGATTTAAACCCGCCTAATACAACAGCTTGAGAGCGATTAGTTAGGTACGATTCAATCCACCTGAGCAAATCTCCATGAATTCCTAACGCGTACAGCTTACGTAACAGGATGACGTGATCCACACGGTCAAAAGCTTTTTCAAAATCAGTGTAGACCACGTCAACCTGCCCACCGTTTTCCATTTCGCCCACCACATAGTCTGTGAAACAAGCCAAATTTGAAACCGTGGAACACTCGTCGTTTTATTTACCCCACAAAAAAGTCACATGGAGTAAGATCTGGTGACCGCGGTGGCCAGGAGAATACTTTCTGCTTCGTACAGTCTGGGCACCGTTCAAGCTTTCACTACTAAGTATGTAAGATCGCACCATTTCGTAATACTCGCGGTAAGAATACATTGTAAACAAATTCACGATAGCGCGGGGCGCCGCCGAAGAAAGCGCTTGCGTCGCGTGCAGGTGCGCGTGGCCGACTAACGATAGAAGTGTCCAGTGTTGCCAACTGCTATTGTAAGAAATGCGCTAAGCAAACCCTAAAACGCACTAGGGTAGTGCTAATTTTGATAAAAGAGCACCAAATAAATAAAATCAAACAAAATATTTAAAAAAAACTTTATATGAGAATAATTAAGTTGTTATTACAAAATTAGATCGTCGTCCGAATCATTTCAATTCCAACTCGGAATCATAGTCTGAATATGAATTCAGACTATGATTCCGAGTTGGAATTGAACCATGAGGTTGCTGTGGTGGCTGTTTGAGAAGTTGATGGACCGGACGTTCTTGTTTCACTCTCCACGGAAACGGCTATGCTAACCTTGTCGTATGCAATTCAGTGTTTCTAGTAGAATTCGGATACTCGACACGCATTTCCATAGATAATTAATTAGAGGTGTTTATTAGTGTGTTCTGAAATTTAAATGTGTTTCAGAACGCGCCATTGATTGGTTTTGTTTTTACCAATGTGCGTGATAAATTGTAGACTTTTAAAAATGCGCTAGTTAGAGCACTAGGCACTGTCATGGAATGTTGAGCGCTAAAACATCAAGAAATGCACTAGATCTAGTGCCGAAAGCACTAAGTTGGCAACATTGGAAGTGTCGCGCAGGTGTAGCTGGGCGGGGGTAAGCGGGGGGCGCACTGCCCTTTTCATTGAATGTTTGCGCGGCAAGTGTAGTATTATTAACGTTTAACTTAGTGACTACGCAGAGCGGATAATTCTTTCGAGAAAATGATTTAACATGAAAATTTAGCGATCCGATTTTTTTTTCAAAATTGGAGTTATTGAATGATACCTAATGACTAGAAAAATTTGGACGGTGATTAAAAAATCAGGATGTATAGATAGATTATTATAATTAATATATGTTTATTATTATATATTATGATTAATATGTGTTTATTGTTTATTATGATTATTATTATATTAATATTGATAGTAGCCTTTTAACTATTTTGGGATCGGCTTCCAATCTAATCGGATTTCAGCTACGTATTAGTGTTTTACATGTAGCGACTGCCTATCTGACCTCCATAACCCAGTAACTGGGTAACACAATATGACAATACCCCTTGACCAGACCAGTGACACTGATTTAGTTATGGGTAGTCTTGACGCCCGCCAAAAATGTCCAAATGACAACCGGAACCACCGGCTTGGAGGGATCACGATATGCTAAGATGGTCACCCATTCAGAAACCATCCTCCATCCATTTTATTTACCCACGATAACTTGAAACAATGTTTTATCAAAACTGTTTGGTCTTTCCTCAAAAGGCCATTTCAGACTAATCTACATAATCCTCATAAACGATTGTGAATATGTGCACGGTTTTTTTTTTATTTTATTTATTCGAGTTAAACATAATAAATTGTCTGGCAGTTTGAGTGCTTTTTGCGGCCTACCTAAAGGTCCTTACCTTGGTATTGTTCGTCAAATCGTTAAGCTCCTTGTTCTAAGTTGAGCTATACGTCATTTGACAAATGCTTGCACTGTATGGACAGGCCCACTCAAATCTGTGAGCATCTTTCTTCAAAAGACCGCCTCAGACTGAAACCTACAAGGTTCCCATATAATTAATTCAGTGTAGATTGTATGGACTTTAAAAGAGACGGACCCCTGAGTTTGTTTCGGTGTTTCTTCTCAGGGTAGTCAGTTAGGAAACACCGGCCTCATCTAGTTAATATTTAAGGAAAAAAATGACGTGTAAAAGTGTTATTTAATAACCAATTTGCAAAATAAAGATCATTTATCATTTATATTTTGTTACAGCGCAACCAGATCCTCAAAAGTCACATCCGCACGCACACAGGAGAGCGTCCGTTCCAGTGCAGCAAGTGTCCGGCCTCGTTCAGCCAGTCCAACGTACTGCGCACCCACGACAGGCTTATACACCTCAAGCTGACTAGAGACGGCCGGCCGAAGGTCAAATTGACCCCTTAGAATTCGACCTTGACTTTAATTTGACCTTGACTTCAATTTGACCTTGGCCCCTATTTGACCTTAACTGTACACAACGTTGATAAAAGCGAGAGGTGTAAAATTAAACCACATCCAACTTATAAATTAAAATTTTGTGAGGATGTATGTATGTGTTGCTCTTTCACGCAAAAACTACTCACCGGATCTCAATGAAATTTGGTAAGTAAATAGTTGACGTCCTGGAATAACACATAAGCTACTTTTTTATCACGGAACTCCCACGGAATCGGGATTTACGCGGGAAAAGCCTCCCACTCAAACTAAGTCGCGGGCAAAAGCTAGTATACTATTCGTAGGTTACTGAAACTATTACAAAAAAGTTTAAAGTTTACGAGAAAAATACTGTTACGCCAGTCGCTTAGTGAAGTACGTCGAGAAACTTTGACAGAAATCAATAAACTAATGCTCGATTCACTAACGCCATCTAGCGACGAGTAGCAGTACTGAGTATCTCAAGTAGCTTCTGAATTATTCTTGCCAGTATAGGCAGTGAGTCGATTTTACAAGAATGTTCTAGAACTCATAGACCGGGGTATAAATAGATCGCAAAGGAACGCGGACAGTCAGTCTTATTTTAAGATACGACGCGATATAATTCGAAGCTTTACAAGTGAATTTCAGTGCGATTTAAGTGTTAAGTGACAAGTATTGTACTGTGAATAACTGTGTAGATTTTTGTTTTGTGTTTATTTAAGTAAAGTGTTAATTTTGGTTTAATTGGCGTTAATTATTTGTATCCCGAACCCCAGCTCGTAATAATACGAAAAAACTTCAAAGAACCTGAATAGCTGAATAATCAAAGTAAAACTTCCTTGTTTGTATTACGAACTAATAATCCAGAATGGTATCATATCATGATACATAGTAAATGTTGTTTCATTTAATGCCTCTCACTTTTATCAACGTTGTATAACAAGGATTCGTTGATATCATGTAGATCTGAAACGAAATAAAAGGCTATTTTCCTACAGGAATTTATTGAGTCCATTACTTAGATTACTAAAAAATATTGGACACAATTTTTTTCTTTTTTCAAGGAAATTTAAAATTAAGACGATACAATGAGTGATTTAGAAAGAAAAGAAATTACACGTGAAGTTCACGCTGTGTTATGGGTTTTAGCACGATGTGACGTCAGCACCCACCACTCCTGAACTTTGACGCTTTTGATCTTTGTCAATTTTGATTGATTTGAAAAGACAATAATAATTTTTAAAATCTAAGTAACGGGCTAAATAAATTAATCATTTTTGTAACAAGAAACTACCCTTTTCATGCCATAAACAACATGTAACATTATTAATGTACGTCCTGAAATTATTGTGTTCAGAATTGTTTACCGAATTGATTTCTATAATTTTTAATGTAAGTAATATTTTTGTATTTGAGTTAAGTTTATTTTTTCTTAAATTTGTCTTCGGTGACGGTAGTTGTATAAAACTGCATTTAAAAATGTCTTATTATTTTTGTTTAGGTCCTATTTTGGTTGGTTTTGACTGTACAGCGATAGTGGGAATGTAATTTACGTTGATAATTTTTTTTATTAGAATACATTTAACATAATAGAAATTGTAAATATTTCATTTTGGATGTGCATGAATAATGCTACATGTATACCTCAGTCGGACGATCTCAAGTGAAATAAGTCAATAAAATTGATATTTGGTATTTTTCAATAAATCTCGTCAAATTTGACTCTTATTAATGGCGTATTATTTTTCCAAAACAACCTCAGTCGGCCCAATGACGGTGATGCTGATGATATGAATGTGTGATCATCTTAACATATAGAGATTTATCCGTGCCTCGGAAAACAAGTAAAACAGTTATTGGTACATCTAAAGCCTGCAATAGATATTGGCCGAGCGTTGTCGAGTGAAGGCCAATACCAACATGTAGAGGTATATTTGCCTTGTCTTGCTATCGCTCGGTGTCACTTGCCTAGTTGGCCGAGTGGAGGCCAGCGCCAACGTGTATAGATCTCATTTGACATAGCTTGTCACAACTTGTAGTCGCTCGCGATCACTTGCCTCGCTTCGGGCCGGGTTGGTTTTTCTGCACAAATCAAAGGCACGCGCTCGGCCAATAGTGTTCACATGTTTGTCCGCGCGCTATTATGCGGTTGACATCCATCGTAGGCACCCGTACAAAATGTCGCTTTCTATGAATGAGGATGTATTTAAGTTTTTGGATTTTTAAATAAATAGCAGTGGCTGAGATAATTTCGACGTCGTCGTCCATATTGTTTCAATCAGAGAGTTCAAATCAGTGGTTTCAATGCACAATAAAAACTGACAGCGTCCAAGATGTGGGCGTCTCCTCAAAACTCGTCTATATTGGCCATTTGCATTGGCTTCCTTCAAACTTGCCGAACGTCTAGACAGTAGCGCTTGCCTAGTGTCAATTTGTCTAGGCTCGTGTTGGTCTAAGCTCGGCCAACATGTATTGCAGGCTTTAGGGTCATTTTATACTAGCGCAAAGTCGAAGCGTCAAATTCTTTACAACTAAAGAGAAGCCGCACGAATGCCCGATTATTCGCAGCAGGTAAAATAATTTTTCGTCCGAGTCCATCGTGATCAACACCGACGCAGGCCAATTTCCGACTGATGACGCGTAGGTTCGCTAGTGGGCGCAAGGATACGCGAGAATGCGCGCACACCAATCAGCGTTATTTCCGAAGAATGCTCGCGTCTTTTTAAAATCTCAGAAGTAATGTGTGCGTTACGCTGTGGAGTTAAGGTTGAATTTGTTATGTTCAGTTTTGGATAGACGCTTCCATGCCCTTCGACTCTGCGCTAGTATAAATTGACCCTTACACTGTCGTTACGGGTAGTCGGAAGACAGAAAATCTGACACTAGTCTTTCTCAGAGGTATCGTGTTACCCAGTTACTGGGTTGTGTAGGTCAGATGGGCAGTCGCACCATGTAAAACACTAGTACTTAACTGAGATTGGATGCCAACCCTAAAGTTGGGTAGGTATAGACTAGATTAGACTAAACCCTAAAGTTGGGTAGGCAGATGATATTCTTATCCCAGTAATTATTTAAATCCAAATGATATCATAGTAACTTTTTGTCTCAACACCAATCAATTGAACAAAACGGTAATAGTTGCAACCAAAACATATCGATTGGTAAATACGAATAATGTTTAGTTTTCCTAGTCGGGGCTTTTTGTTGGGAATTGGTCTATTATGAACTATTTAAATAATAAAACAGATGGGGTGGAAAAATTTTTTACTTACATTAGTTAAATTGACAGATAAATTAGACATAATATTTTATGCATATAGCCTCTGGCTTTCTTTGTGCCCTACAAAAAACAAACTAAATGTAGTGTTGCCAATACTTTCTTTATGCCTGCTTTGCACTATGATCAGAAAATAATTCGATGCTATTAACGATATGCTCTCCTAAGACGAGGCTCGTACCCCTTAAAGGGGCCATTAGCGTGTAATCGCTTAGTTTGCTAGCCCTGGCTGGTGGTTCTAATCAAGGCAATTGTCTGGTTAAGCAGCCGACATCCTCCTAAAATGACCTGGGAGACTTACAAAATTTACGGAATTTACGATATGATGTGTATTTATGAATATGAAGAAACATTTGGTTGTTTGCAGCAAAGAAAATCTTTTCAGGTGGAGATTTCGTTAATGACTCTGCCTTGGAGTATACCTATATGTATGTAGTTCTGCTCCACAAACCATGGCGCGCTTAATTTCTTGTCGTGCGAGTCATGTCGACTGTTCACTGCAAGGCTTGATGGAAGCTTCTAACGGTGCCAAATTTGTTGCCCATCCTGGGCAGACTCCATTTGCCATCGACACGCTAAGAAGAAAAAAAAAGCAACATTAGGTACCGATATGTGGATGGATGACATATCGAGATTCACTATGCCGTGAAAAGTACGTTCAGCCGTTGGTCTCGAGCTAGGGACACGGTATCGATTAGAAAGTATCGATATTGTACTCACGAGTAATATCGAAAAAAAAGTATCGTACTCATAAATGTATCGAAACAAAAGTATCGATACTTGAAAATATCGAGTACTTTTCTTAGGACCTAATACGTCGGGCCGTCAATGTCGGTCAGTAATGTCAATTTAGCTTTAGTAGGTGGATGGGCGGTAATGCAACGTATGCGACTTAGAAGTTTTCGGTTACACAATTGACGGGAACCGGCGCTGGTTGGAACAAAAGACAAGAGTCCAGCGTCGTATAGGAAAGGCAGCACTAACCTTGATAATCCAGGATATTCAGGACTGCCAGCACTCTGATCACAGTTCACCACCACAGTATAACCGTTCTTCTGCTACGAATTGGTCGCACAAAACGACGCGACCGTTCAAATGCGATTCGATGCGTGTGTGCTCTAACGCGACTCGACAGCCATTGAAGGTCCGATCGTCCATCGGAAGATCCAGACGCGATCGATTTTTCTAGAGCGGTATAGTCTCTCTCCCTCACTCTCGAATAGACGAAGGTCTAGTGCAAGGGAGAAAGGATAATATGCGGAAGGGGAATGTCTAACCAATTAGCGATTATGCGTGTTGCCAATAATTAAAAATATAAACGAAAAGAATCGTATATCAGCGCAACCATTCCCCCGGGCTTGAAGGGATGCCTTCAAGAGTGAGGCAAACCACAAGAAAACGAATCTATTCGATAATTACTATCCTATAACTACGAAACTAAATACCTAATAACTAATATTAACCTAACCTTAAAGACGAATTAAATAAACTACTGGTTAGGCAATGGGCAAAGACGCACCACGGGACGCAAGTAGGATCCAGTGGTTGTCTTAACCCGAACGATACGAGTGACTCCGGTTGAGTCAGGGAAAATTTCCTCCACGACACCCAAAGGCCAGTGTAGTGGGGGCGAGTTGTCGGATATAAGAATCACGACCGTGCCGACAGAGACCGGATCGACCGGCGTGTTCCATTTGCGGCGAGATTGCAAAGTATGGAGATATCCAGTTCTCCAGCGCTTCCAAAACGACTGTACTAACTTATCTAGTAGCTCGTGTCTAGCAGTAAGAGTTCTCTCGTCTATTTCCTCGGCAGGCAAGTATTTCAGAGGCGTGAGATTCAAAAAGTGCGCTGGAGTCAATGCGAGCGGCTCTGAAGGATCACTAGAGAGTGTCCTACAAAGAGGTCTAGTGTTCATTACCGATTCTATTTGAATAAGAACGGTACTTAATTCTTCAAACGACAGAATAGTATCGCCTACGACCCGATATAGGTGTGACTTTAAACTTTCAATATTAGCTTCCCAATTGCCGCCAAAGTGACTAGCCGTCGGGACATTGAGTGACCAATCTATTCGATTTATAGCTAATGTATGACCATATTCCGAATTATGGTACTTCGAACAAAGAAATGCGTGAAGTTCCGAGAGTTTCCGTTTAGCGCCTATGTAATTAGTCCCGTTATCGGAATAAATTCTACTAACCGGGCCACGCCTTGACAGGAACCGTTTAAAGGCGCCCATAAAACTAGCTGTGCTAAGATCCCCAGCGAGCTCTATGTGCACCGCGCGTGTAGTCATGCAGACGAACAGACACACGTAGGCCTTGGTGGAGCGAACACCTCGACCGCGAGACATCGTAACCTTAAACGGACCGGCGTAGTCCGTGCCCGTGTGGACGAATGGCTTAGCGGTTTGAACGATACGACAAGAGCGATGATCGGCCATCTCAGGAAAGCTCTGCTTAGGGCGCAGCCGAAAGCAGGGAAGGCACTTATGGATCCTATTCCTAATTAAATTGCGTGCAGAAAGGATCCAATACTTCTGACGCAAGAGCGACATTAGCAGGTCGGGACCTGCGTGACAGTTCAATTTATGATGATAATCGACTAACAAATTCAAAACGAGGTCCTTGCTTGGAAGCAGAATGGGATGTTTCCCATCATAACTTAAATCCGAGTTTCTTAAACGGCCTCCGACTCTAATGAGTCCGTCTTCGAGAAACGGTTTTAAGTGTCGAAAAGCAGGACTACAATGTTTGCCTTTCCTGAGTTTAACCAACTCAGTGGAGAAATAAAAGCGTTGAAGCTCGCGAAGTATGAGCAATTCAGCGAAGTTGTAATCCGCTGCCGCCATGCGGTAACCAATAGGCAACAGTTTAGCGAAACGACAAATGTAAATTACTACTCGAAGTAATTTACTCCAAGACGAGATACGATCGACCAAAGAAAGAATAGTAGATCTTTCGGTTGGTGTAGCGGAGAGCAACGAATGTTTCTTCTCTTCGGGCACTTCGCATACCGAAGAGGGATTGAAGGGGACGACAGGCCACTTCGAAACGTCTAAGCTGGCCCACGGAGGACCACTGAACCAAAGCGGATGATCAATGATTTGGGAAGGTGTGAGCCCACGTGACAGACAATCTGCGGGATTGTCCGTACCGGACACGTGATACAGGTTTTGTGGCGATAAGTCGTCCTGTATTTTCGAGACTCTGTTGGCCACGAAGGTGTTCCACCGATGGGGCGACGAATGTACCCAACAGAGAGCGACTGTTGAATCCGAAAATGCGAATATGTTGCGAAATATAATGCGGTTTTGACAAGCGACTACGACATTTTTTATGAGTTGAGCTAGCACAAGAATAGCGCACAGCTCCAGACGAGCAAGAGAAACGACCTTTTTAGGGGAGACCTTCGACTTAGCGGTCAACAACCTAACGATATTGCCATCACTATTTTGAACGTGGAAGTAAATAACCCCCCCGTATGCTTTCTCACTGGCGTCCGCGAAAGCCAATATAGTAACCACACTATCGCCGACGATACCAACGTGACGTGGGATCCTTATATTACAGAGCAAGGGAAGCTCTTCTTTGAAGCGAATCCACAGCCTGACTATATCTTCAGGTGGAGTATCATCCCAGTCACAATCAGACAGCCAAAGCTGCTTGATTAGAAGTTTAGCGTACAGGACAACAGGTGCGACAAATCCCATGACGTCCCATATTTTAGCGACACACGACAATATTGTACGCTTAGTACAAATCTGAGCGGGAGTATTAATTTTCATGCCGAAGTTGTCCGACGTAGGTGACCAACACAAGCCCAGTACTTTATGTTGGTCGGACTCATCGAATTCCTTGACAACTGGCAGGCGGTGCGAGGGTGGGATCGAATCTAATACGACTTGGGAATTACTGGTCCACTTAACTAGCTCAAATTGACCAGCCTTCATGAGACCTATCATTTCCGAAGCGGTGGAAATGCCCTCGTCTTCCGTGCGAACGGAATGGACGTAGTCGTCCATATACAACCCCGCAGCGACAATATCTTTGGCCTGAGGGTAGGAGTCACCCTCATCCTCAGCCAACTGCTTAATAGTTCGAAGTGCATGAAAGGGGCTAGACTTAAGCCCAAAAACGACACGATTAAATTCATAAACCTGTAAAGGTTCTTGCGGGGAAAAGCGATACAAAATGCGTTGGAAACGCCGATCAGATTCTCGGACTCCAATGCTGAGAAACATCTGACGAATGTCTGCGGAAAGCGCTATCGAAAACAAACGAAAACCAATAATAATATTGAACAAGTTCCCTTGTAGGTTCTGTCCACCATACAAGAGATCATTAAGCGAGATGCGGGTAGTAGTTTTACAACTACCATCGAGAACGACACGAAGTTTGGTTGTGACCTTATCATCTCGGATCACACCATGATGCGGAATAAAATACGAACTTCCCGCCGAATCAGGATTCGTAGATGAAATGTAGCCCTTTTCTAAATATTCCCGGATGACACTGTCATACGCGACCCTTAATTGTGGAGAAGCTTGCATCTTCCTTTCCAAGCAGTAAAACCGCCGTTCACTTGCTTGGCGCGAATTGCCAAGGGATTCGACATCAGCCTTGAAAGGCAAAGCTACTACGTAACGTCCCTCACTATCCCGAGTGGTAGTGCGGGTGTAAAATTCCTCACACAATTGGTCGTCCGGGCTGAATACCGGGGGAACACTCACTTCCTCTAATTCCCAGAATTTCCGGACAGCAGAGTCTAATGTGTCCGCGATACAGCAATGCGATACGGTCGAATTACCGTCAGTACATGCTGGTGCGTCACCTACGATCACATAGCCAAGGACCGTTTCTAATGCGAGCGGCGATAAATTCGAAGTCGATCCTTGAACTCTGTTCGACAAAAGCAGGTGCGGAAAAATCGAAGCGCCGATCAATACGTGAATCGGGCCTGATGAATAATATGTATCGTCTGCCAACGGTAAGTCTTCGAAGTTAGACAGTCGCGAAGTGTCGACTGTCGCGGTTGGCAGACGTTCGGTAATCCTATCTATTACCAACGACTCAATATCATAAGTTATATTATGATCGAAACGAGAATGAATTTTAAATTGTACGGAACCTTGAATGGGTTTACTCGAACCTCCTATACCCCTAACAGTGGAACAAGTAGGTCTATTATTTATGTTTAATCCTAAACGTTGACAGCAATCGCGAGTAATAAAGCTACTCTGAGACGCGCTGTCCAACAATGCACGAACGCAATGTTCGTGACCACGAGAATCTAGAATAACGATACGTGCGGTACCCAACAACACAGTTCTAGAGCCTTTATAAGGGCCGACTGCACTTGAGCATAATGCTACATCCGAATTCGCGGGAATCGAACCCGCGCTCGGCTCTTCGACTGAGCGTGACGGCGACATATTTGACGCAGGCCTATTTCCAAAACATAGCAATGTATGATGTTTGTACCTACATTTTTTACATGTAGACGTCGACTCACACGCAGACACGCGATGACCACTACTTAAGCAATTTATACACAAGTTGTTTGACTTAACGAATTTAAAACGTTGATCGGGGTTATAACTCTTAAAAACCGTACACTTATAAATGTAGTCATGGTTTTCCTTACACAAACTACAAGCGACTGGTTGAGAACTGGACACATATGCGTTACTTGATTTACGATCTAAAGGCCTTTTATTAGTATTGACTCGAGCAACAGGTATCGAAGTTCGTTCTAAAACCTTTATATGATCACTAACGAAATTAACTAAATCGGAAAACAATGGGATTTCGGATGCATTCGACTTTAATTGATAATTGGATTCGAACGTACGAACGGTGTCTGGGTCCAGTTTTTTAAGCGCGACATGCAATAATATAAAATCAGCCAGGTCACTGACTTTTGTATGTTTTAAAGCAACTACCGACGAAGCGAACTTATCAATAAATAATTCTAAACTACTAGGGGTACCTGATGTAATAGATTTAAATTCAAATATTTGAGTTAAGTATGAAGTTGCCGATTGTCGACTATCTTCATATTTTTTACAAAGCAAATCGAAAATGAGTGGGTAATTATCCGCAGACGGGGTAATACCAGCGAAAATTGTACGAGCTTTATGTGTTAATTTACCTAATAAATAATATAATTTCTCACAGTCTGTTAGAGAAACATTATTATGCACGACATTACGATAACTAGCGACGAATAATGGCCAATTCTTAATATCTCCGTTGAATTCGGGTATTTCAATTGGCGGCAATCGAGGTGACCTTTGGACCTCACTATGAGAGTGAGCCGTCAGGTTCTTCTCAGCCCGTAAAATGCGCCCTAAAAGGTCTTCGAACGCAGAAAGCGATTGATAATCTACAACATATTCAGGGTTTAATTTTAGCTCATGAATAACAATTTCATCCAAAGCACTTTCAAAATCCACACGTAGTGATTGTACTAACGAGATGTCGCACAAAAATGATTCCTTAACGCTTTCATCCGAATGAATGTGTTTTATTTTATCTGCAATACTCTGCATGCGAGCAAAGATACGATCTCTCTTTGCTATCAATCTTTTAAGAGTAATATCGGTCGGTGCCATATTTATGAGCTATGAATATCAAACTAATTATTATAAGATATTTAGTAACTACCCACCGTTTTGCGAAATAACGGCCGGGTGCGCGACGCGGTCTCGAGTAACCTTGACTCGACCGATTTGTATTTAATTTACAAGTAACGATAATTAACTACTAGCGGGGTTGCGAAATTCCTTACTAATCGATTATTAGCTAGGAAGACACGAAAACGACGTAATGAATTACGATGTACTTACTTGCCACGCGTTGGCAAATAAGTATCTATGCGGGGTTGACTACGAAATACGAATACGAAACTACGATATACCTAGCGAATTCTAGGGAATGGCTGTGCTGATTATTATCCGACTCGGGAAGGACCATTAAATGGATGGGCGGTAATGCAACGTATGCGACTTAGAAGTTTTCGGTTACACAATTGACGGGAACCGGCGCTGGTTGGAACAAAAGACAAGAGTCCAGCGTCGTATAGGAAAGGCAGCACTAACCTTGATAATCCAGGATATTCAGGACTGCCAGCACTCTGATCACAGTTCACCACCACAGTATAACCGTTCTTCTGCTACGAATTGGTCGCACAAAACGACGCGACCGTTCAAATGCGATTCGATGCGTGTGTGCTCTAACGCGACTCGACAGCCATTGAAGGTCCGATCGTCCATCGGAAGATCCAGACGCGATCGATTTTTCTAGAGCGGTATAGTCTCTCTCCCTCACTCTCGAATAGACGAAGGTCTAGTGCAAGGGAGAAAGGATAATATGCGGAAGGGGAATGTCTAACCAATTAGCGATTATGCGTGTTGCCAATAATTAAAAATATAAACGAAAAGAATCGTATATCAGCGCAACCAGTAGGTATATTAGGACAGAAGAAAGAACATCAATACTAATGGTAGTGGTATACTAATAAAAAAGACAACTGATTGTACAAATTATTTAAACTAGTATATTATTCATTCCTTTAGACACATATTAAAGTACCCATTCCTTCTCCTATCTACAATCGCTAATAGATAGATACACAGCACAGAACAATACTTTCAGATGCCACAAAATTGGAGAAAAAAAGACGCGAAACGAACACGAAGAATAATACGATTTTGTGTGATATCATTGTACATTATAAGAACTACATTGTACCTTATACACAATAAATAAATAATAATAACAAAACAATATTCTAACGGTGAACTTACTATTGAGTTATTGATTAGTGAAGAAACAATGAACAGAAAGACTGAAGGAATGATTTCGAACTCAATGTAATAATTTAGAATGTCAGTCCAATTGAACCAGATGGCGTTGCCGTCCAAGATTTATTCGATACGATACCTGTCAAAAAGTACTCATTGAGTAAAAGTATCAAAAATACAAAGTATCGAGTACAAAAGTATCGGTATCGAAACGAAACGTATTCGATACCAGAAAGTATCGATACTTTTTTCGTATCCCTATCCCGAGCCATAAAATCAGACACTGGTCTTGCTAAGGGAAATCGTGCTACCCCGGACTGGGTTGTCGAGGCAGTCGCTCCATGTGAAACATTAACACTCAGCTTTATTCGGCTAGACAGGAAGCCGATCGATACAGTAGAAAGAAGCTTACCGGATGATGATACAAAGATTAGCGATAGTTAAACATGCTGAAAACTGGAAGCCTTATTTTCGGGCGAGACTTGCGCAGCTTCGTGAATGCAAAAGCTTTTTTCTCAACCATCACACAACGCCATCTAGTCCCAAACTAAGCAGAGCTTGTGCTATGAGTACTAGACAACTGATAAACATATGTATATATTTCTAAATATATACATATCTATATACATATATAAAAGAAAATCGTGTTAGTTACACTATTTATAACTCAAGAACTGCTAAACCGATTTAGCTGAAAATTGGTAGGGAGGTAGCTTAGAACCAGGAGACGTACATAGGATATTTTTTATCCCGGAATTCCCTCGGGACCGGGATTTACGTGGGAAAAACCTCCTTCGCGAACGAAGTCGCGGGCAAAAGCTAGTTATAGATAAATTACACCCAGATAAAGAACAATTAATGATCGTGCTCATCACACAAACATTTGTCCTGGGTGGGAATCGAACCCACGACCTTGCGCATAGCAGTCAGGGCCACTGACCACTAGACCAACAGGTCTGTCGAAAACCTGCAAAAGCTAATAAGCAAGTAATCTGCCGGGATTGATGTTCTGACGAAATACCACGGTACCAGTGTATACAAGGGCAACTAAGGAACAGTATTTAGTCAGTAGGACTCTGATAGGTACTCCCTTCCGCCCCACCCAAAGCGGGAGTAGTCATTTGATGATTGATCCCTGAAAAAGGTAAATAGATATGTTTCTCGATAGTAAGTATCGGTTATCGTTGAGTTATTTATGAAATATCCTACACACACATTCACAGACAAAAGGAAACCGTAATACATTGCTTCGTATGTTTAAAAATTGTCTTGTCGACAACTTGTATCACGTAATGGACTCGGCAATGTCAAATCCAATGCTTATGTTTCGCCGATTATATGCATTTTTGCATTACGCAATTAGGCAGTAGAACAATGGAATGTAAAGGTGTCAGAAAACGAAAAAGTTTGGATTTTTGTGTTTCAATAATGCAAAACTGGCTTACGGGATTTGGACAGAGTTGGCACACATAGTTTACAATGAAGTAGTACATTATATATGCTACTTTTTCAGAGAAATTTTCACGCGGTTGATGTCGTAGGCAATAGCTTGTAGCCTATAATAAACTGGCTCTTCCTGGCTAGGCCACGATCATGGATCTGTAATACTGGTACATCCCACCCACCCATACCTACACCGTACACCCACCCTCACTTACACCCACACCCAGATTATAGTGTTTAATAAAATCGTTGGACGAGTGGTCGCAAGCGCGACTGTCGAGCAAAAAGTGCGATTGGGTTTTTCTATTAGGAATTTCTCAGTAGTAGCCTGAAGTTCGGGAGTTGGCGGTGTGATCCGCCCGTCCCTCGAAAAGCACACTATGTCGTTGGTTGCGCCTGATCTCTTTCGGGTCATGTTAGATTGCCGTTCCATCAGGATATGACAGTAAAAGGAACAGAAAATGCACCTCTTTCTACACACATACTTGTTGCATAAGTTTCTCTTGCGCTAGGGTTGCCAACCGTACTCTAAAATAGAGTATTGTACTCTATATCATGTAGGTGTACTCTATAATCTATAACACTAATAGAGGACGCTAAAATACTCTTTTACACAACGTTTACTATACTAGTGCCAGTCACGCATATTATACTTAAATGAAAACAAAATTTATTAAAAATGAGCTCCTGATCTATGTAAACTTAGATTTAGAATGTTTGGAGTCGTACAATTCTTTTAAAATAAATGAAAATTTCTTATGAGCTACAAAAAGTACCAAAATGCCTTTTTAGTAAATGGTTCTCTTTCTTATAAATCCGTACTCTTTATTTACCTCCTTTGAAATCAGATATACTCTATTTCTTCTAATAAAAGTTGGCAACCCTATCTTGCGCAGATGGCTAACCTCCACTGAGATTGGCTGCCGGGTCGAAATCGGTCTGGAGGTCTATTATTATTATCGGTGTTATTGGTTTTGTATTTCCTCTTTTTTTCACACCGCCTTCTAAAATTAAAGTTATTTTTGGCATTGTAGTATTTCGTTATGAAAGCCGGTTTTATTTTTGGCAAATAGTTTTTTATCACGCTTTTTAGTGGGTTGGTTTGTAATTTATCTAGTTACAAAAGCCAAAACGTCAACTGATTATCACCTTTTACAAAATATTGCTTTTCCCGACAAGAGCCGTTAATTTTTGAGGAGTTTTCTTGGCACCTACTTCACCTTCAGGTCTACTTCATCATATGCATTGTGACGAGCATAAAGTACTTAACATCTATATTCAATTCATTCGCTAACTTGCTATCGTACTAACCAGTTCATTGTGTCGTGCGCTAACTACCCTAAACTAGCCGAAATGACTAAATGTGATATTTGTAACAAAGGAATAACGAGCAGGTCGCCAGGACTAGAATGCAGGTCATGTGCGAAGACTGTGCATGCAAGTAAGGCCTGCTCAGGTCTTACTGCAAAACAATTGTCTGCTCTTCGAAATGCGGAGAGCCTGGATTGGATATGTGACGAATGCAATCACAACTCACCAAATAGAAAATCATCCTTTTTTATTCCGGACGAAGAGGACGAAGAAGAGGAAGTCGCTACCTCCAGTAGAAACCTGGGTAATTTCAACATTGACAGTGAGAAGTTTTTGAGGGATATCACAGCGGAGTTGAAAAAAGTCCTAAAAAAGGAATTACAACCGATTGAGCTATCAGTAACTCTCTGCGGAAAAAAAGTGGACGAACTCACAAGAACCGTGGAAGCTCAAAATAAACATATACAGGAGTTAGAGAAGAAATATACCCACCTCAGTAACGAAAAAAAACATATTGAGCTCGAAATCACCTCTCTGAAACAATATGTACGTAACATAGAACAACAGCGTCTTGATAATATGATAGAGGTGATAGGAATCCCTAAAGCGCAAAATGAAGACCTTGGTTCGATGTCGGTTAAGCTGGCTGAGAAGCTCAACGTGGATAAATCCCAAATACTTCGTGTTAAACGTATGGAGGGGCGAAATGAACGTGACGGAAACGTCGTAGTGGAGTTAAAAGAACCGGAGCAAGCACGCTCGTGGGTACAGGCATCTAGAAAAGAAGAAGTGCTGCTAGAAAAACTCATACCGGATGTTCCTGTAGAATTAGCTAAGTCAAAAGTGATCCTGCGTCGCGCCATAACGAAAGCTAATAAATCGTTGCTGTGGCTTGCCCAACAGAAACTACGACCAGCATATAAATATGTATGGTTCCAGGATGGAAAGGTACTGCTGCGTAAAGAAGATAAAGATAAACCTATAATCGTGAGGAGTGATACGGACATCGACAGGCTATTGACTACAACGAGGGCAGGAGGGCAGAACTCTCAGCGGTAATAGTTTGAAAAGGTACCCCGGTCTCTTTTACGGATCATCAAGAATTGTTCGATTGCGCAAACATTAATGAGTTCGGTAACATTATACATTCTACTCCTAAAACTAGTCTCAATATTGTTCACATAAATATTAGATCCATAGCTAAAAACTTCTGTTTTGTTTCACAATTAATTAGCTCGTCTAATATAAATATAGATGTCCTTATCTTAACAGAAGTTAATATAAATGAAAACACTGTTCATATGTATAACATCAATGGCTATAAAATGCACAGTAAATTGCGTAAAAGCAGAAAAGGCGGTGGAATAATAATTTATGCCAGAGATGGTTACGTATTTATAACTTTAAATCATCCTCTTTCTCACTGTGAATGTATATTAGGTCAAATCACCACTCCTCAGAACTATCACGCAAATATTTGTGCAATTTATAGGCCCCCCAGCGAAAGTAAACATCTATTCGTAAAAGAACTAAGTAGTGTGTTATCAAAATCATCCTTTAAATCATGCGATACTTATTTACTTGGAGACGTAAACATAGACCTAAAAACATACGACAACATACGAGAATACTACGTTAGTAGCATGTCCGAGTGTGGACTAACGAGCGCGATATCGGACTACACGAGAATTGAAAAAAGCGGAAATAACACCACACGTAGCCGTATAGATCACATTTTTACAAGAACGCGCTCATTAGATTTGTACACGGCCGCACTCGGAACTGTACTGGCAGATCACCGCATGATAATATTGTCGTGCGTCGGACTTGACCCAACGCCAATACAGGGTGTTACAAAACTAAATCAACATATTAATAACGTAAAAGTTAAATCATTACTTAGTGATGTAAACTGGAGTGAAATAATAGGTCATTCAGAATGTCCTAACTCAATTTACGACCTCATAAAAAACAATTTAATAAATGTTACGAGGAATCAAAATATACCAAAAAAATAAATGAAAATAGTAAAAGAAGCAAACTACCCTGGATAAGTTTTAAAATAGATAACATGTGTAAACGAAAAGATCAATTATTTATAAAATGGAAAAACGATCCGACTAATAAAATACTACGATTAGAATATAATAAAATAAGAAATAAGACTCATAAACTAATTGAAAAATGTCGTAATAAATATTATATTGAGCAGATAAATAAAAGTAAGTCAAATCCTAAAAAACTATGGCAAATATTAAATAATTTGTCTGGTCGTAATAAAACCTCGGTAGATGAAACTATACTTAGATCGTTCAAAATTAATAATATAAAAATAAAATCAATAGCTGACAACTTTGCCACAGAATTCAGAAACAGTGTTACAAAGATTTTACCTAGATGTAACCAGCGTCTACTGAATGAATCCGAATATACATTTCCTAATAATAAATCAATGTTTTTTAAGAAAGCTACAGAACGCAGTGTATACAAACTTATTAAAAATCTTAATACTAATAAAGCTCCTGGAGTAGATAATATTAGGTGTGTGGACATACAATCGATATGCGATAAGATTACAGGTGTCATTGTGAAACTTATAAATACTAGTATTCAAAAAGGGAAATACCCAGAAGATCTTAAAACAGGTATAGTGAGGCCAATCCATAAAAAAGGAAGTTTTACTGATTATGCTAACTATAGACCGATCACTATTCTACCTGTTATTGACAAAATAATAGAGAAATATATAGGTAATCAAATAAGGGATTTTTATGTAAAAAATGAGGTGTTGTCCAGCACGCAATATGGTTTTCAACCAAAGAAATCAACCTCACAATTGTTGTCAAAATTCACGGACGAGGTCAACGAATGTCTTAATGATAGAAATCATGTACTCTTACTATTTATTGATTTCAGCAAGGCGTTCGACACTCTTAGACATGACACGTTGTTGACAAAGCTAGATAACACGGGAGTTCGAGGACCAATACTTGAGTGGTGTAGGGACTACCTCAAAAATCGAAAATATAATGTTAAAATCAGTAATCAGTAATCAGTAGAGTTTCTAAATGGGCGCACGATGCTGGACTGGTCCTTAATGCAAATAAAACTAAAATCATCCATGTTCACTCTAGTAATCTAAGACCAATTACCTCTTTTAAGGTAATCGCACATAGTCACAGTTGTCTACACTCTCCCCCTTTAGGTATATGCCAATGTGATGCAATTGAGCAAGTAACGCACCATACCTACTTGGGTTTAATTGTAGACAATCGTTTTAATTGGAGCTATCACGTGGATTCAGTGTGTCATAAGTTGCGAGCTATACTTGCCAAATTTTATATTTTAAAACCAAAAGTTCCGCTCAATATCTTTCTTAACATGTACAATGCATTAGTGGAATCAATAATAGCATACGGAATCACGAGTTACGGCCGAACGTTTAATTCGTATATTGAAAGAATTTTTAAAACTCAAGTTAGACTTTTAAAACTAATAGTACCTAGAAAAGTTAAGGATGCAAGCCAAGAAAACATTATGCATCTTTTCAAATACTGTAAAATTTTACCCGTACAGAAGATTCATTATGGCCTTCTTAATAGAACAATTTTATAATAAAAGCATACAAAAACCTATATCTCATAAAATAACTACAAGAAGTATCTCTAATAATCAATTAATTATCCCGCGCATGACTAATTACTATGGTAGGCGAACTATAAAATATGTAATTCCTAAGCTAATTAATGCAATCCCACCTAACTTAAAAAAACAAATAAATAGAAAAAATTATAAAGCTAAATTAAAAAAATATTATTTCGACTGCTTAAATAATCTTAATTAAAACATCAGTTACTTTAAGTTATAAAATGAAGCAACCTGTACATACTCATTAGAACTGGTTTCTAATGAGTGGCACAACAGAGCGCTGTTAGCGCACAGTCACTTAAAAATTTGCTTGCATACCCTACAAGTTGGTTCTAAATGCTAATAGATGTTTACGACTTAGTCGTAGTAGCTAGTTAACTTGTTAACTTACATTGTATAATTATACATATATTTATATCATACTTAAGCTTATGTTATGTTAGAGTAATTGTGTAGAATTCGTTATTAAGAATTAGTGTAAGTAGTGTTACTAATGCGAATGAGTGCCAAGACAAACCAATCCAGGTTTAATGGTACTTTCTATCAGAACTGTACTATTTGTAATAAATAAATATAAAAATGCGTGCGGGTGACGTCATCAGCTGCGGCTAGGGGAGTTCGGTCGTTTCAGGGACTGCGGCGACTGCGGCGCGGGTAGGTGTGCGAGGTTGCATAGAACTTCATATAAAGAATTCGAATGCAAAGACTGCGGCGCGTGCGGTGCGGCTAGGTCTGCGTTCACCATTACGGTTGTCAGTGTAGGTACTACAAACATAATAAATACCTAATATGAATTAAACTATTTAATTTTTTAAACTTTAATTTCTATTTCATCTAATTCTTGATTTGGATGTGGAATTGGAAAATGTTTGTCTGTACTTACCTACATTGAATATATTTACAAAAAAATCACTGAAATTGGTTTAGAAACAGTAACAAAGCTTTTTATGTTTGTCTGTTTGTACACGCTACTCTCCGACGGATTGTAATGAAACTTTTGTTATTTATATCTATTAAATCTGGGTAACATAATGAGCATTGCCATACAACGTGGCAATGCTGCCAATCCTCTGGGCACGTTTCCGGACGACAGCGATATGGAGGAGTAGGTACTTCGACGCCTAAGCCTATTTAGGGTTTTTTTATGTAGGTACATAGGTATAGCAGGGTTTACAAAATTATTTTAAATATATATAGGCTATAATATAATAGGCTATAATACCTGCAATGTTTTATAAAGTATGTTGTAAAAATTAGGTTGCTACAATGTTTCACCTGCAATGTTATAATAATGACATTGCATTGTAGGAATATCATTAACATAATTTACAGTAAGTTACTAAAGGTTTGTTGCTTCAAAGTTTAAAAAACAACTTTTATACGTAATGTTGTAGCGACATCTGTTTTAACATTTTGGTAAGTTAAAAGATACATGTTAAATGAAAATAGCCGTAATGTTTTTATAATCTTTCTTTTTAAACGTTCATATGGGGGGTCTATCAACATTGTAGAAAGTTTCTGTAAGTTTCATGCTTAGTGGGTTAGCAAAGGTGAAACGGTACAGAACACAATGCAAGGCAGACAGCAGTATGTGGACTGGAACGGATATGAATGCGACTTATATTACACCTGGTCGGGTGTGAGTCAGGGCACCAACTAGGGGCCTCTAGAATTCATAATAATGATAAACGACTTGCCAGAAGTCATAAGTCATGGCTCTTGTTTATTATTTGCTGATGAGCTCAAGTTGCTGCTTGAGATTAGGTCCGAGTCTGATTGCAGGCGCCTACAGGAAGACATTGATCGAATAGTACAATGGAGTCATGAAAACAAGCTGAACTTCAACGTATCCAAGTGCTCGTTGATGAGTTTCACTCGTGCTCGTGCACCTCTGCTCTATGAGTACGTGGTGGACGCGGCGCCAATGCAGCGAGTCACGGAGGTGCGAGACTTGGGTGTTTTCATGACTCCCGATCTGACATTCCGTGAGCATATAACCAGGATCTGTAAGAAGGCGTACAGAAACTTGGGATTTGTTTTGAGACATACACAAAGTTTCACAAACATCACAGCAGTTAGGGTCCTGTATGATGCACTAGTCAGGAGTCATCTGGAACTCTGTAATGTTGGAGCGCGTTCAGAATAAGTTTACGCGCCATTTGTATAGGAAATTATATGGGGTATATCCGTTCTACCCACTGATATATCCCACTCTGTTTGTCCTGGGCATGGTTGGCTATAATCAACTGCATGTCCGACGGGAGTTTACGCTGGTCGCCTACTTGGTGAAGGTGCTTCGTGGAGTGGAGAGTAACCCGGGAGTATTGGAGCGCTTGAGTCTGTGTTTGCCGGACCGCTACGTGTGAAGGCGGCGCAGCCCGCCACTGCTACTGGTACCTACAGCCAGAACTAACCTGCTTGCCAAGGCACCCCTTACCAGAGCTATCCGTACCATTAACGACCTTCAAACCCAGATTGATGTGTTTACATGTTGTTTGAGTGAATTTGCAAGGGTATTACTATTTATATTATGCTACAAGCAAAATAACACTTAATTTCTGTTTTATATTGTGTTTGTGCTATGTTTATGTTTATGTTTTTATGTAATTATGTTTTGCTGTGTTTTGTGTTTTGGTGGTATAATAATTTAATGATGTTGTTTGTGTTAATTTTATTTCTAATTTGGTTTTTTAAGCATATAGTTTAAGTTCTTAACTGTCGCATTAGGGTAAACCCTGTAATGATAGTTGAAGCTGTTATAAATAAATAAATAAAATAAATACAATTCATACCGGAACAGCTGCTCAATCTGTATCAAGCCCAGGTTCCGTCGTGTATGGAGTAGGTACTGCTCTCATCTTTGGGATGGATCTGCCAAATACCAACTGGACGCGCTTGAGTCTATTGAGAAACGGGCCTAGAGACTCATTGGCAACGATGCATTGGTCGAGACAAACGGAGATGCGCCATCGTTACATGGTGGATATCCCACCCATACGCACTAAACGTTTTGGAAATACTTTCATTGTGCGTACGGCTAAGGAATAGAATTCCCTGCCGGAGTCTGTGTTTCCCGATAGCTATAACCTCGGGGTATTTAAGTCAAGAGTTTCAGCCAATGATATTATAAAGTACAGATATGTTACGTTCATAGTAATTTGCGTTGAAATTTGTTCCGCGTAGTAAAAACTGCACTTATCACGGATATCTATGGCACACATTGACAAGTTTTACTGATAAGTAGAACAAAAGATACGAAACAACACGCAAGTGAAAGAGATAGCTATAATTCTAACAATTGCGCTTCAAATGAGTCCTTGTGCCATAGAATATCATTTTTATAGCCGTAGAGTGGACATTCGATTGAAGAGTAAGTACGTAGGTAAGAAATTAAACATCATAATGGTTAATCATGGATCAAGTATTACCACTAATGTTTGTATTCAGCTCAGCCCATTATATTCAAAAGTAAAGTAGAAATTAATAGTCATTATGTTAATGAAATAATTTATGATCAGTCATAACAATAATTGTATGATTCGAGAACTTCGTCAAATCGGAACTTCATCTTGGTTGAAGCAGGTGGAAAGCTAGTAATCAATAAATAATCAATTTCATGACACAACTATAGGTTTCATAATGAAATGTCATGTAGCAGTTTTTTTTGTAGGTACCTTTACTGGCCAAAAAATTCAACGTTGGCGAAAATGCAAGCAACAGGTAGCTGACATTTTATAAAACATTATGCAGGCAGCATTATCTATACTAATATTATAAAGCGGAAAAGTTTGTTTGTTTGTTTGTTTGCTTGAACGCGCTAATCTTCGAAAGTACTGGGTGGATTTGGATGAAATTTGGTATGGAAGTAGCTTGAAGCTTGAGGAAGGTTATAGGCTACTTTTTACCCGACTGCAAAAAAGGAGAGTTATGTTTTTACCGTGATAGAATCCACGGGAGCGAAGCCCCGCGAGAGTACTAGTGTTTTATAAAATGTTTTAGTTACCTACCTCTATAATTGGATCTGCATTTTTTTAAGCATTGTTCGACCACATTTCGAAACATATTTGTTAGTATTCTGGAAGAGAATGCTAAAAAAAACCTGCTATTTTTATGTTATCCAGTCTGATTCGCTTTTTTGTTCACGAACAATTGCAATCCAATCTTGAAGTCGAACCTGATCCCTCGGAAACCTAATTCAATAAAAAAACAGTTATAATTCTCAATAATTAGTCAAATGAACTTTAGTCAAAAAAATTGTAACACAAAACAAATTAAGAACACAAATTATAAACAAAAAACTCAATCAATATCGCTTCTACACTTGTAAACTTTTAACTAATCTATGTCCGCACGCACGCATCCTTATCGCTCTCGCAACAAAACAAGTTTGCTCTCTCTGTCTTCACCTAGATATGCCTCCTAAGCATAATTTATTGGCAAGTTTGGAAAACAAATGAAATATAAAAAAAAATCTTAATATATTTGCATTCTCACATGTGGTATGAGATCCTTTGTATTTTGTTTACTTTGGAAGTATAATTCGTACACTTCCGAAACTCACACGATGGCATTTTTGATAAATAAAATCTAAGGACACGGGTATTACGGTGCGGTATGCTTGTGGTTGCGTTCGACGCAGACTAGTTGCAAGACGTTCCAATTAGCTCGTGTTCGAGTCTTCACGACGCGCGCGCCTATAACATATCTGTACTATAAAATATCATTGGTTTCAGCTATAAAATAGTACTCTGTGGTCAAGAGTGAATAGGTTACTTTTAGGCTTAGAGCATTTAACCTATGGAGATGGCATAGCTGAGCGAACCCCTCTGCCAAAGTCGATTGATCATATGATCATGCACGTTATATAAAACTAGTTCATTCGCCGACCATACCATTGCTATTGTGTATCTAGTGTTCTCAAAAAATGATGAATTGTGCAGTTTCTTCTTACAAAAAGCGATCTACCACTTCAAATTTGCGAAACCATGGTATTTCCTACCACATGTAAGTATAAATTATACATCTAAATAGTTTTATTTAAGGACAATGTCGAAATAATCGTGAATGCTATTACGATTAAAAAATTCAGTGGTACGTTGGTAGCAGTGTTGCCAACGTAACCGAAGCAAAAAGCAGCAGATCAGACTTAAAAAAACAGCAGAAAACAGTAAAATGGTACTTTAAAACATTAAGTCTACTACCTACTTTATTATAATTGAAAATGAAACCCTTAATGAAATTGAAAGCGCAAGTACATAATCATTATTATTTATTTATTTTGTTAAAAATATGAATATTTGGCATTTTTTTTTAATATTCTTACAAATAATTATTAACCATTTTAAATGTCTCTGTCTTCGATATTTTCTGCCTCTTTTTTTTATTAAAATCATACATATTTTTATTGAATTTCTTCACATGTTTTTCAGTTGCATTAAATGTTGCATTCCTTTCTTTCTGTTTTACTATCGTTCACGGTCAAGTCAAACAAAATATTGTCAATATCATTTAAAATCTGCTGTTAAAACAGTAGGGTTGGCAACACTGGTTGGTAGCGCAAACGTACAGTACAGGGGCTAACAGGGTAGCGAAGTGCATAGTGATGGGATAATGTGAGTGAATGATTGACAAAATAAATTATTTTTGATTCAGTATGTTCAGCTACATTTTTTGTGTGAATCTACTGCCTATGGTTTTAAGTGCACCCAATGAAGTTTTAGAGATCGCCTAAACTCGGTTCAGGGAACTGCTAAGTAAGTAAAATAAACTATATTAAACGTTGCTGGTTCCTCGACACGATTACGAGGCTTATTTATTGCTTTTAGAGGTTTTGAGAGGGGTTTTTAACATTTTTAATTTAATATTTTTTATCAAGTAGGTTTTCTCAAGGCTATAACGTACACGATAAAATGAATGGACATGATTTTCGTTTGACTCTGTTGAATCTGATTTAAACCGATTAAGTACTTCTATTATTTTCTTTTTCAACAGAGTTCCAAAAGATCCTGCGACAAGAGAAAAATGGAGGATATTTTGCGGTAATATAGAAAGACATTTGGACACACACGTACTAGTACAAACTGTTAAGAACATTTTACGCCGCCTAGTTTTAAAGCCCTTGTGAATAATAGAAGAAAATAAGTTGAAGGTGCGAAAACCACTTTAAAAAATGAAAATTGCAAAGATCATGCTTGCCATGGAAACAGTAGTAGTTTCTTTTTCTTCATTTAGCCAATCCATTCCTCAATCATTACAGTCTCACAGCCTATCCATCTCTCAACCATCGATTACGCTTTACTTTTACATTTGCACGGCCAATGTGGCCCAACAACGTCATCATCTATCAGTGACATCGTTGAGACTCCAACGAAAATAAAACTGCGCAAGTAGTTGCAGTTTGAAAGTAAAAAAATATTTAGGCTGCAAGAAAAAAAAAACGAAACTTAAAGAAAAAGGTTAATACAAGAACTTCTTAACAATATAGAAGAAAGATCACTGATTGACAAAGAAAATAAACTAGTGTTGAGCAAAATTGTTGTTACAGAGAAGGAACTTCTTAAAATACGGATGAAAAAAAGTGATAAGCTCCCTAGGACGAAATGTTCATCAGAATTGAAATCTTTTGCACTCACTCTGCATTATTACTTGGCATAGGTGTATAAGTGCGTACGCAAGATATTTCACTTTTTTCCAAAAACACCGAACCCAAATAGACTTAAAAAACAAAAAAATACGTGTTAGTCTATACTAATATTATAAAGAGGAAACCTTTGTATTTTTGTATTTTTGTATGTTTGTATTGAATAGGCTCAAAAACTACTGGACCGATTTCAAAATTTCTTTTACCATTACTTAGAGGGATTCTTCCGAATCCGTATAGGCTATATTTTATCCCGGAAAATAGATAGGATTTTTCGTGGTAGTGAAAATTGTGGAGTAAGGCGTCGAAAAAACTGCCGTACGTTAACGATTCTCGCGAACGCTGCCTATATTTAATATAAACATTGCACCCGTGCGAAGCCGGGGCGGATCGCTAGTGTTATATAAAACAAATAAAATAAAAATAAAGCCTATCCAATTGATCGTATTATTTTATTATTTACCCTTGCCTACTATTTGACATGTATACATTAGGCCCGTATTTAAGAACGGGGCTCGTTATGAATCTCAAATTCCCGACCCTAAATAATCAACCCCAAAAATATAGTTTCAAATAAATGCATTCTATACTACTTACTCTGAACTGAAATCTGTAGGTAGGTTATGTTGTTGCAAGACGTATACCATACCACCATTTTATTAATATCATTCATTTGTAGCTAATTAAAATATTCAATTCTTATAGGAAAGGCGCAGGTCCAGCAATTAAATAGGACATAGTATTATGTAATTACGAAAAAATTATTGACTAAAAATAAATACTAATATCGCACCTTTGGGAACAAAGGGTCACTACTGCATGTTTTCCAACTTTACAGGAGGAGCATTTTTCGATTTTTTTTAATGTAATTTTTTTTTAACTCTGTACTGTTTTAGAGTATTGACGCGATTCTTACATTCTTAAATCCGTAGTTTCTTCACGGACAATCGTGAATATTTAAAAAGAAATACAAGAAGGGGTTTCTGAGAAACAAGCCATAAACTAAGGAAAGGGTACCAAAAGTGACTTTTTGTTACAAATCGCTAACTGTCATATTGCAGAAATGACCTTTTTAAAAAATAATAACTTCATAAAAGTACGTATTTTTTATTGATACGGGTGATATACGTTTATTTTTAGTAAAGATATATTTAACTGGAACCTAATACAAGCTAAAACAAGCAGAAAAAGAAGAAGAATCGGTAAAATACTATATTTATTAATAAAATAGAGGGTTATTAAATGAAATAGATGATATCTTTTTTATTTTTTATTTCTATAATAAACAAATGGCATCAAAATTAAAAAAGAATAACATACATTTTGAAAGAGGTCCCACACCGACACCCGTGTGGACGATATATTGGCCAACTTGTATGTTGGAGGCACCACAAGCTCAAGGTATTTGCTCCAAACTATAGAAAATGGCTTTCAAGTTACTATCAGATAAAACCTTAATTATACTGAATAGTTATAATCATAAATATAACCGTTATAGTATAGATAAAATGACAGTAGCATACTGTTTAAGTATCTAAAATCTTTATGAAAGTTTAAGCTGTAGGTACTTAATATTTAATAAAATAATCAAAATAATCCCTTTAAGACCATGTCTCAGGTGCATGGTTTAGCGCTATATCGTAGCACTAGATTAGTGCTATGTTGGAGCACTATTTTAGAGAATATATTTAAGGTAGCGGAGATTTACTTTAGACAGCACTTTGGAGAAAAAGTTAGGGAGAGCAATGACAAGGCGTGAAGTCGCAGTAATGAATGTGGAATGAATGTTTTTTATTAAAATAGAATTGTGTATATATAATAGTAGTGTTTACATAAGTTAAACAGTGGTCACTGTGTGAGAGAACGCGGACCTCCGCCCGCGTCTCATGTAACTGTTGACATTATATTTAATTTATAGTACTTATAATAATATTCCTTTGTGCATTGTATGAGCGATTGGTTATCAAAGTGAAGGGTGTGTGACGCATGCTACAGGACTCCCCTTCAAGCGAAGCGTACCGGCAGTTTGATGATACGTCCTTAACGTGTCTGCTTGTTTTCAGCGGGATTTGACGTCAGGCTTGCTCTCGGTACTTCTGTTTTCTTGGTATCGCTGTCTGTAACTTGTGTGGTAGATGGTAAAGTTTCTTCCGAGATAACATATGCAGGTTTCAATCGATCTATCGAAATGTTTGCTTGCCGATCGGGTAACTGTACTGTGTAAACTTTTTCTGTGCGGCTTATCACTCGGTAGGGTCCTTCGTATGGTGTTTGAAGTGGTTTCTTGACTGCGTCGGTTCTGATAAACACGTGGGTGCTCTTCAAAAGGTCTTGATGAATGAATACGGATTTTTTGTTGCTGTGGTGTTTGGTAACGGCTTGCGGCTTGTTTACTTGAATTATATCACGTAGTTTCTCAACGTAGGTATAATCCATAGTAGGTGTGCAGGTATTTTCTGTGAAAAATTCGCCAGGTAAGCGTAAGTTGTATCCGTATGTAAGTTCAGCTGCGCTTACTCCGGTGTCGGTGTTTAAAGAGGCTCGTAAACCCATTAGGATTGTCGGGAGCTCGTCTATCCAGGAACTTGCGTTTGTGAGTTTCGCGCGTAACGCGGTCTTGAGGGAGCGATGCCATCTCTCGATTATGCCGTTGCTCTGTGGGTGATAAGCTGTTGTGCGAGTTTTCTTTATTCCCAATAGTTTCATCAGGTTTTGGAAAAGTTGACTTTCAAATTGGCGGCCTTGGTCGCTTGTTAGTGTAGTCGGACATCCAAATCTTGCGATCCAGTGTTGGTAAACAATTTGGGCTATGCGATCAGCTGATATTTCGTCGGTAGGAATTGCTTCGGGCCACTTAGTTAATCGGTCGATCATTGTGACTAAGTATCTATGTCCTTGAGATGTTGTAGGTAGAGGTCCTACGATGTCAACGTGTAAATGTTGAAACCGTTCGGTTGGCGGGAAAGATGCGATGTTTGAGAATGTGTGTCGTTGAACTTTGCTTTTCTGACAAGGTATGCACGTTCGAGTCCAACAGCCGATGTCTGCGTTCATAGATGGCCAGAAATATTTTTGAGTGATAAGCTTGCGAGTCGTGCGCGTACCAGGATGACTGATATTGTGCACGCTGTTAAATACTTGTCTTCTATATTGTTCTGGTATGTACGGTCGTACATAAGCAGTAGAGGTTTCGCAGAATAGCTGGATGTTGCTGTTGGGTATAAATATTTTCTTGAGACTAATGTTGTCTTGTGATAATAATTCTTTGATGTTAGTATCCTTTTCTTGCGCTCTGGCTATGTCGGTATAATTCATTGTAGGTGGGCATGAGATTGTTTCTATGCGGCTAAGTGTGTCGGCGACGACGTTTTGTTTACCGCTTACGTGACGTATGTCGGTCGTAAATTCGCTGATAAACAAAAGTTGCCTTGTTCGCCTGTTTGTTTCTGAGTTTGAAGGAGTCTTTGACATTACGTATGTCAGCGGTTTGTGATCCGTAAATATTATGAGATTTCGTCCTTCAAATATCTTGCGGAAGTGTTTGACTGCCATGTAGATTGCTAGTAGTTCACGATCGAATGTAGAGTATTTCTTTTGCGCGTCGGTGAATTTCTTCGAAAAATATCCGAGTGGTTGCCATGTTTCGTGTATGTATTGTTGAAGTACTGCTCCAGCTGATGTGTCGGATGCGTCGCAGAATAAAGCGATTGTTGCGTGGTGAGATGGATGAGCGAGTAAGGCTGCTTTTATTATGCTGGCTTTACACTGCTCGAAAGCTTGCGTTGCTTCATCGGTCCACGTGATTTGTGTTTTATCCTTCTTCTTGACGTTATGTAGGTATGCGTTCAATAGTGCTTGTTGAGATGCGGCGTTTGGTATATGATCGCGATAGAAATTGATCATACCGAGAAATCTTCTCAGCTCTTCAATGGTAGTCGGCTTGGGATAGTCAGTGATAGCTTCGACTTTATGTTTTGGAGGTTTGATACCTTGTGCTGATACTGTGTAACCAAGGAACTGAACTTCTGATTGGCCTAGGTTGCATTTGGCAGGGTTGATCGTGATACCGTTTTGTTCGAGTCTCTTGAGTACAATATGCAGGTGTTCTCGGTGTTGGGTTTCATTTTCCGACGCTAGAAGTAGATCGTCGATGAATGGGAAAACAAAATCTAATCCTCGTAGGACTTCATGGATATATCGTTGAAATGTTTGTCCCGCGTTCTTTAAACCAGGGCACATACGTGGGAATTCATATAATCCCATCGGTGTGATGATTGCGGTTTTTTCTATGTCTTCTTCTCGGACATTCAGTTGTTGGTAAGCACGGTTGAGATCTATCGTAGAGAAGATAGTTTTACCAGATAGATGATGCGTAAAATCTTTGATGCGTGGCACGGGATATCGATCTGGTACGGTGATAGAGTTGAGTCGGCGATAGTCACCACAAACTCTGATATCGCCATTCTTTTTAGGCACGATATGAAGAGGTGATGCCCATGGACTCTTGCTAGGTCTGCATAATCCTTGTTCTATCATGTTTTCGAATTCTTTCTTGACTATCTCGAAGCGATGCGGTGGAATAGGACGGGCGCGGCAGTGTACCGGTGGTCCGCGAGTTTCAATACAATGTTGCACATTGATGTTGCAGTTCAATTGCATTGATGTTAGTCGCGTTATTTCGGGATACTGAGCTAGGATGTCGTGGTATGACTGCGACATGTCAATACTGCGTACGGTAGGAACATCTGATACACGTACCGGGACATTGACCTTTAAGCTCGTGACGCCGTCGATAAGTCTACGGTTTTTCAAGTCGACGATAAGTTGATGGTACTTAAGAAAATCGGCTCCGAGTATTGGTTTTGAAACATCTGCTATTATGAACTTCCATTTGTACGGGCGTCGTAGGTTGAAGTTGAGAGTTAATGTTTTTTCGCCATACGTAGCTATTTTTGTGTTGTTTGCAGCGTAAAGTTGAAATGGTAGCGGCGTTGCGACTTGACCCTTTCTTCTCGGTAGCACGGATATGTTTGCTCCCGTGTCGACCAAGAAAGATAATTTAGAGTTTTTGTCGGTGATGTATAGGCGGTGTGAATTTTCTTGAACGCCGGTGTCCGCCTCTGCCAACGTTCGGTCTAGTTTTCCGAGTTTTGTTTGTTAAAAGAGCAGGGCGACGTGCAGTGTCTAGCTTGTTCCTTGAAACGTCGGTGATAATAGCAGTGTGGTGATTGTGATGTTTCTCGGCTTCGTGATCGTGATGCGCTACGGTGGTGAGATGGGTAGCGGCGGCGGCGATAGTTGTGATCATTGTGATCATAAGGCGGTCTTGCTTTTAGATCGGCTATTTCTAGCGAGAGTTTTCTTATCTCGTTGACGAGGTACTGCGTATCGGACTGCGGTGCTGATGTAGGTGCTGCGAATGAGTGTACGGGTGCGACTTCTGTTGATGTGGTCTGCTCCATCATTTTGTCGGCGAGTAGAGCGAGTTCTTCGAGTGTAGTCTTGGTGCTGAATGTTTCGCTGACTGCAAGGACTGACCGGACGTGTGACGGGAGGTGATTTGTCCACATGAGTCGTAGCGTGGAGTCGGGAACTTTATCTCTGGCGAGGTTTCGCATGCGGCGGAGTAGTTGGGTGGGTTTCTGATCTCCGAGTTCCATCTCTGACAGTAGTTTCTGGAACTGGCGGCTGTCAGATTCTTCGTAGGCGGATATGAGCCTTTCTTTGATCGCCTTGTACTGATCTGTCTCCGGTGGGTTGTAGAGTAGGTCCGTTATCTGCTCGATTTCTTGTTTTTCCAGCTGTGCTATGACCATCTGGGCGAGCTGTGCTTGGCCTTTCTTGAGGTCGTTGGTCGCGGCCTCGAAACTGATGAACCATAGTCGTGGTCGATCGCGCCAGAATGGTGGGATGCGCATGGTGAGCGATATGCCAGCAGCTTCAGCCTTCGACACGGTGTGCGATGATGCTTGCTCTTCTGACTGGCAAGGATTTGACATTTTAATGTTATTTCACGCACCTCAGGTATATCTGGTTCGAGGATGTCTCCGCTTCAGGTGTTTTTTGTTCAGGGTTTTCTTTGCGTCAGGTGTGTTTCTTGTTCGGGTTTTCTCCGCTTCGTGTGTTTCTTGTTCGGGGTCACCACTTTAGCGCTATATCGTAGCACTAGATTAGTGCTATGTTGGAGCACTAATTTAGAGAATATATTTAAGGTAGCGGAGATTTACTTTAGACAGCACTTTGGAGAAAAAGTTAGGGAGAGCAATGACAAGGCGTGAAGTCGCAGTAATGAATGTGGAATGAATGTTTTTTATTAAAATGGAATTGTGTATATATAATAGTAGTGTTTACATAAGTTAAACAGTGGTCACTGTGTGAGAGAACGCGGACCTCCGCCCGCGTCTCATGTAACTGTTGACATTATATTTAATTTATAGTACTTATAATAATATTCCTTTGTGCATTGTATGAGCGATTGGTTATCAAAGTGAAGGGTGTGTGACGCATGCTACAATGGCATGTAAAATCTAAACAAAACTAGGCATAGTCACACATTTCAACATAATAAATCAATCATCAGTCTTAATACGATTAAAGAGTTTGCCGTTCGGCACTATCTATACTAATATTATAAAGCGGAAAAGTTTGTTTGTTTGTTTGCTTGAACACGCTAATCTTCGAAAGTACTGGGTGGATTTGGATGCAATTTGGTATGGAAGTAGCTTGAAGCTTGAGGAAGGTTATAGGCTACTTTTTACGCGACTGCAAAAAAGGAGAGTTAGGTTTTTACCGTGATAGAATCCACGGGAGTGAAGCCCCGCGTGAGTACTAGTCATCTAATAAAACGAGTATCGTGGACAAAATTCTATAACATTCTCCTAAAAGATAAATTCTAAAATTAAGATTTTACAAATTGTCATACAAATACAACCTATTCATTTTATAAACAAAATAATTTTTTTATAAACCTTTATTTTTAAACATAAATGACCGTTTATTACCATCAAAACAATGAGTATGAAGATACTCATTGTTTTGATGGTAATAAACGGTGAGAAGTGTTTTATTTTTGCTTCAAAAGTGAAGCAAAAAAAAAACACTTCTATACAATGATGATCAAAATGACTTTCTGCCTTAATATAAATACTAATCATTACAAAAATAATGTCACTTGTAAACAGAAGTGACGTTATGTTTGCAGCAAACAAATACCAAGATTTGGTAATAAAACGTGATTATTATCCATAAGTGACATTAATTTTGCAAGAAATATGTAAAATAAAAGTCATTACTTACCGTAGTGCCTCATCGTCACAAATGCGCAAGGTCACACTTCGGCTGTCAAAACACTACTGACAGGATGAGACGTTATGTTTCAAGCAAACGGACCAATTACGCGAAATAATGTAACGACACTCCCTTCCTCAAACCGATGTTATTCATGCTATTGTCACCGTTTTTGCTGAGGATATGGAGTCGATTATCGCGGTTTTTTCTGCATATTTAAGTCATTTTTGCAAAAAGTTGCAGTAGTGACCCTTTGTTCCCAAAGGTGCGATATATATAAAATAAATACCTACCTGCGTAGTTTCGCCAACCACATATTGCGATCTTGTTGTTATTTGTGAAATTATGTACATATGTTTAATTGAAAGAGTTTTGAAAGATATTAAATTTTGTTCATTCATTCATACATTAAAATGAAATTCCACTCATTCTTCCTATCACATCACTAGGCACTTTGTGTTTGTTGTCATAGGATAATTGCATAGTTACACGAAAATTTGTCAATATGTGTGAGTTTTTCTATTGTGTGGTTATTATTTTTTCGTGTGCGTTTGTATCAATAGGAAGCATGTATCTGTGCGCGATTGTCAAATTTTTGTAGATGGCAAGGACAACACATACAGCACGTATGTGTTTTCCTTGCCATCTCCATAGGTTAAATGCTCTAAGCTTTTCGGAGAGCGTGCTCCATCTTCGACCACATCATCACTTAACATCAGATGAGCTGGTGGTCAAACGCGAACCTATTACACAGAATAAAAATGGACAGTATAGAAACTAAAGCCCGATTTACACTTCAATAAGTACAGTAGCGAGTTAACTTGCGTCATCGGCGAGTTAAGTTGTTATTGTAGTTTGAACGGCAAAAGCGAGTTAAGTAGTAAGTTGTTGATTAAGTTGAGTTAAATAGACCGCGATCCTATTTTTCGGCGAGTCCAGTGCGACGTAGCCCCCTCTCTCGCGTCTCCCGCACCCCTCCAACTTAACTGGCTGGCATGTAGACGGGCGAGTTTAGTACAGTCTAGGGATGTGACATTGTACATAAAAAATCGATTTTTAATTAATCGATTATATATTTCGCATGAAAAATCGATGAATAAATAATCGATTTTTAATTAATCAATTATATATTTAGCATGAAAAATCGATTAAAAAATAATCGATTTTTCTTAAGAAAATAATCGATTTTGTTATATTAGTCGATTTTTTTTTTGATAAAAATCGATTTTTAATCGATTTTTCCATAATCGATTATTATTTCACATCCCTAGTACAGTCCATAAATTTGTAGGTTGCGGCCGCGTACACATGTTATTTTCTTTTCTTCTTCTCGGGCAACTTATGACTACTCACTCGCCTACGTTTGGACGCTACTTACAACTTACTACTTATTACTTCACTGTCTGAGTTCTTAACTCGCTACTGTACTTGTTGAAGTGTAAATCGGGCTTAAGCCTAGTTGATGACATAATTACCTACGCGCCATTGAAGCAATAGGGTTGTCAGTTTTAATGAATTTGGTTTTTTTTCACGTTTTTGTTCTGTAGTGATCAATCCTTCGAATTTAGATATCTACCTAGCTTACAAATACAATTTGAAAGCAGTATCGTTTTTAGCACCCTCGAATACCATGAAAACGACACCCATGACGAAAAAGTTGATACCTGTTACAGCCGCCATCTAGGATTCACGTTTTGACAGCACTATCGTTTTTAGCACCCTCGAATACCATGAAAACGACACCCATGGTGATAAAATTGATACCTATTGCGGCCGCCATCTTTGATTTATATTTTGTTACAACTATTGCACTATCAGCTTTAAATATCCTCATAACCGCCGCATTCTGGATTTATAAGTAATTAGATCACGAATTCATTATGATCGCGGATTTATAAGTTGATAACGATTATAAGTATAATAATAGCAATAAAATAAATCATTCTTACCTTTCAAAATCAGCAGGAAGTTTGAAATACGATAGCTCCGGTTTTGTTGAGCCGAGTTCAAACAGCCGTACATAACGCAATACGTTCGTGGCATTTTCGGAGATAAATAAAATTTAAACGTGACCACTCGTCATGACGCGGCAAGCACTACTGAGAGCACCGCAACGACTGCTTAGAAGTCTCGTCGGTGCGCATGTTTGTTTGAGTGTGCTTTTTCGAGCGTTTGTAGGTAGATTCCGTACTGTCTCTCTATTATTTTTATACTGTGCCTATTATCAATAAAAAAGAAAAAAAAATATTACTGAACGAAATAATCGCTATCATCGCGAAAGCAAGGCGGCTAATTAGAAAAGTCATGTTGGCATAAACGGACCTGACAACTAATAGTCTTTATTACTACGCAATACAGCTCATTTAAGATTGAAATGTTTGCCGAAAACAATGGATGGTTCAACTTGGCAATTCGATCGTCAAACTTCGTGATGGAGATGGATGATGACATTGGATTCCTGTCAGTGATACCAGATTGGGGCGAATCCCCCCTTAAATTTGTTTTTGTTTAGGTTATGGTGGAGAATTTGGGGGGCAATATTTTTGGAAGGATATGTGGAGAGAGAAAACTGGGTGTGGAGGGAATTGGGGGATTTTTATTAACACAACTGTAATCTGGGAAAAGCCGCAGCTAGCCGTGATGATTAAAAAATATATTATCTGAACGCATCGATCACTAAACGGGATCAAACCACTAACTAATTTGTGAAAGCACACACATGAAAACAAAATGCTGCGCACGATGATAGCCGAGTTGCTCCGAAGTTACCGTCTCCTCAGTGACGTCGACTCAGTGGTGCAAGAATGGAATGGTTTGCATCGTGCAACTTGGAAATCCATGCAATACACCGAAGAGTTCTGGGTTGAAGTTTATAATTTCAAAAATGCAGTCGGTGATAGAACATATGGACATATTGGCAAATTGGCACTAGGAATTTTGTCGTTGCCTTTTTCTAACGCAGTTGCGGAAAGAGCCTTTTCTCAACTAGCTATTACGAAAGACAAACTTCGCAACAGATTGGCCATTCACACTGATGAATCCATCTTGAGAATAAGATACACTTACATACCTACATTGCTAGAAGGATGTGTTCATTTTAAACCCAGTTCAAGGATGCTAAACAGATTTAACTCAGAAAAATGTACGGAACTGCCTCTTCACCTGCTTCCTTTACGCGGGCGAAGAGGCTGATTTAGTCATGGACACTATTGCTGATATCTGGGGGCACGGCAGTGCCCCCGCCAAGTCAAGCGCAAAGCAAACACTGCCGTACCATCTTTTTCTGGAACCATTTCGGCGTATTTTCAGGCCCCTATTTGGGGACCTCTGGATAGATTTAGAAAGCTGAAATTATCGTTATCTAGTAAGCTGGCAGCACACACTTAAACCACAAAATTTCATGTTTGTAGCTTGTTTATTTCCTAAGTTATGCATTAGCAAAGTTGTACTATTTTGACATATATAGACTCACTGATCATCAAAATAGAACTAGTACTTTCCATAAACCTAGATAGCTGAATTTTGGCATTGAGGTAGGGTTTAGTGCCTATACAAAGGAAAAACTATCAAAACTAGGATCATGGAAGATCTGGAGTACCTTATGACCCTGAGGAGAAACCGTAACAGACCAGCCAAACTATTGAAATTATCGACATGCTATGTTCACAAAGTTTATTGAGCGTGGTTAGCCCATTCTTTTGAAATTAAAAAATTGAAGGTCTGAAGTATCTGATGAAGAACCCTAAGAGCTCAGCTGAACTATGGGAGAAATGGAACTGCGCCTTGACAAAAGTTATTCAGAGTGACGAGTCCCTTCTACTGACGTGTATAAAAAATTGAAGGTCTGAAGTATCTGATGAAGAACCCTAAGAGCTCAGCTGAAATATGGGAGATATGGAAATGCGCTTTGACAAAAGTTATTCAGAGTGACGAGTCCCTTCTACTGAAGTGTATAAAAAATTGAAGGTCTGAAGTATCTGATGAAGAACCCTTAGAGCTCAGCTGAACTATGGGAGATATGGAAATGCGCCTTGACAAAAGATATTCAATGTGACGAGCCCCTTCTTATAAATGAATATGAAACTGGAGTCTGAAGTATTTGAAAATGTCTTAGAAAACATTAAAATGTGCTAGAGTCACACTAAGTACTTCAATAAAACAACATAAGCTGGGAGTACCTCCTAGTGATGAAGGTGGAAACAGGCTAAGTCCGCAGTTGAGACAACTTTCAAATGCAGCTTGCCTGGCTGAAACTCCCATTTCTTGTTAATCTTGCCTTCGGGCTTATTTTGTTTTTGGTCTTTGTCAGTTGCTAATTGGAAGTAGCCTACCCGGTAACGCAGGGGAGCAGCCACCAGTCGTATTCCATTTCCGCTTTTTATCGTTATAAATTATCCATAAACGGTCGTGGAATTTAAATAAACTCGTAAAAATGTCGACAAAATTGAAAGACGACGATGGACTATGTGGCTACCGCGTAGTTGGTATGCCCAAAGATGGTTCATGTCTCTTCCACTCAATATCTTTCTTGGTCTCTGGTAAAACTGACTCAACTTGCAGTGTCAGGTCTGCCATAGTGGTATACGTTGCCGAACATTGGGACGAAATGCAATTTTACACGTGTAATGCTGATGGTAATATGTATACCGACCAGCAATCATACACGTGTGATATGATGAAACCTACAACTTACGGATCACTTACTGAACTAAAGGCAGCTGGAGAAATCTATCCCTTCACTTTTGAAGTTTATGAGAACGGTACACTTAGGGGTTCCTTCGGCGGCAGTAACGCTGGCTCAAAAAGTAACTACACCAAAAAAAAAAAAAAAAAAAACAATTCTAATAAGAAAATCTAAAATAATGAAAGGTATAATTAAGAAACTAATCAAGTAAAAAATAGCTTTCTGCAAAAAGAAGTGAAATCCCGCCAAAACATCCTGTAAAAAATTAGCCAAGTCTCGCCTAAGCTGCTTGTTTCTCTATAAAAAGTAATGAAATCTCTAAGCAAAGCGAAGCCAAGTCTAAGGATCCTTACTGCGATTTCTTTATTAATATAGTTAGATTTTACGCGACTTGGCCGTTGACTTCGATGTATTATATTAACTAGTAAAAGTGCATAGAGTATGTTCAACGGCCGGTTACATAAAATCTAACTATATTAATAAAGAAATCGCGGTAAAGATCCTTAGACTTCGCTTTGCTTAGAGATTTCATCACATTTTATAGAGAAACAAGCAGCTTAGGCAAGACTTGGCTAATTTTTTACAGGATGTTTTGGCGGGATTGTGTATACTTGTATCTTTAATAAAAACAAATCCCATACGTGGGGTTTTTTTTTTCAAATCTTGAATTTTGGGGAGATTTCGATTTTCGGTGAAGTTTTGGGGACAACGCGAGACGGTCATCTGGCAACACTGATTCCAGTTGCGATGAAAAAGCTGACAAAATGAAATATTCGTAAGAACTTTAATTATTAATTAAAAAAAGAATAGTTAAGATAACAGTATTAGCTATAATAAAGTTAAAAATGGATAAAAGTACGCTTCTCAACCACATCAACGTTGAGGAAAAAGGCGAATCAGAAAAGAAGTATTGTTTTTGCTGTTTGTGTGCAAATGAAGAGAAAAATGTACAAAAATATGCAATTGAATGCGGTCCTCTCATGAATATATTTCAGGTAACCTTTTAACGTATATATTTCTGATATAATACGTGTCACAACACTTCAATTTGGTTATCAAGTTGGTTAGAAAATAACAATGGTATCTTATTGTTTACCTGGTTCTCATTCAAAGATACCTACATACTTTCTTTACATGCGCTACCTTCGTAGATACATTAACTATAGCCTGCTCTTGACAAGCTCTCTCAACAGTATTGTAAACTCCTTGTAACTTATCAATAATTTATTTTCTTTGTTTTACAGATGGACTGCATATTTCTATGTTATCTATGCAAGAGGATGGCTCAACACGCAGAACTGTTTATACAGAATGTGCAGAGTAATCAGATACTATTGGAAAACTTTCAGAATGTAAGTTTTTTATCAAATTCTGGGATGTTGACGCTTCCAGGGATGCGGGAATGTTCTTACAAGATGCCGAGACCCTGGAATGCAGGGCAGCTCAAACAACAGGGTAGGTTTCTAGTCTAGTGTTGTCAGTAGGAGTCTGACACTCCTTGCCGCTCCACCCAGAATGGGAGAAGTCATTTGATGATTTCCCACCTGGAATTTTTTTACAAAAAGAGTGCCGAAGCTTGTTGGAGATTTATTGATGACTCTGTCCTGGAGTGTAAATGTGGTGTCGCTCCCCAAACAATGACACACTTGATGTCCTGTCCTGCATGTTCTACCCATTGCCATTCTGACAAAGGCTTGCACTGACAGGAAGGGTCTACTCAAATCTGTGGTTCTTTCCTCAAAAGGCCATTTCAGACTGTACTCTGCATAAACTTTTGTGAATAAGTACACTATCGGTCAGTTTTAGTGCTTTTTGCGCCCTACCCAAATGTCCTTACCATGGTTTTGTTCATCAAAGTGTTAAGCTCCTTGTTCTAAGTTGAGCTGTATGTCATCTGACAAATGCTTGCACTGTATGGACAAGACCAATCAAATCTGTGAGCATCTGTCCTCATAAAATTGCCTCAGACTGTAACCTACAAGGTTCCCATATAATTTAACCAGTATAGATTGTATGGACAAAGAGACGGACCACTGAGTTTGTTTAGGTGTTTCTTCTCAGGGTAGTCAGTTAGGAAACAATGGCCTGATCCAGTCTAAATTTAGGAAAAAAAATGGTGTGTAAAAGTGTTATTTAATAACCAATTTGCAAAATAAAGATCATTTATCACTGCAGGACTGAGAACACTTCTGACAGTGCCAAACTCGTTGCCCGGCTCTGGCCTAGGTCCATTTAGACTGTCATTGACATGCTAAGAAGGAGAGTACATAGCCATATGTAAGATTGTAATTTGAAGAACAATAAAAGAATATTTTAGACAGCAATATAACTCTCAATGCTGTCCTGAAATATTCAGTTGTTTGTACTCAACTATGATTGTCATAGATAGAATATACTTTATTGTACACAAAAATTTAAACACACCTATTTAACAATTATCTCCCTCATAATGTAATAATAATTCATCCATTTCACATTCCAATGGCTGAGTTGTGACTCAGGTCTCCTAGTTTTCTTATGTGCGATAAGACCGCCAATGTAAACAAAGTTTAGCAATAATGTCAATTGTTTAAATTTTTGGTGTAAAATAGAGTATTCTATCTATCTATATATTTTCCTTATCTGGTTCCTTATAAAGTCTGAAAGTATTTATATGTTTTTAAGCTAACATGATCACTAACAGTATCATTAAATTACATGGTAAATATCTCGTTTTAAGTTCTAATGGTACTGAAAGTGTTTAATCCATTTTAATTTTAAATTCTTGTATCCTGATAGATATACCTATTAGGGGCAAGACCGCAATTAGAACCATAGAATTCAGGTTTAAGTGATTATATGTTCGAAAAGTTGGTGAATTAAAGATCTTAATATATTTTGGTGTACTTATGTATGTATGTATGTATGTCGGGCAGGTGTCCGCAACTCCACGACCATGCGCGTATTTTGCGTGAGGGGTAAGATTTCTCTTCACTCAATCCATGCCAGTTCCTCCAGGAAGGCGAGCAACGCCCTTGTTTTGCTTACCATTTCTCGGAGGGTACCTGGGTTGCCGAAGTATTTAGTCCTGTAATCCGCTACTACAGGGCAGCTTAGTAGCAGGTGTGCTGCTGTTTCGTCCTCCTCCATGCAGGCTCTGCAGAGTGGGCTGTCTGTGACTCCTATTAAATAGAGGTGTTTATTAAATGATCCATGACCGGTTAGGGCGGCTGTCACCAGCCGCATTTGCGGTTTAGATAGTCTAAGGACCTGTTTCGACAAGCGGCCATCAAGGGTCGGGAGAGCCTCTTTGGCCTGCCTGCACTCACCATGGTCCACCCATAGTTTGTGGTGTAGGTCTCTGGTGCGTTTCCTTACCAGGTGATGCAGATAACCGAAGGGGAGTGGCGCAATGGGTTCGGGTCCCATAATCGCCATACTCGACGCCCTTCTAGCGAGTTCGTCCGCTGCATCGTTGCCTCGGGAGTCGCTGTGTCCTTTGATCCATTGAATGGTTATATTGTTGTGTCTACCAACCTGGTTAAGGAGATTGTGACACTCCAAGATCAGCCCGGAGTTAACTATGTGGCTGTTCAGTGCTTGCAGGACCGCCATGCTGTCCGAAAGTATACGTATTGAGTGGTCCTTAACTTCCCTGTTTATGATGGCCGAAGCTGCCAGTGAGATGCCCAGGCATTCGGCCTGGAACACTGTGTTGTAGACCCCCAAAGGTCTGGCTATACGAATGTTGAGATCCTCCGAAAAGACTCCTGCACCCGTACCAGTACCTGTTTTGGAACCATCAGTGAAGACACGCACCTCAGAGGGACACAACCCCTCACAGCGGTGATCCTCGTACAGTTGGATTCTGTATTTTTTGTCAAAGACGATTTGTTTGGGCACCCTGTCATTAACTGCCTTCGTTATGGGGAGCTCGTTGTTGAGTTCCTCAAGCAGAGCAGTGTGCTGTGTTTCTTTCTTACCCCAGAGGTCCAGTGTTTTAAGACGCACTGCTGCCATCGTCGCTTCCTGTTGTATGAACAGATGGAGCGGCGGGAGCCCCAGCATCGCCTCCACAGCTGCTGTCGGGGTAGTTCTCATGCAGCCCGTTATCGCCACGCAGGCCAGCCTTTGCATGCGTTGCAGTTTGTTTACGGCTGTGACAAGCTTGGTGCGGGGCCACCACACCACGGCCCCGTAGGTAATCATCGGCCGAATTACAGCATTGTACAACCACATTGTGTTTTTTGGGGATAAGCCCCACTTCTTACCTATCATTTTCTTGCATTGCCAGAAGGTGATGCATGCCCTGTTTAATTTGTAGTCTAGATGGTTGCTCCAGTTTAGTTTACAGTCCAGAATGACCCCCAGGTATTTAACCTCACTAGACAACTGGAGTTCTGTATTGAACAGCTTAGGTAGGCGATGAAGGCCTAGAGTTCGTTTATGGGTGAATAAGATTAATTCGGTTTTAGTGGGGTTTACCGACAAATCATACTCCCTGCACCATCGCTCCACGATGCGTAGCGCTTGCTGGGTGAGGTTACAGATGGTTCCTGTTACCTTCCCAGGCACGAGGATTGCGAGGTCGTCTGCATAGCCTATTGTGTAATAACGGTGAGCGTTGAGTTGTGTGATGAGGTGATTGATCACTAAATTCCAGAGGAGAGGTGATAGCACGCCGCCCTGTGGACAGCCTCTGGCTATTAAGGCTACCTGCTGGTCTTCCTCAAGGCGAACCACACGTTTGCTTAGCATATTTGTAATCCAATCAATAAGTACCTGCTGTACCCCATGTCTGGAGAGTGCGGCGCTTATGCTGGAGAAGTTTGTTTTGTCGAAGGCTCCTTCGATGTCTATGAACGTACCCAGGCAGGAACCCTTTTGGTTAATCGATTCTTCAATCACGGTGACTACCTGGTGAAGAGCGGATTCGGTCGACTTACCAGCGCTGTACGCGTGTTGGTTGCCATGCAGTGGTACTGTTTTTAGAGCGCCGTCTCGTAGCTCCCTTTCACACACTCTCTCCATTGTTTTCAACAAAAAGGAGGTCAAGCTGATTGGGCGGTATGATCTTGCGTTCGTGTAGTCACTCTTACCTGGCTTTGGGATAAATATGACTTTCACTTCCCTCCATACCTTTGGAACGTATCTAAATGCCAGGCACGCTCTCATTAGGGGCACCAGTCTCGTCACAACAGAGTTGCCCCCCCATTGAAGTAAGGCCGGGAAGACTCCGTCGGGACCTGGCGCCTTAAAAGGTTGGAAGCTTCGGATGGCCCACTGGAGTTTCTCCAGCGTGATCATCTTGCGAGCGTATTGCCAATCTTCGTCCGATGGCGTTCGGGTTACGTCCGTCCATTCGGTTACCTGTGCGAGGACGCTACCTGGGAAGTGTGTTTCGATTAGGATGCGCCTCGTTTCTTCCGGTGATGTGGACAGTGTGTTGTCCGGTTTACGAAGTGAATCTGGCCCAGAAGTGGTCTGCTGTGCCAGTATCTTCCTTACCCTGTTTGCTTGTTGGCATGATTCAATTTCACCACAGAATTTTCGCCACCCAGTGGTTCGTCTGAATCTGATGCTTTTTTTGTAGGCGGATTTGGCGGCATAGTAAACTTCCCAGTCATCCTCCCTACATGTATTCATGGCTCTATTAAATGCCTTTCTTACCTTCTTGCGTTTGCGCTCCAGATCCGCGCCCCACCAGGGCTGTTTACCCGGTGTGTCGCGCGGTATGGTTTCTGGGCATGCAGAGTGGTAGCTGCTGATCAGTGATTCGGTGAGCTGGCCTACATACGCGTCTATTTGATTCGCGTCAACCAGTGTCACCAGGTCGCTTGTGTGTACAAGCCTTGTAACAAGGCTGCGTGTGTATGCCACTCTATCCGTATTTCGCGGGTTACGTCGTGGAAGTCTAGGAGTAACACAGACCTGGATGTCGAAACGGATCCACCTATGGTCAGAACAAGAAGCCTCGTCAGATACCTGCCACCCATTGATGAGTTCCGCTGCACCCTCCGTTGCCAGTGTTAGGTCAATGATTGTTCGACTGCGTTTGGTTACGAAAGTTGGTTCGGAGCCTGTATTCAGAAGGGATAGGTTAGTTGTGAACAAAAATTCTACTAAAGCCTTACCCCGTTCGTTTTGTGTATCCATGCCCCATAAGGGGTGATGTGCATTAGCGTCAGTCCCGATGACGACCTTACTACTTTGGTGTACTTACAATAAAGTTTATTCTATTTACTTTCCAGATGATGGATGAGACAATAAAATCTGTGCAGGTACAGACAAAGTCACTAGTCAACTTAACGCACAAACAATTTGGTGTGTTAGAGTTATCAGAGAGATATGGCGATTGTTCTGAGGAGACTTTCTCAGTTGTATGCTCTCAGAGTACCAGGGAGAATGTCCAGATCAAGATAGAGATTAAGGCCGAGGAGTACTTGGACAACCTGGAAGGGGAATTTATTAATGGTGGTGATGGTAAGTAATCTTGTTAATCATAAGGGTTTTTACTAACACTTCTCCATATTGTTTTAATAATATGTTACACAATTTGTTGAGGCCTTAAATCCCAGACCAGGTTTGCCCGTGTTTCTTTTCTTAACATCGATAATTCCTCTGTGACACACATTCTAGATCATTGAGATCATCGGAAAATTTAAAGTTAAGTAGTCGTATGCATTCCACTTCTTTCTTTGACAAATCTTTTACTATTCAAGCAGCTCGTTCGTGGAATTCATTACCCATTCTATGGGTGCTCAAACGCTACCAGCGTTCAAAAGAATGGTGAAGGAGCATTATCTTTCCCTGTAGCTTTTCTCCTTCTTCCTCAACTGTGCATGTAATATTTATTAGTATACATAGTATATTTTTGTATTTTATTATATGTATTTTATATAATTGTGTTTAAATGAATATTATTTATGTTGTTTGTACACTGACAGCCCTAAATCTGTCTCCTTTAGTTTTGTCCATCCAAAGGTTGTCTGTAAGAAATCGCCTTGAGCGATAAGACCGCCCATTGTACACAAGTTTTAATTTTTTGTATCAAAAAATAAATAGATAATAGAAGCGTCAATAGCCTACTGGCTAAGGTATCGGACTTGTGATCGAGAGGTTGCTGGTTCGAACACCACCCATTACACTATTGCTGTGAACCCACTTCTGACACAATCATTCTTATTCATTTTTATAATTGGACCGTGTTATGCAGAAAGCAGCCACATGGCACTTTTTCCAAAAATGAGTTATGAACACAGCCATACTAATTTCGACATGCCCGATTTTTTGCAAAAACAGCCATGTCGATATCTCTATTTATCACGGAGATATGAGCCGTCAAATGCAGCCACGTATATTAATGTTTATTGTAAAAAACAGTCATCTTCATGTAAAATGCAGCCAATTTTGACAAAAACTCCAATACCTATTTTGCAGAAGTCAGTCTAACTATATGGCCGTTTTTTACAAATTTCAAAATGTTAGGAGGTATCGGTGTTCGAGTTACGTAAAAGGCAGCCACCCTATGATGGCTGTTTACTGTAAATTATTTATTTGTAGTTAATCGCAGTTGGCTTTTTTCAACAGCATCCTGGCCGTTTTTGCCAAAAATAATAAATAGGTACAACTTTTTGTTTTGTTAACTAAAATTTAAATATTTCTTATCCCGCGTTTGCGCTTGCATAGGTATAAATACCTTAACTGGGTACGTACCCATACCTCGATACACAGATAAAAAGTACATACCTATATCTTTTCCCACCAACCTCTACTTGTTTTGACTGACTGACTTTGTCTATAGTTTATGATGAATATAAAGCCAAAATGACCACAAATGACACACCATGCCGTGAGTTACAGTTTTTTTAAACGATTTTTATACGACAACTTTAACATTAAACCTAAAATATTAAGCAAAGACACGTGCAATGTCTGCGATAAATTTCGTATAGAACTAATAAATACAGGTAGATGCGGTGGGGATGTTAACTCCATAAAAGAAACACACAACATTCATATTCACCAGGCCGAAAGAGCAAGATGTCAATTAAAAATAGATATAAACTTAGCCATAAATCAAGAAGACATCGAATGTCTTACATTTGATATGCAAAAGACACTACCTCTACCCCGGATTCAGACAAATGTAATTTTTATAAAATACAAATCTGGCTCTATAATTTAGGTGTGCACAGTGCTAAAAATAACCAAAGCTACTGTTATATGAGGGTCGAAGGTCAGGCTGGACGTGGCGCATAGGAAGTGGGAGCTTCACTTTTAAAACACATCGACAAGAACGTCTCTGACACTATAAAAGATTTAATTCTTTGGTCAGATTCTTGCGGTGGTCAAAACCGGAACATAGAAATTACTCTCATGATGAAAGCAGTGCTGGAGATGAAACCAAACCTAGAATCTATTATATTTAAGTATTTGATGCCAGGTCATAGCTACTTACCTAATGATAAGAACTTCGGTGATATTGAGAGAGCTTTGAAGTACAATCAAAGGATTTATACGCCTGACGACTACATTCAAATTATGTCTATATGCAAAAAGAAAAAACCTCTGATAACCTGCCAAATGAAAGTTGATGATTTCTACTCGACTGAGACTCTAGAAAAGCTTATAATCAATCGCAAAAAAACTACGAATAATGACAAAGTAAATTGGCTCAAAACAAGAGAATTGAAAATAAAAAAGAGAGACCAATATCGTATTTATATGAAGTCTGACTTTGACCAAGAATATTACGACTGTTTGGATATAGCTCGTAAAATATCAAGACGTCATGGCTCTGATAATCCAGAAAGAGAAGGTGTTTTTAAGAGTCATTTAACTAAATTATGGCCAAATGGACAACCTATAGAAGAGCCCAATCTACGTGATATAATATCAATAAAACATCTAATACCAGAAGATGCTCGACACTTTTATGACAATTTGACATGTACACCTAAAATATTGAAGATGACGTTGATGGATTTAATACTGAGTTAGATTTTATTTTGGATGATGAATGAAGGTATAATGCAATATGTGTATAATAGTTTGTGACGTTTGAATATAGTTTCTTTTTTAATAAATACTTCTAATACTCTATGCCAAGTTTTAACTCAAATTAAAATAATTTTATTGAGCCTTGGAGGAGCCTGAGCCTAAAGACTTAAAATAAGTGTACCTACTTAAAGTTAAAAACAGTATGAATACATTATACAACAGTCGGATTAAACATTTTAGTCAATAGCTGCTACATTTAATACTCTTTTGTCTGTTTTTTATTTTTAAATAGTTACTGATCACATTTTAAAACACAGCCAACTTATATGGCTGGTTTATGCTTTATTGCGATTTCTACAAAATATGCTATTTTGTATAAAACAGCCACGTCTAAAGTCGCAATTATTAATATTTATAGCCACGTTTCGAAATTCTGGATAGGATACAATAATTTGCAATATTTATACCAATATGTCTCAAATAAAAAAACAATCAGAAAAGTAATATACAACCGAAGTGCAACCATCAACAGAAAAATGCTTATAACTCTGTTTGTACTTTTCCCGACATGGCTGCCTTCTGCATAACACGGTCCAATTCATCATATTTAGCCTAGTTGGAGGGGTTAACAAGATTGCTAGTAATGTGAATTCTATCCACATTGCTAGTTCTCTTTATAAAATATTTCATTTGTCTAAATAAAAACAGGTAAAGAAAGAACATTATTATAACTATAGATTCGGATTTGGCAATCGCCACAGTTGGAAATTTGATTTCCCCGTTTGAAAATTCGCCTTGTATTCAGACTGAAAGAGTGTATGATTCTTGTACAATTTAAATATCTTTATTTATATTGAATACTAGCTTGTGCCAGCGGCTTCGCCCGCGTGGGTAGTTTTTCCCGTGTAAATCCCAATACCGTGGGAAATTCGCAAAATCCTTTTTTAGCGGATGCCTACATCATAACATCTACCTGCATGCCAAATTTCAGCCCAATCCGTCCAGTGGTTTGGGCTGTGCGTTGATGGATCACTGTGTCAGTCAGTCAGTCAGTCACCTTTGAGTATACATACCTCTAATTATACACTTAAAGAAAAACCCTAAAGTATCCTACTAATATTATAAATGCGAAAGTTTGTGAGGATGGATGGATGTTTGTTACTCTTTCACGCAAAAACTACTGAACGGATCTGAATGAAATTTGGTAAGTAGATATTTGTCATTCTGGAATAACACAGCTAGTGTTCAAGGTAAAAGCCAGCCCTTGGGTCATGTGAAGTGTCAACGAGGCGTCTAGAAAGACCTTTAAATAACGAGCACTCGGACCCCCCGATCCCAAGGTCTCAACCCCAAACGGCTCGAAAATATAACTACCAGCAAGGTATAAGCAAGCATATTTCCGCCGCTTGAGGTTCACTGCTGCAGTGGCAGCATTTAATTTAAGACCAGGCACTCTAAAATAATTTCCACCCAAATTTCGCCCCCATGCACCTCCGGTTAGGCAGTTGTGTGCTAAACACTAACGCAGCAGTAATAAAGTTGAATATCGCGTGCGGTCTTTTACCATGTTCGGGTTCGAAACTAAATGTCGTAAGTCTCAATTCTTATTTCGTTTATAACTAAAGTAATAATTGATCTAGAGAAAAAATATCTTATATTTGGATATTAAACTATATTTTTTTACTGTCAATACTAATTTTAGACAAAAGCCGAGTAATATTGATTAAATTTCTTAAATTAAATAATGTTTAAAAAAGATATGATATTCGATTAAAAAATGAATCGAGCGAAAATGTTCCAATTACGTAACTGGTCTTAGACATGTAACAAGAAAAAAGATCCAATAAATCATATACTAAAGTTCCATTTTGATTGTATGCGTGATTGTTTCAGAATATTAGTGCAAAGTTACATACAATTTAGGGAGCCTCCTCTTAAACATTTAAATATCAAGGAGAGAATCAGTTCATTTTTTGAGAATCGTTTGATAGCATAACATTGTTATCGTAATAATGAAGTAATGATGTTTATTTTGGAAATAAGTTATAAATAACACTTTCACACGTCATTTTTTTTTCGTAAATACAAACTGGATGACGCCTGTGTTTCCTAACTGACTAACCTGAGAAGACTAAAACAAACTCAGAGGTCAACATCTGTTTTACAAGTCCATACAATCTGTAGTGATCAAATCATATGAGTACCATTGTAGGTTTATGTCTGTGGCGCCCTTTACAGGACAGAATCACACAGATTTGAGCAGGCCCGTTCAAATAGTGCAAGCATATATGTAATTTTTATCATACCTCTATTTTGTTTTTACAGAGTTTCCTGAGTCGTTTGTAAAGGATGAAGACGACACATTTCCCCTGAAAGCATTGGTGAAAGAAGAATTACAGGTGGAAGTTCTTGATAGCTTAGACCTCTTGAGTCTTAGGGCAACGTTAAAAAAGAATAAACATAAAAAGAAAAGTAAAATCAAACAGGAAGACTTTGAACTGAAAGCGACAGGTGGGTTATATTTGTAGAACCAATCATAATACTAGTTGGTGTGGCGCCATGTAAATAGCCAACCACACGCAGAGCTCAATTGTGCAAGATTATGTTATGATTCCTATGAAACCCACCCTGTGAACCGAAGAATAAGAAATGGTTTCGACGTCACCGAATACTATTGGTCACTAACCTGAGACCAGCTCGGAGACGCCTTCACCAGCTACCATCCGCAGCTCACACCGTGATTTACTTTCACGAAACAGATTGCCAAATCACTGCTGGGTATTTATAACAAGTTCCTTGAAACTTTTAGCTGTCCATCACGTAGAAAAAATAATTAATTCCACCAGACAAAAAAGACGCGTGCAGCCCCGCTGAGAATTTCTTTCTTCTTCCTGTCTTCTAGAACATTGTTCTGACAGCATACATTAGTCGACGCTCGGTGAGCAATAACCAAACTATAGCGCTGGTGTCGCCAGGTTTAAGCGAATCCCAACAGCGCGATCGTCATGGCGCGCGAACTAAATAGCTTTCAGATACTAACTTATAGAAACCATTTGAAATTAATTAATTATTGTTATAGAAATGACCTAATACTTAGGTACAGTAGAAATAAATATTAAACAAGTTATTTTGGGTCACTTTATGTGCCTAACTACTAGTCTACAAATAAATCTTCGTCTGCTTAGAGTTTTCCCAATTATATTGGAGTCAGATACCAGTGTAACGGGATGTAGGTGAGTATTAGTGTTTTATATAGAGAAACTGCCTATCTGATCTCTAAAATCCAGTTGCTGGGTAACGATATATCTAGAAATCTTAGTGTTGTAAGAAACGTCAGATATAAACCTACCGCAAACAATAAGACTTTGGTTTAATTATCCCAAAGCCTATCAGGTTTCGTAGCCTATCTCAACTGAGACTAGTCAAGTATGCGAGTGATTTTATAGCGGAAACAACAGACGTTCGCCCTGCCCAGAAAAGTAGCCCCGAGTATTGGTCCAATTGTGTTTTTTACCATCCAGGAAAACATAGATAATATACAATGTATACACCGTGAAATTTTAATGGTTGTTTTCCCACAGCGATACACACGATTGTATTACCAAGACAAAGCCATTTGCTTTGTCTTGGTAATAAAATCGTTTTATAAACAAATAATATATTAAAAACAAAAAATGGCGCAGTGTAGTTAATGCATTGTCACCATGCGTGAGAGCTTATTTTGTTCTGAACATTTATTAATCACTTTTTCCTTTGTTGGCAGCGCCCGGCGGTGCGTGTTTCGTGTAGGTACATACGTTACGTCTACTGAAATACTAATGATTCTTGCGCTTTCGAGTTTATGAATAATTTGTTTAATAATTAAAAAAAAAAAACATTAGGTTTTTTAAGTTTAACTGTATGTTTCGATACTACTACTGATGGGTAACCGTCCTGCCGCGGGAAAACAACCATTTAAATTTCACGCTGTATATATAATTTCGTCCAAACATACGTACAAAAGAATTACATACAGTATGGATACGACATATGAGCAATAAATGAAAACATTGGCAAGTCATCGTAATGAACATCTTTTTGTATGGGACCAACACTGGAATCGCAAAAAAAAACCACTGTTCAGTACATTTGGTTGTCTTATGCACACACAAATGTATAGGGCAGTCTTAGTTTTTTTAGCGATTTCAGTGTTGGCGTCATATAAAATGTTGTTCATTATGATGAGTATTGCCAGTATTTTCATTTATTGCATATATGTCGTATACATACTGTATATTAAGACTAGCCCTGGCAAACATTTTTTTTCCACATAAATTATTTTTAGTGAAAAAAGAAGTTAGCCTACGACCTACTCCCAGCCTTACCAAATATAAAAATCGGTATAGCTGTTTTGGAGGAGTTTTATATCAAACACTGTGACGTGAGATGATCAGAAGATGGATTTCTACAAGATAAAACCGATTCTAATCTTTACAATATTTTTTCCCCAGTACAGTATTTCCTATACAATTTCAGATACACCTAAAATAAAGACTATATTCATAACTCGGGAACAATGCCTGGAAGAGCGCGCACGAATGGAACAAGACCCGAAGTACGTGAACTTTGCATACAAGTGTGGGGACTGCATCAAAGGATTCAGCTTTAAAGGCAGTTATGATAAGCATATGGAGAAACATAATAAGGTACACTTTTTTTTGAGATGACTAATTAACATTACTAGCAATCCTGTTAACCCCTCCAACTAAGCTAAACATGCTTGTCTCTGGAGTGGGTTCACGGCAATAATATTAAGTGTTAATGTTTAAGTTAAGTTTTGCTACCAATGTTATTTGCATTCTCATTAGAACCAAAATTTACGATATTTCAAATTTCCTTAAAATCTCTTTAAATTTATCACTTAACCTCTAGAGCCCCAGAGGCACAAAAACGTGCCAGTAAACAAGTATTAGTTGAGCCCCGCTGGCACAAAGTGCCACCAAACCCCGACTGATTTAAAACTGTATTTGTATTAAAGATAAGTCTTAAAATCGTTTGTGACCGGGGTCAGATTACGCTTACGATAAGAGCCCGCCCGCGGTGCTTGACGGATGGTTGACGTAAATAATGGCGGTCCTTGAGAGGTTAACTTATCTTAATTATATTCCCTGGGGCTAAAGAACAAAACACTTTATTATATTTTAACCAGTGCTTTCCTGCCTAGCTAGATTTTTAACTTTCATTGTGCATACGGCTAAGGAGTGGAATTCCCTGCCAGAGTCTGAGAGTTTCTAGGGTCTTTAAGTCAAGAATGAATATGTTTTCCTTAAAATGTTTCCTTCAATATTTTGAGCGCAGTGATGTTAACTATAAATTACACAAAATAGTGTGTGTTCAGTAACGAACCATATTCACAAAATTGAAAAGTTTAAGTTCATTTTTCATAGATGGCGTTGACGTTGAGATATCGCTTTGGTATCGTAATTGAGATTCAATAATGATATTTTTTCCTTGAGACTTTAATTTTAATTAAGGCCGCCACATGCAAGTCCTGTTAAGCCGTTGACAACCTCAGTCTGATCTGCGAAATTCCACACATAAAAAACATAGTTTTTATTCAAAGGTCTAGGGCTATCAGCTCGGTGACAAACAATTGGCCTGCCTGGATTCGATCCCATGGCAGTTAGAGTCTGGCTAACGAAAGCGTGTCCTGGAGTTTTCTTAAAAGTTTAATATGACAACATTATTAAGCTGTCAAACTCCGTGATTACAATTGTCAGTAATTTGTAAAGACAATTAATATTCAAGAATAATCGCTATAATATGGGTAAAACCACAGAAATCTTAATAATAAGGCAATAGAAGTCGCAAAGACGCGTGACCTTGTCGCCGCGCATGTGTCTCGTAAAACACAATAGCGCGTGGAGCGTTTGTTGCGGTTACTTGTGTTGTTTGGGACGTGGAGAGGTAAACATGGTGTTTTGCAGCTTATCCAACTGCGGAAACTCTTCCAAAATTTGTAACTTTACAAATAAAGGGATAACATTTCATATGTAATTACTTAATTTTTGAAATAATGTCGTTTTTGAAAAATATAATCAAATCAAATATTTTCACCACCATTACTACGATTATCACAGAAAACGATTTTTTATCTCAATTCAATTACCATTAATACTTAAGCTTGTTCATGTCTATTATTACAACTACTAAAAGCAGCAATGAAATATTATAGTCATGCGCAATAAACAATATCGTCGTTTACGTACATTCCAGGAACACGCCGCACGAGTTGGCCGCGAATTAGTGACGTGCCACTACTATTTTGTATCGGTAATTTATTTACCTTTAGCTTAATAGTTAATACGTAGTTTTACCGAAATTCGAATGAAATATAATTTTTCGTTCAATATTTCAATACGTATTTTCATTAAGCATGTTTTTTCCTGTTTAAATAGTTTATAAAAAGTCATTTTTCAACGATTATATAGCTGTTAATTCGTACTTTTTCACACAGAAAATTAATAGGAGGTAGGCTTATTATTGTTATGTACGTAGGTAAGTTAAATAACAATCTGCGTTGGGTATCCTTGTATCATTGACGTGTTCAGTATTTATCTATTTTTATGACAAAATAATTACGGATACATATTATTATGTATATTGTAAGTATAATGGTTTAAGTTGGATCGGATCGATACGTTTTCATATTATTTATGCATCAATATAATAATAATAATATCATCAATCCATCCTAAGATTGTCTAGAATATTATTTTTATTTTTTTTATTTAGAATAGGTACGCGTTTGACCACCATCTCACCTGATGGTAAGTGATGATGTGGTCGAAGATGGAGCACATCATCACTCATTGTCTAGAATATATCGCTATAAGCGATAAGACCGCCATCGTAACCATGGAATTTACGTAAAACAGTTGTGTAACAATTTATTTTGGTGAACAATAAAGTATATTCTTCATTGTTCGGTATTAAGTTGTGCCATTATTGCTCTATTTGATTTGGTCATTGTTTTTTTTTGCATAAGATGAAGTATTGGAGAGCCTTTAAGATTTGTATAACTAAATAATAAAAAAATATACTTACACTTAACGTTTTATTGTATTCCCTTTTCTCCTAAATAAATTGTCTAAAAGCGCGTCGAGGAATGAAAAACTTTCAATAAATTAGTTATCTATTGTTACGAGACTCCTTGGCTATTAACGCTCAACAGAAAATTATCGTAATAATATGAGCATTTTTTTCTACGAGCTTTGCCCTGCACTATTCCTAAGTGAGAATGAGCGCGCGATATCTTTCTCTGCTTTTCGCACACGTTACGCCTCCTGAGATTATGCGTTTTTAGAAAATATTGTGTAATGTCATCGCTTAAAGTTTAATTTTGTTGTAATAATGCAAAATGCATGTGTAGGTGAAAGTGTGTATCTATTGTTTGTTTATGTGGTGGTAGCTGCGAACCGGCGACACGCGTCCCAGTATTAAATGACAGTAGATAGCATTTCTATTGCCTTATTATTAAGATTTCTGTGGGTAAAACATTAAAAAGTAACGTGCGAAAGCTGCTACATACTATGATCAGTAAGTTTAAACAAAAACAAGAAGAGAAAGAAATTGTTTTCCAAGAAAAACAACAATGTTTATATGCGATCTCGGATTTTTTAAGTTAGTACGACTTTGTAATGTTGATCCTTGGTGGCTGATTATTAGATATATTATTTACGATATTATTATACTTTTTCTTATCTTTATAAATAATATTGGAGATATTCAAGGAATCTATTAAAGGAAGTTAAAAACCATGTTGAAATGTTAAAAAATTTGGAGAAGAAACCTTTAATAGAAACTCAGTGTTCAAGACTACAATAGGCCAGTGCAACGGTAACTGGACGGTCTGAACTTGTCCACGGTTCGTGGAGCCCTACCGTTGCTTTCAATGAACAAAGTACTTACAAAAGGCTCTTCGGCCTACAACAACCTATAGCCTCCGAGGCTTTATGAATAACAGTTCTAACCACTTACCTTCTGTGCTGGGTTCGCCAAGCTTCGACCTTCCTAGGTCACGCCCAAATGTGGTATGTATGTAATATGAGGTGAGTAATTGAAAAGTGTGATGTAAGTCACGTGTTCTAGAACGTTCACAAGGCGTCGATCTCCAGATGGCGCGGTCCAGTCAGCATCACAGCCCAAACTCACACCGGATTGAAGCTATTTATCACTACTTATTTCCAACAACTCCGCGTGCCATACGGTGGCAACCAACCGGCGATAAGTCCAAAAATATCCCTGGGTTTTCGTCAATCCGGGATTACAACTTCAAACAATAGTTAACTCGCGACCCAATTATCGGTTTCAACCGGCGATTCCAAACGATATTTTACCAATTACAATTAAATCAACAGGTCCGACGCGGACATTTTTCAACAAGGAAGCAAAGTCTATCTGTCAAGTCAGAGTAATGTCAAGATCAAATTTCTTTATGTCAAAAGGGTACGTTCGGATACGTTTGGTACTAAACATCTACCCCCCCCGGACGGGCCTACCCGTCCGCTAATCAATTGGAAGTCACAGCAGAAACTGGATATGGTCAAAATTAATGTTTCAATCATTTAAACGCTCAGTAATTACAGACTGCACCGTGTACGTACCTACTTATGCATACAACATGTTTTCGTTTGGCCTACGCATATGTATGTATATATTTTTCAGTGTTCATTGTTCTTCTTAATGTTCGTGATTCATATCATATTTTAAATACTGCTGCTAATTTGCTAATTTAATAATTTTATACTTTTCTCTCTTTCTTTAATATATATTTTTTGTAGTGGTGATTGTTATTATTTCTATAAATAGTTGTTTGTTATTAAAATGCTGTTTATTTTATAATGTTGTTTATTGTGACCAGTCCCATAAGACCATAATACACAATAAAATACTTTTGTTACTGGAAATTTTCTCAAACCGAACTCATACATTTAAATAATTTACTCGATATCTATTTATTATAACCATTTATTTATTTATTATGTTTGAAACTGTTTTCTGTCTGTCACTTACCCCCTCAAGGTTCATTGGAAGACCAGCGTCAGACAGCGTAACCTGTCTGGCATGAATGCTGAAATGGACCTTTTTGGCGCAGCCGTGAGGCACACAGTAGGCATATAGTATTATGATTGTATTTTTCTTTTTCTGTAACTTTTTTTTCTTTTTTTCTTTTAATATTATTATTGTGTGTGTGCTTATTGTACTGACGTCAAATAAATATTTTTTCTTTCTTTTCTTTCTTTCTTTCTTTGACAAGGTTGCAAATTTAACACAGCTTCAATGCGGCCAAATACCGTAGCTAGTTCCTCAAAGGTGAGAACGGTGTCTCCCAACAATCTCCGCCAGCGTCCCTTTGCCGCTTTCACCGCGGCCCCAAAAATACCCCCCCAATGGGGGGCAGGCTGGCGGGTCAAACAACCAAGTGACCCCTCGGCGAGCCAAACTATTACCAATGTCAACCTGGTTCTCATTAAGGAAGGCGTATACCTCCTTCAAATAGTTACTTGTACCCTTGTAATTCGTACCGCAATCAGACCTAATCAAGGAAGGTAACCCACGGCGAAACACAAATCTTTCCAAAGTCGCCTCAAAGGCCTCTGTCGAGAGGGAGGTTACCAGCTCCAAATGTACTGCCTTGGTTGACAGGCAGACAAACACACAAATAAGCCTTAACAATCTTACTGTTACGAAGGGTGGACGTCTTCAACAAAGGGGGACCAACAAAGTCCGTTACGACGCCAGCAAAGGGCCTCGCCTCATTGACGCGATCAGCCGACAAAATCCAAAATTCTCGCTGCAGAATGGCCAGCAGCGCATTGCAACCGGCATGCGAGTTCTTAGTGTGACGGTCAGTCACCAACAATTGAACCAAGTGGCCCTCCTTGGGCAACAAAGGGGGTGACGGGCCCCATAAGGAAGGCTAGAGAGCCTCAACTGTCCTCCAACACGGTTTCCCGAAGTGGCTCGTCCCAACCAAGTTCAGTTATAACAAGGGCAGGAGCACCAATTTTAGGGTAAGGACAACTCACAAGGGTGATTTCAAACCAGGTCCTTCCCTCAACAGTGGTGTCAGCCGGTTCGCCAATTCCCCAAATCTTGCCTGAAAGGTCGTTCACCTTCAGGCCAACCTGTCCCGCTAACCAAGACGACAAAAGGCAACCCCGGACTCCCGTGCCCAAAATGGCACGGACCACAATTGAGTCACCCAAGGGTCCCCAGACCTTGACCGAGGCCGTTGGCAACAAAACCGTCTTGATCGGGGGGGTCCTTTAGCGGGGCAGGCGTCAATCTCGCGAGCGGTTCGCGTTGGCGCACAAAATCTCCAAGTGGGACCCTTCACAAATTCTACACGGGCGGGGGTCGGGGCAGTCCCTATGGAAGTGTGCCCCCAAACACGAGAAGCACAAACGGCGTGCGTTGTCAATGCGGCGGCGGGCACTTACGTGCAAATTCAAAAGGCCAACATGCCCCGTTGCCTTACAAAAGTCACAATGATGAGGACTCCGGGCACCAGCAAAACGGGGGGCGGGGTGAACATCAACAGGCCCCCTAGCCCGAGGACTCCGGGCGCCAGCAGAACGGGGGGCGGGGCGATCATCAACAGGCCCCCTAGCCCGAGGACTCCGGGCGCCAGCAAAACGGGGGGCGGGGCGAAGATTAACAGGCCCCCGAGCCCTAGTCCGTCCCTGGTCTCTAGGCTGAGAAGGTAGTGGGGGTGACCCTGTGGCGCCACGAGTGTTATCCGAAAACCGACACTCGTCTTCCAAAAACTTGAGGAGGTCGTCAAAGGGGGGAAGATGGGTGGCACTATCCCCACCATACTTCTGCTCAAAACGTGACCTCAGCTCCGCGGGGAGCAACTGCAACACTATGTGCACCAACAAGTAGGACCAATGTTCTACCGGTAACTCCAGGCGTCTCAAAGCGTTGGTCGCTGAGACCAACGGGTTCAGCAAGTCAGTGCGCAACGTCGACGTGCTGGCAATGGCCGGTAGTCCCAAAATCTGGTCGATGTGCACATCAGCCAGGCAGCGCTTGTTCTGATACCGTCGGGAGAGAAGCTCCAGAGCGGTCGGGTAAGAGGAATCCGTCACCGGCAAGTGCTGCACCAAGGCTCTGGCTTCGCCCTCCAGGACAGACAATAAATAGGCCAGCTTCTGGGCAGGTCCGAGGTCCGAGCGTGCATCGACAAGACTCTCAAAGAGATTTAGGAAGCCCAGCCAGTGGTCCAAGCGACCGTCAAAATGTGGCAGCTCCAGGGTGGGCAGCCTACTCAATAGTCCAGGGCCTGCAACAACGGGGGTCTGCGGCTTGGCCGCATCAGGCACCCGACTCTTCAAAATTTCCCGCGCTCGTAGACATATGACATCCCCCAGGTGGACAATCTGGTCATAGTCACCCAAAATCTTATCGCGGGCTGTCTGATCCATCACCCCCAAATCCACGTCCATGATGTACTCGTTGAAGCGTGTGAGCGCAGCATCAGCTGACTTGATCCTCTCAATCACTTGCCCATACCGAGCAAGGGTGAGCTCTTCCAATTCTACACGCTCAACCGTTGCAGCTGCCGATGTGAACCATCTCAACTGTGAGGTCAATCCGGCAGCAGCCTCCCTGACTGCCCTTAATGAGGCCATTGCAACAATCAAATATTAATACAACAGGCTAAAATTAACTAAACAAACAACAATGACTTGTTAGCCGACCAAATAATTACACCAAAATAACAACTTAAATTCAATTATTTCAAGTCCAAATCCGACCCTGTACTTATTCCAAGTATGAATCTAGCTTGGTACAGATGGCTAGTTACAAAATAAATAACAATTCAATGTATATACTATGCTGGATCAACACCAATTATATACAAAAATTGAAGTATACTATTGAGCGGAGAATCCCTAACAACAATCCAATAAATACAAATAAATGCAATAACCAATACACACAATTCAAGTCTTGTTATGTTAACAGATGTGTGATTATTATTTAGATAAAACTTTAAATTCAGATTAGTGACATTCAATTATTAATCACAACAAATATACCAAATTATGTACCAAATACAACCAATAATTCCTAATTTCACAAATAAATCTTACTTGTCAATTCAACAAAGGGCTACAGTACAAATTACAAATACAACTTCAATTGATTCAATTAGATAGCCCGGATGACATGGTAATATATTCAAAACTTATTAAGTTATTTTACCAAAGTTATGTTAAGTAATTAAACTAAAGTTATTTTCAACAATAGTCAAAACTTCCAATGTACTATGTGGATTTTATTATTAAAACCCACGCTCTGCTTACCAAAATGTTCAAGACTACAATAGGCCAGTGCAACGGTAACTGGACGGTCTGAACTTGTCCACGGTTCGTGGAGCCCTACCGTTGCTTTCAATGAACAAAGTACTTACAAAAGGCTCTTCGGCCTACAACAACCTATAGCCTCCGAGGCTTTATGAATAACAGTTCTAACCACTTACCTTCTGTGCTGGGTTCGCCAAGCTTCGACCTTCCTAGGTCACGCCCAAATGTGGTATGTATGTAATATGAGGTGAGTAATTGAAAAGTGTGATGTAAGTCACGTGTTCTAGAACGTTCACAAGGCGTCGATCTCCAGATGGCGCGGTCCAATCAGCATCACAGCCCAAACTCACACCGGATTGAAGCTATTTATCACTACTTATTTCCAACAACTCCGCGTGCCATACGGTGGCAACCAACCGGCGATAAGTCCAAAAATATCCCTGGGTTTTCGTCAATCCGGGATTACAACTTCAAACAATAGTTAACTCGCGACCCAATTATCGGTTTCAACCGGCGATTCCAAACGATATTTTACCAATTACAATTAAATCAACAGGTCCGACGCGGACATTTTTCAACAAGGAAGCAAAGTCTATCTGTCAAGTCAGAGTAATGTCAAGATCAAATTTCTTTATGTCAAAAGGGTACGTTCGGATACGTTTGGTACTAAACACTCAGGCTAAGTTCTTAGAAGAAATATCTTCATTAACTGGTATGATGTTACGGTTAAGAATGTTGTGTTTGATTGTTACATTTCACAAAGTTGTGTTATTTGATATTATAAAACTATTTGGGTAACTTAATTTCTTAATATGCATTTTATACTTTGTTTTGCAGAGGTTGGTATCACAACACTAAAAAAAATTAAAAAGGAAGGATCTGTGAATAAAGGAATATGGAGCACTCCAGGAAAAAAACGCCCTCACAAAAGCTCAGTGTCGGATTTAGACAGTTTTGATATTGATGCAATAAGAAAACATTGGGGAGACTGTAGTGAGAGAGAAAGAATATTTAGGGCCCAAAAACGTTGTATTCGAGCAATGACAGGTCTTAAACCTGTAGAAAGCTGTAAACCTAGTTTGAAATCACTAAAGATCTTAACATTTCCCTCCTTGTACATACTTGAAGTAGCCCTATTCGTTAAGATGAACAGTCAATTGTTTATATCAATGGTGTATATAAGAATACGCAAAGGACCAATGAGGTCTCAATATAAAAGCCAACTCTATACAGGTGGCTACAAAACTTCCTTACTTAAAAAAAAAAAAAATTCTATGGGTCCTCTCATATACAATAGATTACCAATACATTTAAAAGACTTACCCATCACCGAATTTAAAAAACAGTTAACAAAATTGTTGTTAGACACTACTACTCGCTTAAAGATTTTTTTGATGATAAAAGTTTCTGCTAATCAGTTCCTTGATGTAAAATTATGATTATTTTAGGACATTTCTATAGTAGATAAGTGCCTAATTCCGAAATTATATGTGTGGTAATATTTTATTTTTATTATTAATTTTATTAATAATAGTGTCATTTTTTATTTTTTATAGTTTTGTAATACCATTATATGATGATTATTTTATGCTATAAGTAAGTGAAAAATGTTAGATGTAATTCTAAGTCATTATGTTGTCTCAATTGTATAGAAATGTTATTTAAATGTTAACGTAGCAATTAAGCAATGATTAAATTAATTTAATAATTTTGCATGCCGTAAGGCAAAATGTATCGGGACTCTCCATAAATGAACACCATATTTGTTACCTACATTATTGGCAAATAAATGATTTCTTTTTCTATTTCTAAAAAAAAAAAGAAATAAAATCAATGCATTTTATATTGTGAGAAAGGAGGTCCTGAATGGAGTGAATTTTTGGACTCGCATTTTGAGTACGATGATTAAATCATTATCATACTCAAAACGCCTGTAGTTGATTAAACAAATTGTTGAAGAAATTTAATAAACTACATGTTAAGTAGGTTAATATTATGTAAATAAATAAATAAATCTACACATTCGTTTCTTTATTCAATCCATGACAGTCAAGGCTCCGAGACACCAAACGGAGCCTTTAAAAATATTATGTGGCACTATCCCCAAATTAGAAATTAAGTTCATAAACTACTAATATACAAATTGATTGTCGTAAATACATAAAATTCCCAAGTATCAAAACGTTTTTCTGCTACTATAGTCAGTGATGATACCACATAAAGATTTTTTGAATTTGCCGCGCTTTCTCAGGTCACGCTTTCGTTGGCCAGACTCTAGTAAGTGGTGCTTGTCATTAACCACTAGACCACTACTGCTCTCTCATTCCATAACTTTGCCCAAGTGAATATACAGTATGTTAACTAACAGAGGGCGTTCCCGTTAACCCGCAATAGTATAGCATCCATACATGCTAAAAAAAATATTACTATTCGAAAACAAAAATTTTTTTTTTTAATATAAAAATATTCACTATAAATGTTAAATTGATACGTAAAATAAATACATTGCCGTCCTTTAAGTACGCGTGTACAGAGGTACACGCGTACTTGAAGGACGGCAACGTCGCAATTTATTTATGAATGCATACGCATGTACAGAGTGTTTCTTTTACGTATCAATTTAACATTTTTAGTGAATATTTTAATTTAAAAAAAAATTAAAACATTTTGTTTACAAATGGTAATATTTTTTTTGGCATGTATGGATGCTGTACTATCGCGGGTTAACGGGAACGCCCTCTGTTAGTTAACATACTGTAGTAGATGATTGTAATGATTTCAGCCAGTTAAAAAAACAAACCAGATCTTCCAGAGATGAAGTAACTTTTGATCCATCAAGCCTTTTCCATGCTACATCAGAATCAGTTTCCATTCTAACCGGGTGCGATAATTATTTTAATTATTGCGATAATTGAATTTCGTAACTTAAACGTAACCTCTATTAATATTAGATAGCAAATATGACTATATACAAAGTGTAACGGAAACCCCATATCTATCCAAAAGGACTGAAGAAAACATCTGGTATGGAGTCTCTATCCAATGTTTCAGTTCAAAATAAGTGACTCACAGAATTGACCCCAAATTATTGGTTTCATATGTTTCTTGAATACCAGTAATAACAAACGTGTCACAGCACTATGAGGGTCATCACTTTCCACGTCACTTGCCAATAAAACAATAATTCTCTTCGATCTTCTTAATTTGAAAAATTCGGTCTCTGGTATCAAACATTTCTTATATGCTCCACACATGTAGACATAGGATTAGAAAACCCTTGCCATATCGTTTGTTATCATCCAAAGAAGCCGTACACTCTGTATGTATATACCCTTTAAATTACACGTGTAATTATATTTTTTGTTTGTAATTTCAGTACATGGGTGCTTTCGAATGTGATATTTGTAAACAGCGAGTCGATACTGAAGAAAAACTAGTTAACCATATGAAATACCATTTAATGTGAGTATTTGTTTATGTTATGTTATTCAAGAAAACCGACATTACTGTGTTTCCTGATAGCTATAACCTCTTTAAGTCCAAGAGTGAATAGGTTACTTCTAGTTAAGCATGCTCCATCTTCGACCACATCTTCACTTACCATCAGGTGAGATTGTGGTCAAACGCTAACCTATAATCAATAAAAAATACATATAGTGACAAATTGGCAAAAGTTGCTATATTGCACGGACGGCACGTAACTTGGCAAGAGTCGTTAGAAGCGCAGAAGTCGATTATTAGGTGTCGGCAGTTGTCAGCGGGACGCGGGGTGTTATGTAGCCTCAACCCGAGCGCGCGATTGGTGCGTCAGTAGACTCAAGGCCACTCGCACTGTGTCTACGCCCCGTTCGCTCCCGAATACACTTGCGTACACGAAAGTTGTACCCTTTGTTTTTGTTACCAGTTGTTTTAAATTTAGTTTTTGTTACGGTGATTACAATGCCAGGGCCAAATACCGTGTTACGCAGACTATTAAAACGTCAGAAAGAACAGTTAGACAATAAAGTTAAGGAAGCTTGAAATTCCGAAATTCGTCATTGTCTTTAGGATACCGGAAAAAAAAAGGAATAAAAGGAGTAGCAGTTTTATTAACTAATTGTGACGACGAGAACATATCATTTTTAATGTTTTCTTAAATACATTTTTTTTTCATTTTTAAATATATTTATGTATTATATCTATTTTATTTATAATACCTAATTAACTAATGAATTCCTCTTCTTTTTTTTTAACATTCTTCTGAACAGATATGATTAAAAATAAATGATGGCAATAACCATAGAATAATAGCAAGTAGCAAAAATGACCACTTTTTTTTGTTCCAGTTAGTGCACGATGCACGAACTTACCCCCACTACGCCAAAACCTTGCCAACTTACTTGCCGGGAACTGTACACTATAATCATCTGCTTAACGTTTTGCCAATTATGTCAGGTTGACTTCTAATCTTACCGAACGCAGCTGAGTATTAGTATTTTATATGGAGTGACTGTCTGACCTTTACAACCCAGTAATGAGTAACACAATACCACTTGGCAAGACTGGTTTCACATTTTCAAAAGCAAGCTGGAACCAACGGCTTATCGTGTTTTCCAAGGCACGGAGGAATCTTGATATGTTAAGATGGTTACCCATCCACGTATTGACCTCGGCAAGCGGTGCTTAACCTTGAAAGTTGACGCTTGTGGGTAGTGGATATTTAGTTACAGGCCTGTGGTCTACAAAATAAAAATATTTTTGTTTCTGCTCAAACAATGACTATTTGTTATCGCTTCGTTCGCGTGGGAGGGTTTTATCCTGATCCCGTGGGAATTCCGGGATAAAAGATAGCGTGTGTTATTCCAGGGTGTCAATTATCTACTTAACCTCTACAGCCCCAGCGGCATAAAAAAGTGCCAGTAAACAAGTGTTAGTTGAGCCCCGCTGGCACTTTGTGCCACCAAACCCCGACCGATTTAAAATTACTGTATTTGTAGTAAAGATAAGTCTTAAAATCGTTTGTGACCGGGGTCAGATTACGCTTACGATAAGAGCCCGCCCGCGGTGCTTGACGGATGGTTGACGTAAATAATGGCGGTCCTTGAGAGGTTACAAACATTCAGATCCCTTCACTAGTTTTTGCTTGAAAGAATAACAACGTCCATACATCCATTCATCTATTCATCCATCCTTACAAAATTTCGCATTTATAATGTAAGACGTAAGATTCATAGTATGTATAATCCTTTAAGAAACTACATGTCTATCAGCTCTAGATTAGAGTACCTTATCTGTTTTGTGAGGAGAAATAAAGTTTTTTTTATATTTTTTTTTATTGTTGCATATTGTCAACCGTCAGACTGATATTCCAAAATATTCCGTTTTTTTTTTATCAATTGTAATAATTTCATGTTGGAAATCCTATCAAGTCTCAAAAACGGTGTTAACAATGTGTGCGACATGGATTCAGATATAAAACCCTGGATAAGAAGTTGCATCAGGTTGCTGCTTCGTAAATGAGTGTACGTGACCCATTGTCAATCCCTTTGATGTCCACTACTCCACCGCTCATAGGATGTTGGAAAGCAGTAGATTCTAACGTTCTCCATTGGTGTAACTGCTGTAAGGCGTTTCAATGTGAGGATAAACGAATAAATATAGGGTTATAGGTATAACACTAACAACCTCTCAGGACTATGTTAGTAATATCATAAACAAGCACTTTTTTTAGGACTTTTAGAAAACATAATACATTTACCAAAAACCAACCTTCAAAGGAATCTTGAAGGTTGGTTTTTGGTTGGTCCGCTGCCTTTTATACAATCAGTTTACCTACACTACTAGCGCTCCGCTGTCTATTACACAATCTAATTCCGCCAAGCCCGTTCCATCATCGGACTACAAGACAAACGGCGATGCGCCATCGTTACATGGTGGACAATGTGGACATCCCACCTATACGCACTAAACGTTTTGGGAATACCTTCATTGTGCGTACGGCTAAGGAGTGGAATTCCCTGCCGGGGTCTGTGTTTCCCGATAGCTATAACCTAGGAGTCTTTAAGTCAAGAGTGAATAGGTTACTTTTAGGTAAGCGTGCTCCATCTTCGACCACTTCATCACTTACCATCAGGTGAGATGGTGTTCAAACGCGAGCCTATTATCAATAAAAAAACAAAAAATACCTACCGTACCTACATTACTATAGTTGGTTCACGTTAAGAAAATAGTGACGTCATCGTTGTCCGCAGTCTCTCAACCAATGAGGTCGCAACAAATTAGAAAGCTAAGTTCACAGTGACCAGATGACTACAGATCTTGTGGCGAAACGGTTGTATCTTTTATGCGTTACCTACATAATTTAATTTAATTCAATTCTATTGAATTGGGGTGAGCCCAAGAAAAAAAATTAGGTTGGTGCCAATAACTCATCATTCAAGATGAGTGATGTAAATAAAATATTTTGTCACAAATTAATATTATAGCCATAACTGAGAACGCAGAACAAAATTCTTTCATAGTAAATACAAATTAATTAAAAAACTGGTTAAAAATATTACTAATTTAAAACAATTTGATTTTTATCGATTAAACTTACTACTTGAAACATAAATTTAATTTTGAATTTTTACTCCGTTGTAAAAACACCTTTATTCTGCAGTTGCACTGATGACGTTACTAAATTCTTAACGTGAACCAACTATAGTGCTTTCTTTTGCTTCGTAGACTGCGTAACATTTAGAGCTTTCATTTGAAATATTTTTATTTTGTATGAAAATCAAATGAGGAATTATTTAAAGTCACAGAACAATAATATTGTTGCGTCCCAAATGTAATTTTGAACGCTCTTTTTGGTGTGGCAACATTCTATTGTCTTTGACGTTGCACTTGACATAACCTCTTTGACTTGACAGATTGACTTTGCTTGGAAAAAATGCCGGTCATGGGAACCGCTCTTGTGTTAATATAATTGGTAAAATATTGTTGATTTCGCCTGTTGAGACCGATAATTGGGTCGCGAATTATTTGTTGGTTGAAGTGTATTCCCCTTTTGTTGAAATCCCCGGGGTATTGTTGAATCGTACGCCGCCTTGTCGTCGGTTGAGCTGGCACGCGGAATTAATTGAAAATCGAATTGGATCTCACGAGATATGAACAGATTAATTGTGTTCAGTGATTGATTGAACTTTGTAAGCTCGGATTAACAAGAATCCAGTGATATTTCTTGAAACATATCGCCTTATTGCCTACCACGCGTAGCGCGCGTTTGTTGGGAACGAGTCGGGTGTGAGCTGAGTTGGAACCGCGCCATCTGGATATCGGCGCCTTGGGAACGTTCTACAACACTTGACTTACATCACACCTCTCAATTACTCACCCCATTTTACATACATCAACCACACTTAGGGCATGACCTTTGAAGGTCGAACTTGGCGTCCCCAGCAATCAGGTTAGTGGTACATTTTGTTCATTGAATTAAGGCCTAAGAGCCTACCACAACGTAGGGCTCCGCGTAATCGCGGACGGTTCGACATATCAGTTACCGTTGGCTGGGCTTGGGGTCGAACATTCTGGTAGCAGGCGTGGCTCTTATAAGATCCACTGATTCATTCTGGTATAAGCGCGGCTCTTATAATATAAGATCCACTGGTTTAATTGGAGGTTTTGAATATTGTTGAAAACTTAAAACTTGAGTTTAATTACTTAACACAACTTATAACTTGATAAGTTTGAATATATTGCTTTGTCAGCCGGGCTCAAATAGTACTTGTAGTTTGTATTGTAATTTGTAGTGCTAGGCCCTTAGAATTGAATGACAAACAGGATTTATTTGTGAAATTAGGAATTATTGGTATAATTTGGTACATAATTTGGTACATAATTTGGTATTTGTTGAAATTAATAATTGAATGTCATTGATCTGAATTTGAAGGGTTATCTAAATAATAGTTACACATAGTCTAACATAATAGGACTTGAATAGTGTGGATTGACTTATTGCATTTATTTGTATTTATTGGATTTTGTTAGAGATTCTCCGGCTCAATATTATACAGACAATTGTTGTGCTTATTGATGTTTAATTTGAGGTTGATCCAGCATTGTATTATACATTCAATTGTTATTTATTTTGTAACTAGCCATCCTTAGCAAGCTAGATTCACACTTGGAATAAGTACAGGGTCGGATTGGGACTTGAAATAATTGAATTTGAATTTTTATTTTGTTGAAACTATTTGGTCGGCTAACAAGTCATTACTGTTTGTTTAATATTTGATTGTTGGTTGTTGATTGTTGTTTGCATTAATATTTGATTGTTGCAATGGCCTCATTAAGGGCGGTCAGGGAGGCTGCTGCGGGATTGACCTCACAGTTGAGATGGTTCACATCGGCAGCTGCAACTGTTGAGCGTGTGGAATTGGAAGAGCTCACCCTTGCTCGGTATGGGCAAGTGATTGAGAGGATCAAGTCAGCTGATGCTGCGCTCATACGCTTCAACGAGTACATCATGGACGTGGATTTGGGGGTGATGGATCAGACGGCCCGCGATAGGATTTTGGGTGACTATGACCAGATTATCCACCTGGGGGATGTCATATGTCTGCGAGCGCGGGAAATTTTGAAGAGCCGGGTGCCTGATGCGGCCAAGCCGCAGACCCCTGTTGTTGCAGGCCCTGGACTATTGAGTAGGCTGCCCACCCTGGAGCTGCCACGTTTTGACGGTCGCTTGGACCACTGGCTGGGCTTCCTAGATCTCTTTGAGAGTCTTGTCGATGCACGCTCGGACCTCGGACCTGCCCAGAAGCTGGCCTATTTATTGTCTGTCCTGGAGGGCGAAGCCAGAGCCTTGGTGCAGCACTTGCCGGTGACGGATTCCTCTTACCCGACCGCTCTGGAGCTTCTCTCCCGACGGTATCAGAACAAGCGCTGCCTGGTTGATGTGCACATCGACCAGATTTTGGGGCTACCGGCCATTGTCAGCGCGTCGACGTTGCGCACTGACTTGCTGAATCCGTTGGTCTCAGCGACCAACGCTTTGAGACGCTTGGAGTTACCGGTAGAACATTGGTCCTACTTGTTGGTGCACATAGTGCTGCAGTTGCTCCCCGCGGAGTTGAGGTCACGTTTTGAGCAGAAGTATGGTGGGGATAGTGCCACCCATCTTCCCCCCTTTGACGACCTCCTCAAATTTTTGGAAGACGAGTGTCGGTTTGCGGATAACACTCGTGGCGCCACGGGGTCACCCCCACTACCTTCTCAGCCCAGAGACCAGGGACGGACTAGGGCCCGGGGGCCTGTTGATGTTCCCCCCGCCCCCCGTATTGCTGGCGCCCGGAGTCCTCGGGCTAGGGGGCCTGTTGATGTTCGCCCCGCCCCCCGTTTTGCTGGCGCCCGGAGTCCTAGGGCCCGGGGGCCTGTTGATGATCGCCCCGCCCCCCGTTTGGTTGGTGCCCGGAGTCCTCGGGCTAGGGGGCCTGTTGATGATCGCCCCGCCCCCCGTTTGGCTGGCGCCCGGAGTCCTCGGGCTAGGGGGCCTGTTGATGATCGCCCCGCCCCCCGTTTGGCTGGCGCCCGGAGTCCTCGGGCTAGGGGGCCTGTTGATGTTCGCCCCGCCCCCCGTTTTGCTGGTGCCCGGAGTCCTCTTCATTGTGACTTTTGTAAGGCAACGGGGCATGTCATGGTGCGTTGCCGGGACTTTTTGAATTTGCACGTAAGTTCCCGCCGCCGCATTGTCAACGCACGCCGTTTGTGCTTTTCGTGCTTGGGGGCCCACTTCCATCGGGACTGCCCCGACCCCCGCCCGTGTAGAATTTGTGAAGGGTCCCACTTGGAGATTTTGTGCGCCAACGCGAACCGCTCCAGCAGACCAGCTTCTGAGGGGGGTTCGCGCATGGGGGGGTACCCCGGAGACGAGCACCGGGCTGAGACCCGCGATTCTGTACGCCGCACTCCACCCCCCGCGCAAGTTGAACGGGAGCCCCACGAGCGCCATTTGGTCTTCCCTCGTCAGGGAGAACGCGCATTGGCTGCTAGGCAGCAGTGGCCGGGTCGGCGCCGCTCCCTTTCCCCTCCGTTGGCGGAACGTCCCCGGCTGGAGTCGCGCCCTCCGCCATTCGGGCATCCGGTGGGATATGCCCCTCCAGTGATGGCGAGCGGCCTGGGACACCGCGCGGACGAATGGTTTGATTGTTGGCCTCGTCGTGAACGAAGGCAGCCTGGAAGCGGCGATCGGTCGCCGCCCAGGCATCACTAAGAGATTGACGCCTGCCCCGCTAAAGGAACCCCCCGATCAAGACGGTTTTGTTGCCAACGGCCTCGGTCACGGTCTGGGGACCCTTGGGTGACTCGATTGTGGTCTGTGCCATTTTGGAGACGGGAGTCCGGGGTTGCCTTTTGTCTTCTTGGTTAGCGGGACAGGTTGGCCTGAAGGTGAACGACCTTTCAGGCAAGATTTGGGGAATTGGCGAACCGGCTGACACCACTGTTGAGGGAAGGACCTGGTTTGAGGTCACCCTTGTCAGTTGTCCTTACCCTAAAATTGGTGCTCCTGCCCTTGTTGTAACTGAACTTGGTACAATTGTTGGTGACTGATCGTCACACTAAGAACTCGCATGCCGGTTGCAATGCGCTGTTGGCCATTCTGCAGCGAGAATTTTGGATTTTGTCGGCTGATCGCGTCAATGAGGCGAGGCCCTTTGCTGGCGTCGTAACGGACTTTGTTGGTCCCCCTTTGTTGAAGACGTCCACCCTTCGTAATAGCAAGATTGTTGGGGCTTATTTGTGTGTTTGTCTGCCTGTCAACCAAGGCAGTACATTTGGAGCTGGTAACCTCCCTCTCGACAGAGGCCTTTGAGGCGACTTGGGAAAGATTTGTGTCTCGCCGTGGGTTACCTTCGTTGATTAGGTCTGATTGCGGTACGAATTACAAGGGTACAAGTAACTATTTGAAGGAGCTATACGCCTTCCTTAATGAGAGCCAGGTTGATATTGGTAATAGTTTGGCCCGCCGAGGGGTCACTTGGTTGTTTGACCCGCCAGCCTGCCCCCCATTGGGGGGGTATTTTTGGGGCCGCGGTGAAAGCGGCAAAGGGACGCTGGCGGAGATTGTTGGGAGACACCGTTCTCACCTTTAATGAACTAGCTACGGTATTTGGCCGCATTGAAGCTGTGTTGAATTTGCAACCTTGTCAAGACTTCCAATTGATTAGCGGACGGGTAGGCCCGTCCGGGGGGGGTAGATGTTGCGTCCCAAATGTAATTTTGAACGCTCTTTTTGGTGTGGCAACATTCTATTGTCTTTGACGTTGCACTTGACATAACCTCTTTGACTTGACAGATTGACTTTGCTTGGAAAAAATGCCGGTCATGGGAACCGCTCTTGTGTTAATATAATTGGTAAAATATTGTTGATTTCGCCTGTTGAGACCGATAATTGGGTCGCGAATTATTTGTTGGTTGAAGTGTATTCCCCTTTTGTTGAAATCCCCGGGGTATTGTTGAATCGTACGCCGCCTTGTCGTCGGTTGAGCTGGCACGCGGAATTAATTGAAAATCGAATTGGATCTCACGAGATATGAACAGATTAATTGTGTTCAGTGATTGATTGAACTTTGTAAGCTCGGATTAACAAGAATCCAGTGATATTTCTTGAAACATATCGCCTTATTGCCTACCACGCGTAGCGCGCGTTTGTTGGGAACGAGTCGGGTGTGAGCTGAGTTGGAACCGCGCCATCTGGATATCGGCGCCTTGGGAACGTTCTACAACACTTGACTTACATCACACCTCTCAATTACTCACCCCATTTTACATACATCAACCACACTTAGGGCATGACCTTTGAAGGTCGAACTTGGCGTCCCCAGCAATCAGGTTAGTGGTACATTTTGTTCATTGAATTAAGGCCTAAGAGCCTACCACAACGTAGGGCTCCGCGTAATCGCGGACGGTTCGACATACCAGTTACCGTTGGCTGGGCTTGGGGTCGAACAAATATAATAATGATAATATTCCACAACTTTCACACAACGCCATCTACCACACAACATCATCCCAAACTAAGCAGAGCTTGTGCTATGAGTACTAGACAACTGATAAACATACATATATATTTCTAAATACATACATACATATACATATTATAGATAAATTACACCCAGACAGCGAACAAATGATCGTTCTCATCACACAAACATTTGTCATGGGTGGGAATCAAACCCACGACCTTACGCATAGCAGTCGGGGCCACTGACCACTAGACCAACAGGCCTGTCAAATAGTTATTGTTCATGATGTTACTAAAATAGTCCTGAGAGGACTGATAGTACAAAAGGCAGCGGAGGAGATATTAAAGGTTGGTTTTCTAAAAAGTCATAGAACTATAAGTTGGTGTTTATGATGTTAGTAATACCGTTCTGCGAGGGTGTCAGTGTGTTATAGGTAACGCCAAATAACTTGGCAAGAGTCGTGCAATGCGCAGAAGTCGATTTTTAGGTGTCAGCGGGACGCGGGGTATGACGTAGTGCCGCTCCGAGCGCGCGATTGGTGCGTCAGTAGTTCTCGTTCAATTTGCTCCCGAATACACTTGTGTACAAAAAAGTTGTACCCTTTGTTTTTGTTACGAGTTGTTGTTTTAAATTTAGTTTTTGTTACCTTGATTACAATGCCAGGACCAAATACCGTTTTACGCAGACTATTAAAACGTCAGAAAGAACAGTTAGACACTATAGTTAAGGAAGGTTGAAATTCCGAATTCGTCACTGTCTTTAGGACACCGGGAAAAAAGAAGAATAAAAGGGGTAGCAGTTTTATTAACTAATTGTGCCGACGAAAACATATTATTTTTAATGTTTTTATAAATACATTTTTTTCAATTTTAAATGTATTTATGTATTATATCTATTTTATTTATAATACTGAATTAACGAATGAATTCCTCTTCTTTCTTTAACATTCTTCTGAACAGATATGATTAAAAATAAATGATGGCAATAACCATAGAATAATTGCAAGCAGTAAAAGTGACCACTTTTTTCTTCCACTAAGTGCACGATGCGCGAACTTACCCCCACTACACCAAAACCTTGCCAAGTTATTTGGCGTCATCTATACCAATGACCTTGTATATTAAAAGAGAACTAGGAATGTGGGTAGAATTCACATTACTAGCAATCTTATTAACCCGTCTCACAAAGCTAAGTATGCTTGTGTCTGGAGTGGGTTCACGGCAATTGTGTAATGGGCGGGGTTCGAACCTTCGACCTCTCGATCACAAGTCCGACAACCTTAACCATTAGGATATTGAAGCTTTAAATATTCCGTGACTGTACAACGGGGTCCAATTTCTTTAAACAGCAAGTTCTGCTACCCAAGCGAAGCAAGGGCTATATACTAGTTTGTTATAATCATTTTAATTTTCAGCCGCTACAAATGTCCTGAATGTGGTTTAACAAGAAAATGCCGCATGACGATACGAGATCACTTCAACGCGTATCACAGTCAGGGTTTTCAGACGTGTCCGTATTGCAGCAAGACTTTCAAGTGAGTTTATGCCTTGTTTTAGTAATGTAAGGTCTAAAATAACTTAACTCTAATTCTGTCATCTGATTTTACAGCATTCATCATCATCAGCATTACCCTTTTTCCTAACTATGTTGGGGTTAGCTTCGAGCTTTATTATGTGTATCCTTAAGTGTATTGTAAGGTGTACAATAAAGTATACAGTATGTTAACTAAGAGAGGGCGCTCCCGTTAAACCGCAATAGTATAGCATCCATATATGCTAAAAACAAAATCCATTCGAAAATAAAATGTTTAATTTTTTTTTTAATATTAAAATATTCACTAAAAATGTTAAATTGATATGTAAAAGAAACTACTGTACACGCGTACTTGAAGGTCGGCAATGTCGCAATTTATTTATGAATGACTGGCCGCGCGTGCGGCCGTCTAATTGATGTGCTTATACAGTTGCGGGTTAACGGGAACACCCTCTGTTAGTTAACATATTGTATAATAATAATCTCCATTTTTACTGTAGTCATATCAACCAAGGGTGTCGTTCTAAAACAACTGCACCAATCTTTGAAAATGCTCGATGTATCTCCTTCCACCTATCACACCTTACAGAAGGCTGCTATTTTAAACACCTGCAGAATTATCAGAAAATTCCTCCAAAACGACACTTCAATGTCACATGCACAGCCATCATTAGCAATAAACAGCCATCCATCAGTTAGGTTAATATTTTGAGGGTAGCAATTGGCTTTGGCCCGTGTTCTTCGATCAACAATACCAACTAGATAACAGGTCACGTACAAAATCAAAGCTAAATGCTATCCGCGTGAATATGTACTTATACGGCTACTAAAGCAATAAATTACTCCTGTTACTTAGAAATGAAAAGACATAAAATAAATATCATTTAGTGTTAAATCAACCTTAAATGGCAACAGATAAAGTACATTTTCCCGTTATTGCCTTGCGAGTTACATCGTTTTGTTTCGTTTCAAGTTTGCGCGTGTATTGGCCAAACCTTAAATGGCAACAGATAAAGTACATTTTCCCGTTATTGCCTTGCGAGTTACATCGTTTTGTTTCGTTTCAAAAGTTTGCGCGTGTATTGGCCAACCTTGGCACAACATTTGTAGCGGTGGTTTAAAGTCGGTAAATTTCTTCAAAATTTGATATTATTTGTTGGTTTAAAGCTTAAAATGTAACTTATTCTACATGTACTTACCGAAAGTAAGACACTCCGGCCGTTAAATTGCTTTTTCGGTCATTATTTTTGCAACTTTTGAATGCACATTGCGGCATTGTGAAACGTATTTACATTGGCTGTGATTCAAGCGAACTAAACAAAATAAGAGCTCACTTCTCAAGTGCGCTGTTATTTACCGAGACGTATTTTTTGCGCCGACCCGATATCTAGTTGGTATTGTTGATCGAAGCCCGTGTTATTCTATGAAACCAGCAGAAGACTGTGATACAAAAAAATATATAATAAAGCGTCTGCATATCTGACCTCCAGAACCCAGTAGCTGGGTAACACGATATCCCTTGCCAAGACCAGTATCAAATTTTCTGGCATCTGACTACCCGGAATGACTGTCAAAGATTTAGAAATGAAATCCGGGACCAACAGCTTGACGTGACGTTTACGAGGCATGGACGAATCTTGATATGTTAACACGCTCTCCCATCCACACACTGACCTCGGCAAGCGTGGCTTAACCTGTAACTGAACGAAATTTATGATGATGATGTCCGCGTCGTGTACGACGATGACGACCGGCTATACAATATGTTAACTAACAGGGCGTTCCCGTTAACCCGCAATAGTATAAGCACATCAATTAGATCGCCGCACACGCGGCCCGTCATTCATAAATAAATTGTGACGTTGCCGTCCTTCAAGTACGCGTATACAGAGTGTTTCTTTTATGTATAAATTTAACATTTTTAGTGAATATTTTAATATAAAAAAAAAAAAAAACTTGAGAGGTGTCAAGTGACACCCGGATGGAACGAAGTTCCTTTCGATTAATTAGTGAAGGAATTGTAAAAAAAAAAACATGTATGCAATTCACACGTGGTAGAAGTGAAACCTTCAAAAATTTACGAAATTTCAAAGGTAAAATATAAAATTTCCTCGACATAAGAAACACTCTCTCTCTCTATCTCAACCCTCCTCAACTCCCCACGATACCCCTCTCAACTCCGCAAAACTCCCCACGAGACACCCCTCAACTCCCCACAACTCCCCACGAGACCCCTCAACTCCCCACGAGACGCCCCTCAACTCCCCACGAGAACCACCTCAACTCCCCACGAGTACCCCCTCAACGCCCCACGAGACCCCCTCAACTCCTCGCTCAACTCCCCGTTCGTCCTCCGACTCGTCCCCCGACTCGTCCCTCAACTCGTCTCCCAACTCGTCCCGCAACTCGTCCTGCAACTCGACCCGCAACTCGACCCGCAGCTCGACCCGCAGCTCGACCCGCAACTCGACCCGCAACTCGTACCCCGACTCTTCCCCCGACTCGTCCCCCGACACTCGTCCCCCAACACGTCCCCCAACTCGTCCCGCAACTCGTCCCGCAACTCGACCCGCAGCTCGACCCGCAGCTCGACCCGCAGCTCGACCCGCAGCTCGACCCGCAGCTCGACCCGCAGCTCGACCCGCAGCTCGATCCGCAACTCGACCCGCAGCTCGACCCGCAACTCGACCCGCAACTCGTCCCCCGACTCGTCCCCCGACTCGTCCCCCAACTCGTCCCCCAACTCGTCCCCAACTCGTCGCGCAACTCGTCTCGCAACTCAACCCGCAGCTCGACCCGCAGCTCGACCCGCAGCTCGACCCGCAGCTCGACCCGCAGCTCGACCCGCAACTCGACCCGCAGCTCGACCCGCAACTCGACCCGCAACTCGTCCCCCGACTCGTCCCCCGACTCGTCCCCCAACTCGTCCCCCAACTCGTCCCCAACTCGTCGCGCAACTCGTCTCGCAACTCAACCCGCAGCTCGAACCGCAGCTCGACCCGCAGCTCGACCCGCAGCTCGACCCGCAGCTCGACCCGCAACTCGACCCGCATCTCGACCCGCAACTCGACCCGCAACTCCCCCCTCAACTCCCCCCGCAACTCGACCCGCAACTCGACCCACAAATCCCCCCTCAACTCCCCCCGCTACTCCCCCCTCAACTCCCCCCTCAACTCCTCCCTCAACTCCCACCTCAACTCCCCTAAAGAAGTTTTCACTTCAAAAGTTCAAGACGAATTGAGAACCTCCTTTTTTTTGAAGTCGGTAAAAAAGTGTCGTTACAACTTTTCGTATGAATTTTTTCCGCCTAGCCCCCTTTCGTAACGCGCGATATTATCTTTGTGATTTTTTTCTATCAATTAAAATTAGTTGTATTATGTTTTCAACACACTACTTAACTAGATTATATCCTGAAGAATATCATATATTTTTCTGATTGTGTTAACTGCAGTGATTCATATACTTTAAAGTATTATAAGACTCGCATTTAGCCCTTGTAGTCCCCTTAAAAAGTGTCGTTACAACTTTTCGTATGATTTTTTTCCGGCTAGCCCCCTTTCGTAACGCGCGATAAGGAACTTCGTTCCAAAAAACATTTTGTTTTCGAATGGTAATATTTTTTTTAGCATGTATGGATGCTACAATATTGCGGGTTAACGGGAACGCCCTCTGTTAGTTAACAGTATATTAACTAACAGAGGGCTATATTTTAACAAAAACGTAGATTTTATGGAATTTAAAAGAGACGGACCCCTGAGTTTGTTTCGGTGTTTCTTCTCAGGGTAGTCAGTTAGGAAACACCGGCCTCATCTAGTTTAAATTTACGAAAAAATGACGTGTTAAAGTGTTATTTAATAAACAATTTTCAAAATAAAGATCATTTATCTCCTGGCGAATTGAAATTTCATCTTGAACACCCGGTTGCAAGTAAAACAATTGAGGTAGCCCTCGTTGTTAAAAGTACGTTGTAGGAAGGTTTAGGGCGGTTCTTGCGGATCTGACGCTTAATGTCCAGCTCTGATAGTCGAGCGTTTTCAAAGCTGCAGACATCCTTTTTAACGTCTGAACGCCAAAGTGACCTGTGCATTCTCTTCCCGATTATCCAAAGATTTACTACACGAATTTAGGTTTCGCTTAAACACGTCTTTATCCGATATAAGGACGTGTTTAAGCGAAGGTGACGTGTGACGGAGATGTGTTTAAGGTACTGCCCGCCGGGATTGCGTTATCCACTCGCTCTTTCAAGCTCTTTCGAGCATCATTATTGTTATATTTATGTAGAATAATATTTCTGTTTACAGACGTCAAAACTCACTGCGCAAACACATACGCTACGGACACATGCGAAAGGGCCGCGTGCAGTGCGCGTACTGCCAGAGAACTTACGCCGACAAAAACGTGCTACGCTCGCATATGATGATGTAAGTACGTTATTATTAAGACTTACTAAGATATATAGACAATAAACTCCACAGTTACCTATCTATACTAATATTATAAAGCGGAAAAGTTTGTTTGTTTGTTTAAACGCGCTATTCTTCAAAAGTACTGGGTAGATTTGGGTCAAATTTGGTTTGGAAGTAGCTGGAAGCGGATTACCTGTGTCAAAGAATTAATTTTGAAATACTGTCGTGTTGTCGAAATGATATTATTCATTATATACTTTATTGTACACCTTACAATATTTCAATGCATACAAAAAAGTAAAACTAGTGTACCCTGGGCGGTCTTATCGCACAGGGCGATCGCTTACAGACAACCTTTGGATGGACAAAACTTAAAGGAGACAGATTTAGGGCTGTCAGTGTACAAACATCATAAATAATATTAATTGAACACAATAATATAAAATACATACATACAGAACAAAAAATATGATATAATATTTTTATTATAATATTGTTACAATATGTTGTAACAATAATTAAACAACAATTAATAATTACACGATTGTATACTATATTGTATTCAATTTCTTCAATCATAATCAGAGGTCGAAATTAGGTAGAGTTATTTATGTACTTACACTGATTTCATACAACGAAAGAAAAAAGTGGATATGCCCCAAATCCCGGGATTAATTTTGAAGAGTAGAGAAGAATCCCGTGATTTATGATTTTTTTTTATACTTGATAGGCTTGCGTTCGACCATAATCTCACCTGATGTTAAGCGATGATGTGGTCGAAGATGAAGCACGCTTGCCTAGAAGTAACCTATTCACTCTTGACTTAAAGACTCCCAGGTTGTAACTATCAGGAAACACAGACTCCGGCAGGGAATTCCACTCCTTAGCCGTACGCACAATGAAAGTATTCCCAAAACGTTTCGTGCGTATGGGTGGGATGTCCACCATGTAACGATGGCGCATCGCCGTTTGTCTTGTAGTCCGATGATGGAACGGGCTTGGTGGAATAAGACTGTGCAATTCCATCGCACACTCCCCGAAATGTAACCGATAGAAAACTGATAGGCTTGCAACACGTCACGGATGCTCTAGGCTCTGGAGCTTTGTCTCGACCAGTTTCTCGTTGCCGATGAGCCTTTTGGTCCGTTTCTCTATAGACTCAAGTGCTTCAAGCTGGTATTTGGCAGATCCATCCCAGAGATGAAAGCAGTACTCCATACATGACCGTATTTGCACTTTTTTAGGGTTCCGTATTAAACAAGGAACCCTTATAGTTTCGCCATGTCCGTCTGTCTGTCCGTCTGTCCGCGGTTTAGCTCAAAAACTTTTGGTACTAGAAAGTTGTAATTTGGCATGAGTATACACGTTAATAACGCAGAAAAAGTGGTAAAATAAAATTTTTAAAAAACCAATTTTTTAGGGTACCTCCCGTACATGTAAAGTGGGATGATAATTTTTCTTTTTCGTCCTTCCCATAGTGTGGGATATCGTTTGATAGGTCTTTTAAAAACATTAGGGGTTTGGGAAGACCGTTTTTTGATTAAGTAAACCGTTCGTGACTTATCCAGCTTTAAAGTACCAATTTTCGTTAGAGTCAAGTGTCCCCCCCTCTAGCAACTAAACGGTTGTAGTTAGAAATTCAAATGTCACGGCAGTAGTACCTATATATAACGAAGTTTAAAGGAAAACTATCACACATAAGAGGGCTTTACAAGTTTACGAGTAATAGTCGACCAATTGTATTTGACTCGAAAATTCTGAACAACTCATAGAAATGTCGATAGATGGCGCTAAGCATCATTTCTATCGCGCTAGTTTCATATTTAAATAAGTTTTATAAAAAAAACACTTTTTAACAAGAAAAACGGACTTCCGAAAACCCACTAGGTAGGTACAATGTGAAAAGTAACTTTAATTTCAGAAGATGGTGTCTTATGATCTGTATTTTAGTTTTTTGCCACCGACTTCCAAAATTAAAGTTATTTTTCACACTGTAGTGTTTTTTTGGAAGCCGGTTTTTTTCCAATTCCCATTGGTTCCAGCTGAGGCTGTTACAATTCACAAAAGCCAGGGTTCCACATTAGAAAAAGTTGTTGTACCAGTGAAGCCCGGTATTTCAAGGTCAATGTTATATGTTGCTTGCTCATGTGCCACATGTGCTGAAGGTTTATTTATCGTTACCTCGTATAATACAGTCCTTGTATAATATTTGGAGATTTTAATGAAGACTATCTCCGTAACGACAACACTGCAGTTTTCAAATTGTTACGTGACGCTGGTTACCAGTCTTTATTACAACCACTTCCCTCTACACGCGGTGGTACTCAAATAGATCATATTTTTTCAAACTTCCCTTGTGAAGTTGGATTTTATAATTCCTTCTTCAGTTACCATCGCCCTATGTGGGTTCGTTTTTAGAGTGAATTCAAATTAATATGTTTTTTTTATTTATTTTGTGCTATATAATATCAAACACAAAGCTCCCCCAGCAAACTACTTCCTCAATTTTATGTTTTGTGTCGATTGAGTAGTGTAGCTCTGTGTCCTGTATTTAAATTCAAAACACCGGCTATGACAAGTTTTATACAAATATATAAAAAAAAAAAAAACTCCGTGAAAAATTGTCGGATCAGGTGAGGAATTGTATAGAAAGTCAAATTAGTTAGGTAGTCATGTTTGGCTTTTAGTTAGAGCATGGTACGAAACAATCAGTCAGCGAATACGACACGCACTTGGCTGTTATAAAAACTACGGAACCCTACACTGCGCGTGGCCCGACACGCACTTGACCGGTTTTTGTATTTTGTATTTGTATTTTGTATTTATTTCATAAGGTTGTTACAGTCTGTTACATGATATAATTTACAATTAAATGAGGAACAACTACATATAAATAAGTAATAACAATTAAGTGGCTCCGGTGGCCTAGCTAGGTTACGTAGTAACCTGTATTAAGGTCCACCAGTCCCTAATTCCCACAATAAGCAATATTATAGAGACTGCATTTTATTTAATACTTATGATGTCTACATTTCTATTTTTATATTACCTAATCTACTTTATAATAAAGTGAAGTGTGATATGTGTGTATGTTTAAATTATGAAGTGTGATGTATGTTCTGAGCGTGAGTGTGATGTATGTAGTAGTGAATGTGAAGTTTGATTGGGCGTTAGCTAAACTATAGTATGTTAACGGAGCGGAAAGAGCAATAAAAATGTTACCAAGAAAGTGATACAAGGAGAGATTCGGTGTCATCATAATTTTTATTTAACAGAAAAAATGTTATTTCCTTTTTGCATATTTGGTAAGAAGATTGATACAGAGGGATAGATATACTAATTCTGTTAAACAAAAAGGGGCCCAAATAGTAGAAAAAGCGTTTTGTGAAGGTAAAGCGTGGAAATGGAACATGGCATATGTTGTCCTTACGTCTAGATAACGGTCGGTTATGTGTGAGAGGTGTTCTTGTGTGTTGGTGTAATATTGTGTTGATTATAAATAATTGACGAACCGTAAGGACTTGACATTTCTGGTATAAGTCAAATGTTGGGTAAAGTCTAGGTCGAAATGTGGCTACTTTAAGGATGGCTCTCTGAGCCACTTCCAGTTGTTTGAGTGTAGTTTTAGCAGCACCACCCCAACTCGTAATGCAGTAGGATATTACCGACTGACACAGGGAGAGGTATACAGTTCGTAATATGGAGGCATTGGCCACGTCTCTAAGGGTTTTGAAAAGATAAATCAATTTCCGAACTCTGCCAGTTAGGTGGGTGATATGAGCTTTGAAGTTGAGGTTTTTATCAAGAATTATACCTAGATATTTAATAGAATCAGTAGACGTAATTGATGGACAGTTACAAGAAGTAGGATTGAGTTGGCAAGAGTGGGCTTTAAGAGTAATGGGTGTCAAAGGTTGTGATTCATTATTTATAGAAAATGTTATGAGTTTAGTTTTACTGGTGTTTAGCGTGAGTGAGTGAGTGATTAGCCATTTGTGCAGTATGTCAAAACCAGCCTGAGCAGTAGTTCGCAGCTTAGTCCAGGAGTCATCATAAAATGTAATTGCAGTATCATCAGCGAAGGAGATAATGTTACCAGAGTCCAGACTCATGTTGCAGAGGTCATTTATGAAGATCAAGAACAAAGTAGGGCCTATCACGCTGCCTTGAGGGACGCCATAAGAGATAAGTAGGTCATTACTTAAATAATTGTCAATCTTAAGGCTGCGCCGAGTAAAATAACTCAAAACGGTCTTCACAACTAAAGGAATATAACCTATAATAGTACTTTAATTACCATACAAAAATATGTAATGAACACTAGAATAAATTTGTTAGCAAACATAGTTGGCAAAATTTAAAAATATTTTATAGTTTATTAAACAAAAATACATAAAGTTGGACAAAAATCCTTACAAAACATGCTCGTGCGTCGCTGAATTTTGATAGTAAACTGTTGATATTTTTCATAAACTTCAATTCATATTATTCTCTAATTATCATACTATCATTTACAGCTTTAACATTTCAAAAATGTCGCTTGGTTGTTTTAATTTTAATTTTTTCTTCTAATTTGCGCGCTATTTTGAACCATACGCAACGTACACCGGTCGAAAATTCAGTCGTCCACGGGAGCTCAGAGAGGGGTCACGTCTCATCGTGGAGCGTTTCGCCGGTAACGATAATTCGCGATCTATTGTGTACGTATGTATTGCAGCAATCCGTTGAATAACATAAGTCTAATTTTTTGTTTTTTGAGTACGATTTATTATGCATACCCAACAATTACTTTTTATTGTTCAATATATATTTCTTTAACATTTTTTTTTTTCAATATTTGTTTTATTATGGGAAAATGTAAAAAAAAATATTATTAGAAGGAAGTTGGCGCAAATTTTCGAAAAAAACGCCATTCTCATAAAAAGTACGTATTTCTATTTTGTGATGTTATTATTGCTTTTTAACCGACTTCAAAAAAAAGGAGAAGGTTCTCAGTTCGTCTTAAACTTTTTTTTATGTATGTAACCTCAAACTCGAAGACGGCTGGACCGATTTGGTTTTTTTTTTTTCGTTTGAAAGGGTATACTTTCTAGTTGGTTCCATTGTTATGAAATCAGGATCTGATGATGGGATCCTGGAGAAAGCGAGGGAACTCTTTAAATATTATAGGCACACCTATAGCGTTTTGGGTATTTCTAATAGTACCTTGTGCAGTTGCTCCCGAAAAGCACCATTTGAGGAAATGAAAGTGATGATGAAGACTTTTTTCAAACATTCGATATGGGTATCGTGTAATGGGTTCTTGGGGGTGGTAATTGCAAATTTGGCATTCATTTTAAAATCCAAGATGGCGGATGCAACTTTTTCTCAAACATTCGATATAGGTATCGTGTAATGGGTTTTTGGGGGTGGTGATTGCAAATCTGGCATTCATTTTAAAATCCAAGATGGCGGATGCAACTTTTTCTCAAACATTCGATATGGGTATCGTGTAATGGGTTTTTGGGGGTGCTGATTGCAAATCTGACATTCATTTTAAAATCCAAGATGGCGGATGCAACTTTTTCTCAAACATTCGATATGGGTATCGTGTAATGGGTTTTTGGGGGTGGTAATTGCAAATCTGGCATTCATTTTAAAATCCAAGATGGCGGATGCAACTTTTTCTCAAACATTCGATATAGGTATCGTGTAATGGGTTTTTGGGGGTGGTGATTGCAAATCTGGCATTCATTTTAAAATCCAAGATGGCGGATGCAACTTTTTCTCAAACATTCGATATAGGTATCGTGTAATGGGTTTTTGGGGGTGGTGATTGCAAATCTGGCATTCATTTTAAAATCCAAGATGGCGGATGCAGCTTTTTCTCAAACATTTGATATGGGTACCGTGTAATGGGTTTTTGGGGGTGGTGATTGCAAATCTGGCATTCATTTTAAAATCCAAGATGGCGGATGCAACTTTTTCTCAAACATTCGATATAGGTATCGTGTAATGGGTTTTTGGGGGTGGTGATTGCAAATCTGGCATTCATTTTAAAATCCAAGATGGCGGATGCAACTTTTTCTCAAACATTCGATATGGATATCGTGTAACGGGTTTTTGGGGGTGGTGATTGCAAATCTGGCATTCATTTTAAAATCCAAGATGGCGGATGCAACTTTTTCTCAAACATTTGATATGGATACCGCGTAATGGGTTTTTGGGGGTGGTAATTGCAAATCTGGCATTCATTTTAAAATCCAAGATGGCGGATGCAACTTTTTCTCACACATTCGATATAGGTATCGTGTAATGGGTTTTTGGGGGTGGTGATTGCAAATCTGGCATTCATTTTAAAATTCAAGATGGCGGATGCAACTTTTTCTCACACATTCGATATGGGTATCGTGTAATGGGTTTTTGGGGGTGGTGATTGCAAATCTGGCTTTCATTTTGAAATCCAATTTAAAACACATACGATATCCATATTGAATGTTGGAGAAAAAGTTGCATCCTTGGTGGATGCAACTTTTTCTCTAACATTCAATATGGATATCGTGTGTGTCTACTAAGTTAAATACACTGATAACCTTCAAGGGTTTATTTCTAAGTATAATTAACAAAGTAACGTAAGGGCTAAAATTATCGCTAAATGATGAAAATGAGTGCACCCGGTTGCTGTTCGAAATACACTAAGCTCGCGGCGAACTTAGTGCGACCGCATTATATTGCTTGCTCAGCAAACGTGGTCGATTGCAAAATATTGCATCAAACATCGTGTAATAGGTTTTTGGGCATACCGATTGCAATCCTTACATTCATTTTATAATTTATGACGAAAGTTCATTGGCTACTTTGTTAGCTTACAATTTACACTGGGTTATTGACAATTTAACTGATCCTAGGTTAAGTGACTATTCAGTATTATCTAGGGTATCTAATAATACTGAAATTAATTGTTTAAACCCTTAGATGTGACAAAAGAGATTTATAATAACACAATTTTACTATATCATCAGAATATAAATCGTTTCTCCGGCAAAATATTAGATGAGGAAATGTTAATAGATAAATATGATATAGATATCTGGCTAAAACCAGATAGAATGTTGTTTAAAATTAATATTTTTCTGTTACTAGTGCATACAACAGGTCCTCAGTAGGAGGTGGTACTTTAATATTACGTAATAATTCTCTTAGATATAAGGAACAAAAATATATCACCGCTTGCTCTGTTGATTGCTTGTGTGAGGTAGCATGTACAGAAGTTAAAGGCCAAACTTTCTTAAGTGTTTATAGACCACCAGCATCAAACTTGTCATCATTCTTAATGATAATGGGAGAAATTTTAAGTACCTAAGCTTATAAGAGATAATAAATTAGTTTTAGTTTGTGGTCACCTAAATATTGATTTGTTAGTAAATTCACCTGAACACTGCAAGCTTACTTCATTGTTTGGTTCATTTAACTTAAAATGCACATACAAGGAAGCAACAAGAATAACAGCAACATCAGGTCAATGCATAGATAATATTTATACTAATTGTGCCATAAAATACTCGTCTCAAATTAGTGGAGTTAGGTCTGACCATACAGGTCAACTAGTATCCTTTGAGTTGGTTAAAAAGCGGCAATTAAATAAGACTATTAAGTTTAGGCCACTAACTAAAAATAAATTAATGTTTTTAATGATAACATGTAAAGTAATCTTTCAATGGCCAATTTTGACTCCCATGACCCCAATGAAAATTACAGGATATTTTTTCTTCACCATGCCACGAATTTAGTAAGGCATGTCCAGTTAAAAAATTTCAAATGAGTAATAAATCTAAATTTAATGAATGGGCCACTGCTGGAATAAGAATAAGCTGAGACAATTTATACAACTTATACCATGAAAAATCATTGACTTCCAATGAAGCCTTCCATAATTATGTAAGAAACTACTCAAAGATATTTAAAAGAGTATGCGCCCTAAGCTAAATCTAAATCAGAAAGTAATAAAATTAGCATTTCTAACAATAAAATAAAAACTGTGTTGAAGGTGATAAACAAAGAAACTGAAAACACAAACCAACAGGGTTAGAATGATTTGACTTTGAACATCGATGATCAGGTCATCTCAGATAAGTCAAAAGTGGCTGAGAAGTTGGAAAATTACTTTACCAATATTCCAGTAGAGGTTACTAAATCTCTACATTCTTCGCCATTATCAGCAGAATCTTTTTTAAAGGAAAATTTCAATAAGGATATACCAACATTTTCATTTAAGCCCATTTCTATTGATGTAATTAAAAAGCATTCCAAAGTCTTAACATAACAAACACTGATGACTTATGGAGTGCATCTGTTAGGGTTCTTGGTAATATTATTGACTCAATTGCTGCTATCCTAACAGGCACATTTAATTAATGTACAGACAGCGGTAATTTTCCCGATTTAATGAAACATAGTAAAGTAGTACTCATTTTTAAGTCGGGTTGTAAGAGTGATCCCTCTAACTATAGACCGATATATGTGCTTCCAGCATTAAGCAAAATATACGAAAATTCATATTTTAACTCAAATGGAATTCTGCATAGTCGGCAGTTTGGTTTCACGAAAGGTAGGTCAACAACAGACGCAGGAGTAGCGCTCATCCGTCACATTCTGGAATCTTGGGAGAAATCTCAGGATGCAATTGGCATATTTTGTGACCTCTCCAAAGCTTTTGATTGCGTTGACCACAAAACACTGATCTGTAAATTACACCATTACGGAGTTCGTGGATTCGTGTTCTGCTGACCTTGTTCTTTCATATTTATCAAACAGGCAACAAAAAGTTATTGTTAATGGAGCGACATCTGCAGGATCCCTAGCCAAGATGAGTGCTCCGCAAGGTTCAATTCTTGGCACTTTCCTTTTTATAGTGTATATAAAAAGCCTGTCTGAATTCTGATGGATAACCTATATTATTGTATAGTTGTAAGATATGTTTCCAGTTTTAAGATATGCTTAATTATATTTAAAACTTTGGTCATTACAAGATATTTTCTAAATTTAAACCCACGACCTACGTCATTTAAATTTAAAAGTCAATTATCTGAAATTAAGTATTTCAAATGGCGGGAGACTTTGTTAAACATAAAAAACACAGTGATACGACGTCAATCTGGAGCTATTTTTTAGTTGCGAAGGATAGGAATAGTGCCAAATGTAACCGATGCTCAGCCATTCTCAAGACTTTGGATGGATCGACTAAGGGATTACATACACATTTGTCATCAAAACATAAAATCAAGCTTATATCAGCTTCAACAAGTCTAGATTCTGATAATCTGAACACAGCACCGCCGCCAGCCAAGCGAAAGTTAAATGATTATTTTACTAAAAGTGCCGACGATAGCCTCGATGACGTTTTGGCAAGAATGATTGCATTAGATGGATTTCCATTCAGTATATTCATAACCTCAGATGATTCGAAAAATTTGTCTTTGCAAAATACACGGATTTACCAAAGTCAGCCGTCACCATTCAAAAACGTGTCATGAATTACAGTGAAAAAATCAGAAAGCAAGTAACTGCAGAATTGAAACATTTGAAAAGTGCAGGTGAAAGATTTAGTCTTTCTTTCGACAAGTGGACTTCAACATCCAATAAACCATATAGTGTTGCCCAAACGAGAGTCTCGCAAGAGTCTTGCAATTATCGATTATCCTATTGCTATTTATTAAACGGTAGTTGAGATCTCAGAACAATGTAACAGAGTCTGTTACATTATTGTTAAAAAGTATATTGTTAAAAAACTTAAAAGTCGAGATGACACGGAAGAAGAAGAAGGAAGATCAGGATCACAAACAGATAATGAGTTAATGCCACAAACCTCCCAATCCCAACCCCAATTGACACTAAAGGAAAAGTTATAGCTGGAAATTGATAAGAGTATGAAATCCCCAGATCGTGAAGTACAAATACAAAATTAATCGGGGTTGGCAAAATATAGTATTAGACGTGAAATAAGCCTGTTTGAAAATGGAGGAATTAGTGGATATCACTTAGAAACAGCATATAAGTATCTATTGTCTATTCCTCCAACCAGTGTAAAACCTAAACGAGCGTTTTCAACTGCTGCTTATGTTGGTAATAAACGAAGCAGGCTTGGAAGTCAAACCTTGGATGCATTGATATTTCTACGATTGTATTTTCAAAATTCGAAATAAGTTTTATTGTCTTTTTATTTCTTACAAAGTATCTTTTTGTCATTTTTTCTTTTCTTACTATACTGTGATATGTGTAGTGTACCAAAATTAAAAATATATATTTAAAGAATTTACTCGTTTTTTAGAGTTCAGTTGCCGAATGGCAAAAAACGGAACCCTTATAGTTTTGTCATGTCTGTCCGTCTGTCTGTCTGTCTGTCTGTCTGTCTGTCCGTCCGTCCGTATGTCACAGCTATTTTATTCCAAAACTATTAAGACTATACATGTGAAACTTGGTAAGTAGATGTATTCTATGAAACGCTTTCCGATATTGAGAAAAAAATTAAAAATCATTTAAAATAAAGGAACATACTACTACCCCATACATGGAACTAAAACTGAAAATATTTTTTTTTTTCATGAAACCTATGCATGTGTGGTATCTATATACAGGTCTTTAACCTGCCACCGGTGACGTGTATTTAGCTTACAATGTTGGTGACCCCGGTCTCATGCACCGGGATTTTGGGCTCCATGTATTTCTTTTTTAATATTGTTTATGCTATTTTGAATTGGAAAAGATATAAAATAGGACATTTTTTTCTAATAAAATAAAGGCAAAAATATAAATCAAATCTCTTTTATTAGCATAAGACAATATTTTTGGATGCGTTATAATTATAAGCTATTACGACAATATTTTTTAGACTAACAAACCTAGTAACAAATTTTTGCATAATAACTGTGAAATCAGCCTTAGTCAGTCTTATGACATTGGAAACATAAAATAAAGAAACAAAAATGGTAATACTTCTACTAAATAATAAAAAAATATAATACTAAAATCACTCATCGTCAACAGCCAAACAACTTGAGCAAGTAGGTACTACGTGCTCAAGTGCTCACTTTCCGCTGTTGTTTGTAATTCGTCCTCATCAGAAATAGCTTCATGGCGAAAAGCCCCAAAACGTCGCTGTTCATTTTCGTAAGACATACTAAAACAAAAACAAATACAATTTATTTGAAAAATGCGTAAATATTTCTAGTAATATCTAGTAAAATATCACTAAAAACGAGTAAAATGCTTACTAAACATAAAATCTTACATTCACACTATAAATAACAACAACAGTCCTATCAAATTATGTAAAATAAAAAAAATAAAAAAATAAACATTTGACTTACTTCGTTGGTGACGCCGGTCTCACGGACCGGGTTGGCGCCAAAACTCAGGAACGTGCGCCCCCGTCGCTGCCACGGGATGGCCTAATGGTAGGGGGCGTGCACTAAGGCAGCTACTCGAAATCGCAACGTAATTCGATAAACGGTGTAAAATATATTCTTTGTTTTTAAACTACCCGGTCTCACAGACATATATGTCACCAATGGCGGGTTAAAATGAGATTAAGGTTTCTAAAACCACTTTTTCATACAATTAATCGTTTAAAAGATATACGCTTCCAAAGTGGTAAAATGTGTGCCCCCTCTAATTTCTATAATAATGGAGTGAAAAATATAAATATATATATACAACGTGTAACGGAAACCCCATATCTAACCAAAAGGGCTGAAGACAACATTTGGTATGGAGTCTCTATGCACAGTTTCAGCACAAAATAACTGACTTAAAGAATTGATACCAAATTATTGGTTTCACATATTTTTTGAATACCAATCATAACAAAGCACTACGAGGGTCAATAACTTTCCACGTCACTTGCCAATAACACGATAATTCTTTTCGTTCTTCTTAATTTGAAAAATTCGGTCTCTGGTATCAGTGTACTGGAATTTGTAATAAGTTCTACACATGTAGACTTAGGATTACAAAACCCTTGCCATATCGTTTGTTATCATCCAAAGAAGCCATGCACTTGGTATGTATATACCCTTTAAATTACACGTTGTATATATATGTATATATATATCTATAGATCTTAATGTAAACATTCAATCAAAATTGGTTTTAAAGAGATCGAGTCAGCAGTTTTTGAGATACAGCATATTTTCTAAAACCGCAAATATAACTTTGTAATTCATACAAATACTATGAAAAACAAAGTTATTTGGCGTAGTTGCAAAAAATGTAAATAAGCTAGTTTTAAGAAATTTGTAAGTTTTAGTTTTTTGTCAAGGAAATATACATATTATATTATATTATTATAGTTACTACGGAACCCTTCATGGGCGAGTCTGACTCGCACTTGGCCAATTTTTGTAAAATGTTTTAATACGCAATATAACATTAGATTTATAGATTTCTTTTTTTTTTTCTTTTAAATTAAGTTACACTTGATACATATATTGTTATGAAATAAATTACGCTTATATTTTCTGCGAAGTAAGTTTGCTAGACAGCATTAATGAAAAAATGTTTTTTTGGTATGGCCCCACGTATATAGGTATAATAAAGTATCGAATGTTATTAAAAATATGACAGTACATCAGAATTTAAACGAGCACTAAATGAAATTTTAATAAACAAAACTTATTTCAGTCTGGTTTTATTATGACATTACATAATATTTTTTTTTTATTTCATACTGGTTTTATTATTCAAATAAGCACTGCATACCCATCTACCCTAACTTGCTACTTACCCAGATTCGAAGCGTCAATAGCCTAATGGATAAGGTGTCGGACTTGTGATCGAAAGGTCGCAGGTTCGAACCCCACCCATTACACTATTGACGTGAACCCACTCCAGACACAAGCATATTTAGCTTAGTTGGAGGGGTTAACAAGATTGGTAGTAATGTGAAATGTACCCACATTGTTAGTATTCTTTAAAAACAAAATCTATAAAATCTGAGGAGTTTAATATATAAAATCAAAGTTTTATTGCAATAGGATGAATAGTGAGGGAACGGATAATGTATTACTACAGTAAAAACAAACGTTAATTTTTATATAATAGGTATAATTTATTAAATTTATTTTTGTGATTTATTTACGTACCTACTTGCTTCATTTAGATCCATCCAGCCGTTTGAGCGTGAAGAAGTAACAAACATGCAAACAGACACATTCATTCACAAACTTTCGCCTTTATAATATTAGTGTGATAAATAAAACCATCTAAATAATTAATATTCGTTTTTCAAGTTTATTCAACATAACGACAAAAAATTAAAAAATGCAAAGTTAGCAAACTTCGTCTTGCAACGGCAAGCGGGCCTCGAGCGAACTTGTCATTGTGTGTGTGACAACGCACACGACTAGTCCGCTGCAGTAAATACCTATTTTCCGCGCGTCTCGTAGGCTCGACACCCTCTTAACTGTTTGTGTACGGTCGGATAGGTAAGATTTAAAAAGTTGAAGCTGCAAGTTACGTATACCTAAGCTTTCAAGCTTAGATAAAAGGCAGGGAACCGGCACCGTATCGAATGCCTTGGCGAGATCAATAAACACTGTGAGGCACTTTTTGCGGCTATTGAGTTTATCAACAATGCTAGTTATAAGTTGCAAGGCAGCATCAGAGGTGGACTTTTTCTTTCTGAATCCAAATTGGTTGGCTGACAATAAATTGTTGTGTTCAAGGTAGTGAATGAGTCTGGTGTTAATGAGTCGTTCTAAGATTTTGGATAAAGCCGGGAGGACCGCTATAGGACGATAGTTATTAATAGACGACCGGTCACCCCCTTTAAAAATGGGAAGAATAATGGCTTTCTTGAGGGTAGATGGGAAAATCCCTGTGAGAAAGCAGAGATTAAAAATATGACTAAGTATGGGGGTCAGGATTTTTGAGTACCTCTGTAAAATGATTGTAGAAATACCATCATAGCCCACAGCAGCATTTGGTTTTAAATTAGCTGTAATAGACGCTATCTCATTTGGGTCCGTTTCTAGGAGAACGAAAGAGCTCGAAGTGGAGGAGCTATTTATGAGACGCTGATTGGAAAAATCTCCGTGTAAGTCACTAATACGTTCAGCAAGGTTTTTACCTATATTAACAAAAAAAGAGTTGACCTTATTAACCGAAAGAGAAGGGGTATCACAGGATGAGAGTAGCTCTTGATTGATAGAGTTTGAGCAGCTGTTCCGGTATGAAGTACTGTCTCACCTTTGCTAGGATTCCCAACTTTTTGGCAGCCAATTGAGCCTTAGCCTCGATGAACGGACCAAAATTAAGGGTGGATGTCACCGTAACCCCAAGAAGCTCGATGCGATCAGTTATCGGCACGGTTACACCACGGAAAGAAGGAGCCGGTTAAAGAACGAAGAAGAAAAAAGACACGCCTGGATCTTGGCAGCATTAAACTTGACTAAGTTGGCGTCGCCCCACGCTAAAAAAGTTATTTACTTTTACACAATTTAAACTACTGCTCGCGCGACGTTGCCAAATTTACATAATATCGTTGGTCACATGGGATTGTCTATTAGAAATCCCGGGAAGATCCATATTAATATCAACATTTCGATGCAAGTACATAAATAACTCTACTTAATTCCGACCTCTGATCATAATAGACAGATGATTTGCTGAGGAGTTTGTTGCGCCACTTTTTCTTTAATCCTAAAACACTGAAGTGATGACGGGACAACTCCGGGTGATGAAATAATGATGTTTATTTGCAAATTGGTTATAAGTAACACTTTTACATGTATTATTTTTTGTTAATTTAAACTAGATGAGGCCTGTTTTTTTTTTAAAGAAAACTAGCAATGTGAGACTCCCGACACTCAGTGGGCTCACGGCAATAGTATAATGGGTGGGGTTCGAACCCGTGACCTACAAGTCATTAGGCTATTGACTTTTAAACGCCAGTGTTTCTTAACCGACTAGCCTGAGACGAAACAAACTCATAGGTCAACGTCTCGTTTGAAGACCATACTGTGTGAAATAAAATATTTTGAGTTTGAGTTTTTGAATACAATCCATACTGATATAAAAACAGGTTGCGCCAAAGTTCACCTAAATACCGATAATTGGAAATCCGAAAATGTTCTTCCTAACATTTTTCATCCTAACAATCACAATTCCTAACTACTCTGTCTCTAATGTTCATAATTCCGAAGCATTCAACTTCATAATATCAGTAGCAATAAACATCTATTATACTTTTATTTGTTTTCCTATATTTTCTCAACATAACCATCTTTTACACTATTATTCAAAGTTGTTTTTGTTTAGATTTCTTTCCTCCTTATGTTAGGTTAGGTTAGAACTGTGACCAACTACGACATATATTTTTTATTACACTTGGTAAATGTTTCTTTCTGAGTAAGAGTGAAAATATTATGGTAATTATGTTTAGGGATAAAAGCGTTATGATAAAAAACAGTAGGAGTTTAAATATATTTACATTAATGATATTATTAATTACAATTTTCGGAAACATGAGTGTTATGAACATCGCCGGTAGCACTACAAATAGTATGAATGAAAACTTTAGGATGAAAAATTTTAGGAAGAGTGATCATTCGGATTACAAATCATTAGGAAGAACAATTTCGGGTAAAGAACTTTAGGTGAGCCAATATGGACCCATAAAAATATAGATGCTTATGCCAAAGGCTGGCTTTTACCTTTGGCAGAGGTTAAGCGTTGCCATACAACGTGGCAATGCCGCCAGCCTTTAGGGCATATTACCTGTGGACAGCGATGCGCACGAATTTCTAGACGCCATATTTTAGTTTATTTTTAGATGTATGTATAGTTTAGGTTATTTATTTAAGTGTATATTCCATTATTTATTAAATAAATCATATACCCGATGCTTATTCTTTATATCAACGTTTTTTTAAATGTATGTATGTGTGGTTTAGAACTTTCTATCTTCTAACTACTTTTTCAGGAAACATTCCAAAGAAGTGTCAGCTCTGCCAATCAGCAAGAAGCATGTCTGCCAAGAGTGCGGCATGGCGTTCAAGTCTCCCTCTCAACTGAGGAATCACAGCGTCAAGCATTCCGACATACGGGACTTCTACTGTGTCGAGTGCGACAAGTGAGTCTTGATCCTTGCTACCTTTTTTCAGCCCACCCGCATTACATGGCAACGTTTTCAAGCGCTTCTTTTAGGTCCATGCATTTATTATGTAGGACGATTAAGGTGGGGGGAGGTTCGACCATGTCTTGGTAAGAGTACGGCATGGCGTTCAAGTCTTCCTCTCAGTTGAAGAATCACAGCGTCAAGCACTCCGACATACGGGACTTCTAGTCTCTTCTAGTGAGTCTTGATACTTGCAGCTTTTACTAACAGACGAACATTAAACGTACTTTAACAAACAACCAGAGCCTGCACAATATGTAAAGAAAGAAAGAAAAAAATGTTTATTGGGCACATGCCACAAAGCACACAAAAGGAAAGTAACAAAATAAAAATAAAAAAAAAAACAATTTGAGTACATATTTGCAAACATGAAAATAGACAAATTACGTGTGCCTCGCGGCTGCGCCAAAAAGGCTTGGTTCAACAAAATGCCAGACAACTAGTTCCTGACGCTGGTTTTCAACCGAACCTAGTATAGAAAAAAAAAATACAGTGTGTTAGGTTAAACGAGGGACTTATTGAGGTAGTCAGTATTCGATTCTCGTCCCAAATATGTGAAAAACCTATAACTTAAATTTTTGACGTAATTGTCCAATATAATACATTTATCATGTACACTGAGGCGCAAGAGTTGAATGAACTTGTAAACAGTACCTAAAGTAATCACGTGGCAAAACACGGCCCGATCCTGCCAAAAAAAGGAAACTCATGTGTAAACTCCGCCCCCGCGGGAGTCCCCCCGAGGACCTTTGGTATGGTTCTGTTATTTATCAGTGTTTTTTTTGTTCATATTTTTATTAGTGTCATGTAAGCATACACTATTGTAGGTTTGAATATGTCCCTCGTTTAAACTAACATACTGTATACAGAGTGGCAGGGACATCGACGCACAAACGCTTACCATGGATTCAGTACATGATTCTGAACGCAGGGGGCGTTGAAATATTTCGTCAGCTTTTTCTAAATTAAATTAAATTAAAAAAAAGCCGATGCAAAACCCATCCCCAAACCCAGAAAGATTACCATCATCTGCCTAACTTTTTCCCAACTTAAGCGTCAATAACGCATACTATTAGGCGAGATTGTAGTGAAACGTGAGCCTGTCATTAATAAAAAATCATCTCTTTCAACTCTCCTGTCACATGTCTGCTGGAAGAAATTTCTTCTGAAAAAAGCAGCACCTTTGTGCTCTTTTGGCTGTTTTATTTTTTGTCTTGTAAGTGCCATGTGTGTACAAAAACAAAATACATGAACAAACAACCAGGAACAAATATCTGTCAGGCTTGTCTTCTTAAGCGGGAATCTAATCCACGACACACAGTACAGAAGCCAATGACTCAACCACTGCGCTAAACGTGTCTTCAACATAATTTGCTTAGTTTTTCTCAACTATGTCGAGGCTTCCAGTCAAATAGGATGCAATTGATAAGCCGTGTGGTCAAAGAGAATAAACCACTCGTTACAAACTACTTACTACTTTTACTACCGGTCTACCAGACGCACTGCAGGGTATCACTAGGGTTGCCAACTTTTTTTGACGAAAAAAGTGTATAAAATTGTTTGAATAGGATTTTTTTTTTTCAAATTTTCTAGGTTTATTGCCTTAACAACATATTTTTTATGTGCTTTTAGCACAAGCTAACAATTTTTTACTATTTTTAAATGTTTCAAAGCTTGTTTGACAATTAACATTTAAATTCAAATAAATAAACAATTCTTTTCTAATTAAATTTATTGACGCTCTATTTTTCTCTTCTCGCCACTTCAGATTCATTACTGAAAACACCCTCTCACTGAAAGCTTATTGAAAGCTTATAATTTTGTAAGACTGGTCATTTTAACTTTTTTAGGAATCACTGGAGTATCACTATCAGAATTACTCGTCATTTTAAGCATTAATTTTTACTTTAAAATGGATTCTTTAATTATAAACAAAAACAACGGACAATTATTTTCATACAATTTCGTCGATAGTGACATCTGTGACAATGTGACCTGTCACTGCCACATTAACGTCTGACATCTAACATTTCGTTCAGTAATTATAAATCGTTTTCATCATCTGTTTTAATGTACCGTTAAATAGTTAAGTACTTACCCATAAATCCCATAATGAGTGGTTTGTTCTATGCATCGCAGTAAAGGTTGGAAATAAAGTATTTTCACATACTTTATGTGTATGCAAAAGTATAAAGTATAATTACCAAAAATAAAGTAGGATACGTTATTATAAAGTATGTTTGGCAACCCTAGGTATCACCCACACTTGGTTGATATACCGTCTTGTCGTACCAAGCGCTTCTTCTCCACATTTACTGTGCGTACTTCCAAGCTGTGGAACTCTCTGTGGTCGGCTTCTGTGTTCCCTGCCACTTATGACCTTTCAGTCTTTAAAGCAAAAGTGAACAGGCATCTTCTGGACTCGCTCGTACCATCGTTGACCTCATCTATCGCTTACCATCCGGCGAGATTGAAGTTAAGAGGGGGCTCATATCCAGACTACAAGAAAAAAAAAAACTGTCTTTACACACACCTTTTGTTTGAAATCGTCTATATATCGTCGGTTGTACAATTTATATTTCTCGTTTATTTACAGGAGTTTCAAAACGGATGCCACATTGAAAAACCATTTGAAGACTACAGCCATACACGTCAATTATTTACAATTACCGTGAGTATTTGTTGATAAACATTATTAATAATAATAAGTGTTGCGGAAGCACTCGAATCTGTTCTTTAACTCTTGAGTCGAGTAAACGCAAGCGTAGACCTGACAGAGCCTGCTCTACAGCTAGAGGTAAACTTGAAGACTTCTGCAGTCCCGTGCTTTATAATAGAGTTAACGATGTTCTCAATATTTATCCATGTACGTCCAGGGAATGCAAAAGATTGCTAGACGAATGGCTCCACACGCTCTCGTATGAAGAATTGGAGAATGTAGTAAAGCCCTAATAATCATCCTTCCGTAGACATGCATACCAAATACATGTGGCGTAGAGTGCGCTTGTGTGGAGGTGCCATACAAACGCACTGTATACTAACACCTGACGAACACGCACTACACATACACATATCACACCCACATGCACAACAATATTACACTCACCTAGTTTTATTAATTCTTATTATTATACTAGTACTCAAGCGGGGCTTCGCTCCCGTGGATTCTATCACTGTAAAAACATAACTCTCCTTTTTTGCAGTCGCGTAAAAAGTAGCTTATAACCTTCCTCAAGCTTCAAGCTACTTCCATACCAAATTGCATCCAAATCCACCCAGTACTTTCGAAGATTAGCGCGTTCAAGCAAACAAACTTACTTTTCCGCTTTATAATATTAGTATAGATTAAATTTGTTTTTAGTAATAGTTTATATTTTTGATGTTAAATTGTTTCCCTCGAACAATAATAAACTGGAACGCTGTCGTCCCCCTCTTGGAGGTGGGCGTTAATAGCTGCGACACAGTTATTAACTAAAGTAGCTATTTTCGTACACAAAAAATTGTAAAATGTATTTTTAACGACTGTTAAAGCACAAGCATATCCCACGCTATCCCTTCACCACTTATGGTTTACTGGTAGAGAATGCTTACGGCATTAAGTCCGCCTTTGTACCTATGCGCATGAAGTGTAAATAAATAAATAATGCTTATGTTACTTCAGGAAAATTATCAGGCATCTATACCCACTATCTATAATAGGCCCACAAATAAATAGCTTACAAACTAACATACATAATTATTTGTTATTGAAAAATGTATGTTAGTTTAGTAGTATACAAATTAAGTTAGCAAGCCAACCCCGTTCCATCATCGGACTACAAGACAAACGGCGATGCGCCATCGTTACATGGTGGACATCCCACCCATACGCACAAAACGTTGTTGGGAATACTTTCATTGTGCGTACGGCTAAGGAGTGGAATTCCCTGCTGGAGTCTGTGTTTCCTGATCGTTATAACCTGGGGATCTTTAAGTCAAGAGTGAATAGGTTACTTCTAGGCAAGCGTGCTCCATCTTCGACCACATCATCATCACTTACCAGCAGGTGAGATGGTGGTCAAACGCGAGCCTATTATCAATAAAATAAATAATAAGAATTGCAAATTAAACCGATGTTAGTAACACTTCACATAAGCACTAAGTCACAGTGCGCTCGTGTAGCACTTGTCCGTGGAACCGACGGAACATCACGCCCTGTGGTCGGCAGTCTTTGACATAATTACATTTAAACGTCTCTCCGTGATTTCATAATAACAGTGTTTTTAGGGTTCCGTAGCCCAATGGCAAAAAACGGAACCCTTATAGATCCGTCATGTCTATCTGTCTGTCCGTCCGTATGTCACAGCTATTTTATTCCGAAACTTAGGACTACACATGTGAAACTTAAAAAAAATATACTGTAATTATAGTTATACTTACCTACTTGTGGAAATGTTGTGGATTACACTTACCCATAATTTGTAATACTATTTTTTTTGTTATACAATGGTTTGTTTCCTTAATAAATAAATAAAATAAAAATAAAAACTTTCAACGAAAATTGGTTTGAACGTCACGAGTTAGTACTTTCTGAGATATAACTCATTTTCCAAAACCGCAAATATAACTTTGTATTTCATACAGACACTATGAAAAAAAAATACATTATTTTGCGTAGTTACTACGTAATCCTTCATTACTAGAGTCTGACTCTCACTTGGCCAATTTTTTTTCTACAACTCGTTAGCCTGCAACAAATAATGCACAACTGGACAGTAAATAATGTAAAGTATTTTGTTTTTTTTATTTCAGATTACCCTGCCTCTACTGCGACAAGCGCTTCGCGATACGTCGAGATCTAGAGAGACACACCAACAGAGTGCACCTCAATATCAAGCCATATACTTGTGATAAATGCGATAAGGTAACTATAGAAACTAGTACTTGCCTAGTGGTCAAAATTCGACGTTACACATTACCTTATGTCAGCTTACTGCATATAATTAAAAGTCCTTGTATATTATCTACAATAAAACAAGCACACATTTTTATTTTAAAAAGTGACAAGCAGGCGGGACCCAATTGAACAATTTTTTTTTAAATGACATCGGTCCAGCCTGATTATTAGTTTTTAAAATAAAATGTGCTTGTTTCTTGCATTTCAGTTGAGTAGTCGGGAATTTTTTAGATTTATGAAATTACTTTTTTTCAGCTTTTTAGTTTAAATATTAATAAACAATTTTTTAGTTACCCTGGTCGTGTCACATTAGTACCCCAGCGGATTCAAAAAGTTAATAACCAAAGCCCAAAGGGAATTGTTCAGTTTGTTAGGGGCTTTGGCTTTACGTGAACATTAAATATAATTATAAATGACATTCATTTTGAACATTTTGTACCTAAAAGACATGAATTATAGTAATTAGGTGGCTACAAAGTCTAAAAATGTGGCACAATAAGCATGTGCAATATTGTACTATTTTGGTCAAAAAGAGTGAATTATGGTTGTTTGTATGACTTAAAGTACTATTGGATCACTTTTGATGGGTTAATTACACTCGTTGAGGTAATATAAATGAATATAAAATAAAATAAAAACCTTTCTTTTTTCATATTAATTTATTCAGAATCATAAACAAGTAATATGTTCTACTTGTGCTTTGTGCGTTTTCCTGAAGTGATGTAGCATTTAATGCAAACATCCAACAAGAATAACAGACCAAGTTGTGGGCTGCAACCTGCAAACAAAATGATTTTCAATTAAGGACAGTGAACAATTGTTGGTCAGTGGGTATTCCCTGTTTTAGTAAATCATGCATTATGAGGCTCACAGTGAGTAATTAGCGACGGGGATCGCGTTTGTTGCAAATCGGATTGAAATAGAAAATGTGCTTACAAGTTGTGGAGCGGTCCATTGTCGAATTACTGTAAGTACTTCAACGTGCTCCAGACTGCGTCTTCTGCGATGTGTAATATCGGCGCTGCAATTAATGCATCGAATCGGTTCTTCATTCCCACTTCATTTGTAGCCGGTTCAGAGTCCAAAGTAGAGCTGGGGTCATCGTCAGAAGCAGATTCGGTGTCCAAGGGTAATGCCGGGTCTTCATTTCGAGAGGTATCGGAGTCCATTATCAAAGAAAATCGGGTTCACAAAAAAGAAGTCGAGAACGAACATTCACAGTACACAACGGCAAAGCGAATATTTTTTTTCAAGGACTCATTGTTGACAATGTCAGTGGAGTTGCCATGTACAAATAAAGAAAATAAAATCGATATTTTTTTAATCGTATGGGAAACTATTTACTTGACTAAAACTAAGTATTATTGATTGTTTTTAGTATGTTTAAAGAGAAATAATAATGTATGGGTAGAATCACTTAATCTTAGTGTGTTCGTAAGAGAATATTTTATTTATGTATATTTTTAAGTCTGACTGCGGGTATCGATTTTGTATGTTTGAATAAATTATCTAATCGCATGTTCAGTAAAATAGCAACACAGAAATCAATGGCTGAACTCCGTCGTTAAACTTCCTCAACAAACATACTATTTATTTAATTTATTTTTATTTTTACTTTCTGGCGACCAGACATCAAGGAATATTAATTTTAAATATAATTGTATTTTTCTGTAAATATACTTTTTACAGAACAACTTGTTCAAGCAAGGCCATAATAGAACAATTCCCTTTTAAACTTTCTCATTGTATTATTTTTATTAGTATTACGGTGAATGTAAATCCGTTCAAAGGTTCTGGAGATATGAGTAGGGGGTAAGGTTAGAACAGCCTCATCCCAAGTCACTGTCCTACCGAGTAGACACGGACTCCCTGAGGAGATATGAAATAATAAAGAATATTACATACATACATACGAGTTACGCGCGAAAAACAACCCTTTCTTTACACTCGTGTAAAAAACGAATTACTTTTAGTCTGACAGACTCCTCCGTCCGCAGTGAAAGATATGCATGAGGATTTTTACCCCGAGAAAAAAGTTACCTCGAATTGTTTTTGTTGTTTCTGCGGCCATGTTTTGACTAAAGTCAATATTGAAATATATGTACATTGCCTGTTACAGAATTACGTGAACAACTGGTCCTTGAAAGAACATCAGAGATTAGCGCACGAGGGGTACAAGCGACCGTTGCAGTTCCCGTGCCCAATGTGCGACAAGGTTTTTGATGTAAGTTTATTGTTATACTACCTGTGCCCGCGACTTCTCCCGATCCTGTTCGAATACAGCGACGAATTCTGCTTGTTGCTCTAAAACGTCCTCTACGTTCCAGTAAAAGTCTCATTAAAATCCGTTGAGCCGTTTCAGAGATTAACCCGGCAAAAACCGACGGACAAATTTTTTCTTGAAAAAACAGTTATATTCAAATCACACATAGACGCTGATGTATAACAATGAATGTAGACAGTTGTGGCTCACTAAAGCAAAAATCCTGGAAATAACTGCAGGACGCCTATTTTATTTTATTTATTTGGGACAAAAACATACGTGTGTTAGATACAAACGCGAAATGACATAATGAGTAAAGATGCGGACGTGTACAGGTATGTGTATACAATTATACATATATGAAAAATAAAAAAGATTGAGAAATTAAATGTAAGAATATAACAAATTAATCTGGTGCGGAGGGGCAAGTAATTAATGACAAGTAGCTAACAATTGCGATGTTTTTTTTTTTAATTCCTTAGCTCAATGGCAAAAAACGGAACCCTTATAGTTTCGTCATGTCGTGTCTCTCTGTCTGTCCGTCCGTCCGTATGTCACAGCAATTTTATTCCGTAACTATTAGGAAGTCATCTATCCAGAGACCATTCTCGGCAAGCGCTGCTTAACCTCGATCGGGCGGTGCCGCTGTTTTTATTTATAAATCGAAATAATGTTTTATATTATGTTCCAGCGCAACCAGATCCTCAAAAGTCACATCCGCACGCACACAGGAGAGCGTCCGTTCCAGTGCAGCAAGTGTCCGGCCTCGTTCAGCCAGTCCAACGTACTGCGCACCCACGACAGGCTTATACACCTCAAGCTGACTAGAGACGGCCGGCCCAAGGTCAAATTGACCCCTTAGAATTCGACCTTGACCCCAATTTGACCTTGTTATACAATGTTGATAAAAGCGAGAGGCATAACCTATTCACTCTTGACGTAAAGAACCCCAGGTTATAGCTATCCGGAAACACAGACTCCGGCATTCCACTCCTTAGCCGTACGCACAATGAAGGTATTATCAAAACGTTTTGTGCGGGGTGGAATGTCCACCATGTAACGATGGCGCGTCGCCGTTTGTATTGTAGTCCGATGATGGAACGGGCTTGATTTAGATTTGATTGACGGGTGAAATTAGATTATGTAATTCCTTCGCACTCTCCGAAATTTAACCGATAGAAAATCGATAGACTAGTTACTCGTCGCCGATGTTCAAGGCTCTGGAGCTTTGACGCGACCAGTGCATCGTTGCCAATGAGTCTTTTGGCCCGTGTCTTGATAAACTCAAGCGCGTCCAGTTGTTACTTGGCAGATCCATCCCAAAGATGAGAGCAGTACTCCATACACGACCGAACATAGGCTTGATATGCAGTATGTTAACTAACAAAGGGCGTTCCCGTTAAGCCGCAATAGTATAGCATCCATACATGCTAAAAAAAATTATTACGAATTAAAAAAGAAAAGAAACACTGTACACGCGTACTTGAAGGACGGCAACGTCGCAATTTATTTATGAATGCGTACGCGTGTACAGTGTTTCTTTAACGTATCAATTTAACATTTTTAGTGAATATTTTAATATAAAAAAAAAAATATTTTCGAAAGATAATATTTTTTTAGCATGTATGGATGCTATACTATTGCGGGTTAACGGGAACGACCTCTGTTAGTTAACATACTGTAGATTGAGCATCTGTTCCGGTGTGAAGTACCGTCTCACCTTTGATAGGATTCCCAACTTTTTTGATGCTAGTTGAGCCTTAGCGTCGATAAGCGGACCAAAATTGAGGGTTGGAGTTAATTTTACCCCAAGAAGCTCAATACGATCGGTTATCGGCACGGTTACACCACGGAAAGTAGGAGCCGGTTCGAATTGACTCCTTTTTGCGGAGAAGAGACACGCCTGGGTCTTAGCTGCATTAAACTTGACCAAGTTGGCATCGCCCCGTTCAGAGACTTGAATAATCAAAGTAAAACGTAAACAGCCTTTATAAAAACTTATGATGCAGAGCGGCATTGTAGCGTGAATTTTGTCGTGTTAAGCTGTACGACCCTAGATAACTATGCGTAAATATTTAGTCAGCTGCTCGGGAAGATACATCGTGTTTTAACTAAGAAAAATGTAATGTGACTAAACTATTTTTTCTATTGATCTGATTTTTGGTTTGTAGCCTGAAAATGTCGTTTCATTTAATGCCTCTCGCTTTTATCAACGTTGTGTAACAAGGGCACGTTGATAACATGTGGATCTGAAACGAAATAAAAGGGTGTTTTCCTACAGGGATTTATTTAGTCTGTCACTCATATTACCAAAAAATATTGAACACGTATTTTTTCTTATGTCATGTAAATAAAAAATTAAGACGTTACAGTGAGTGATTTAGAGAGAAGGGAGTGAAATCACGCCGTGTTATGCGTTTTAGTACTATGTGACGTTAGCAGCCCCCAATCCATCCTGAACTTTGAGTTTTTGATCTTTGTCAATCTTTATTTATTTGAAGAGACAAAAAATACATATATACATGTAAGCAATATTTTTTGAAAATGTAACTAACGGGCTAAATAAATTAATCATTTTTGAACAGGAAACTACCTTTTTCATGCCATATACAGCATGTAACAGAATTGATGTATTTACGTCCTGAAATTATTTTGTTCAAAACCTTACTGAATCGATTTCTATAATTTTTAATGTAAGTAATTTCTTTTTGATTTATATAAATTAAATAAAAATGATGACTTTCTTAATTTTTTTTTAAATTTGTTTTGAGTGACGGTAGTTGTATAAAACTGCATTTAAAAATGTCTTATTACTTATGTTTCTAGTCTATTTTGGTTTGTTTTGAATGTACAGCGATAATGAGGCTGTTAAAAACGTAGTTTTAATAAATTTTGCGGTAAAAATTAAATATATTTAAAATAATAGAAATTGTAAATATTTAATTTTGGATGTGCATGAATAATGTTACATGCATACCTCAGTCCGACGATCTCAAGTGAAATAAGCCAATAAAATGGATATTTGGTAATTTTCAATAAATTTCATCAAATTAATGGCGTATTATTTTGCCAAAACAACCTCAGACGGCCCAATGAAGATAAATGTGGATGGATGACGATCTTAACTAATCGAGATTCCTTCGAGCCTCGGAAAACAAGTAAAGGTGTGATTAGTACATCTTGGACTGTAAATTCTGACTGTTGTGGAGATGTTGTGGAGTCGCTTCATATAAAACACTAGTACTTAGCTGTAGCCTGCAGACGGCGAGCAGGGGTAAGAGCCGGCGCTCACTGCCGGCAAGGCACGGCGTGTCATGGCAAAGGATTTTATTACTAATCAAGTTATTTTGAATCTTATTTCGATGAGTTTAGAATTCATGTTACTTTATCTTGATACCACTATGCTGCGACGCGCCGCGGCATGCTGCGGCATGACGGGAAGCGCCGCGGCATGACGTGTCATGCCGTTTCATTCCACGGGCTGCCGCGGCGCGCCATTGCATCCCGTGAGACGTAATGGGTCACTTTGTGTTGAGGAATTATGATTTCCAAGTTAGTTGAAATATGGTTGAAACTTGCGCAGCGGTCATATGGGTTAATGTGGTCCGGTCGATGCGCGGGGGCAAGGGAGGGAGAAGACGCACTTGCGCGCGCTTTTGTCTCTCAAACTGACCGATACCACGGAATGCCGCGGGATGCCGCGCGATGCCACGGAATGCCGCGGAATGCCGTAGCGCAACCTGCCGTGCCATGCCGGCAGTGAGCGCCGGCCCTAACTCACCGTCCGGTAAGGACCAAGTCCGGGTCGGCGGTGCGTCGTGTTCCACGTGCGTCCAAAACAGTAGTCAGCAGCATTGACAGAGCTGTTAGGGCCATTGCCTGCTGGGGTTGCAGGAATGCTCTAATAAGATACCGCGGCCCCGGACCGCAAGGGCAACTGAAGAGAAAAGGTGGGTTTTTAGTCAGTAGAAGTCTGACACCCTTCCGCTCCACCCAGAGCAAGAGCAATTATTCGTTCGAAATCACCGAAGAAAAGGACTCTGTATTCGGATAGACTGGAAGTTGCGAATAGGCTAAGTAGATAATATTCCTGACCCAGTAAGTAAATATACCTTCAATTGATTCCGTAGTAACTTATTTCAAAACCAATCATTTAAAAATAAGGGAAAAATGCAACCAAAACATTGATACCCAAGTAACACAATCGCGTCTAAAAACGGACTATTAGATATCTAATAGAATTTAATTTTATCGTCTACCTTAAGAGTAAAATATCCCCCAAGTAATCTTCAAGAACGCTTATAGACACAGTTTAGTAAAAGTGGGCACAACCTTATCCGCTCGCATAAGAATGAGTTAAGAAAACATGAATAGATAGAGATAAGAGTTGTAAATTTTCTAATTGTCTATAGAGATTTTTCTAGTGTCTCACTAAACCTTTTATAGATCACAAATTTTACTAGTAGATAGTTTATAGATAACGTTGAGACCTTTAAAGAAGTCTTTACTCGTCGAGTTTTTAAACCAAAATTAACTCAAGACTAACAACTTTAAGTAACTTTTGATTTGTAATAGACAACGACACATAATGGCGAAGAACTTACAAGAGTTATTTAAACTTATTATTGTATTGCATCATGGCGTAACAAATTTCTTATTTCATATATACTTATGTTTTAGCTAGTTATAAACAAGCAAATCTATATGCGATTGAAATTCTATCGTCGATTATTATGTAAAACTCTCTTAAGATAAGAGCGCCCGCTGTAAATGTAAGATTTAATATTTTTTTACCATATTATTTCTAAAAGGCAATTTTTGAAATTGCATTATAATGTTTCAAATACTCATTTTATTTAAAATATAGTAATTTAAAACATGTTAAATGTTTAATTAGACATAATTTAATTATAAAAACATAATAATAAGCATTAAAATATATAACGAAAATCATTTGAAGCAAAATTAAGCAATAAAAATGGCGTCAAGATAAAATTTACTAGAAAAACGACAGAACAAAACAAAACAGATTTATGAGTGGTTTAAGATTATCTAGTAACTGTCATCCAGGTCATTAGACGTGTTGTGAACGAAAGACGATTTTATGCAGTAACAGAGCAATCTAATTAATCAATTCAAGAGGGTAAGTAAAAGATTTTTTATTTATAGACAATGTGAAAAATAGTAGGTATAATAGTAGGTAGGTATGTATAGATATACGCCGGCGGCGGTGGCGGTGCCAAAGACGCAAAGTGTTAACATAAGGCTAGTATACAAAAGTGGACGGATCCTTCCGTAGCTGCGTACCCCTACCTATTCGTATTTAATTTGTTATGGGCATATTCGCAGATTTGCGTACAAAGCCCGTAATTTGACCGAGTAATAGATGAGTAACGCATGTTTTGACATGTTCGGTTGTATTATACCTACTCAGGCGCGGTCGCAGCCTGCAATTTTGGAGGAGTCACTTATAATAAAATAAGTCGACTAAATTTGACTTTATTGCACAATACACTATTTTATTCCTTTGTTAGCGGAAGGGAGTGTCAGGCTTCTTCTGACTAAAAACCGACCCTGTTCCTTCAGTTGCCCTTGTGGTCCGGGGCCGTGGTGTCTCGTTAGAACATTCCCAGCAGGCAAAGGCTCAACACGATGCACCGTCTCTCCGAGCCTGGTAACCAAGGGCTGCCATCCATCCGGTTTTTCCCGGATTTGTCCTAGTTTGGAGAGCGTCCGGGGGGATTTTCCCTATAAGCGTTCATGTCTTACGGGTGCTAAAAAGCACGATGATTTTATCACATTGTTTTTATAATGTTGATTTATATAAAGAAAGAGACTATATGAAAAAATATAGAGCTCTATCATAGCTCTATAATGTTATAAAAAAAATAAAACCATAAGTAAACCTCGTTTTGTTTTCAACTTCGAAAATATTTTTTTCTAGGGTCTAGGGTCAGTATGGAGGGAACGACTGTCGCAACCGACGGCCGGGCACGCCGCAATTGCGGCGGTAAGACCCCTCTTTGAGGAGTGGCTAGATCGGCGTCACGGCGTCCGGACCTACCGCATGACGCAGGTCCTCACCGGACACGGAAGTTTCGGGAGGTACCTGTGTCTGATGGGAAAGGAGGAAACGCCTGGGTGTCACCACTGCGAGGGTCGCCCTGAGGACACCGTAGAGCACACGGTGCAAGACTGCCCCGCCTGGGCAGAGCACCGACGTGTCCTCACGGCGGCGATAGGCGGAGACCTCTCGCGCCCGGCATTGGTCGAGGCCATGCTGCGGGGCGAGAGGGAGTGGGAAGCGGTCGCCTCCTTCTGCGAAGCAGTCATGCTTCCGAAGGAGGAGGCGGGCCGCGTGAGGGAGAGGATGGCGTCCTCCCTCCAGCCCAGCCGCAGTGGTAGACGCCCACGGCGTCGGACGTCGGCCGACGATCTCCGGCCACCGTAGGCGCGGGCATGCGGACAGCGAGTAAAGGGCAACTCGCTGTCCGACCATGGACCATGCCCGGGTCGACGGCGCGTCGTGTTCCACGCGCGCCTCAAAGAGCGTCAGCAACATGACGAGGCCCCCTCTGCAGAGGGCCGAAGCCCGCCGGGGTCGTGGGACTCATCCCGTTACCGTGGCCCCGGTATGTAAAGGGTTATTGAAGGAACACCGTGGATTTTAGTCAGTAAAAGTCTGACAGTCCCTCCCACCCTGCCCGGAGTGGGAGGACTTATTTGATAATTTTACCACGTTAAAAAAAAAAAAAAAGGGTGTCCGGGAAAAAAATATGATTTTAGTTGGGGGTTGGTTTTTGAAGTCTGAGGCCGGCAATTTAGGTGACAGCAGACCTATCTTTACTGAACGGTGGGCTACCCCTGCTCGCCAGCCGCAAACCCACGCCAACGGTGGCCGGACATCGGCTGCCAACGCCCGAGGCGTCTCCAGCGGCGGCTGGGGCGTGAGGAAGCAAGTTGTCTCTCCCTCACGCATTCAGCCTCCTCCTTCGCTAGCATGACTGCGTCGCAGAAGGAAGCAACTGCATCCCATTCCCGCTCGCCCCGCACCATGGTCTGAACCAAGAACGAAAGATCGCCGCTGCTGATCGCCTCCACAAGGACATGGCGGTGCTCCGCCCAAGCAGGGCTCACTTCTACCGTATGCTCCTCTGCTTCCTGCGGGTTATCTTCACAATGACGACACCCAGGCGGGTCCTCCCGCTGTTCCAAATACAGCTACCTCCCGAAACAGCCTCGAGTTCGGTCAGCACCTGCATCAGGCGGAAGGTGAGGACGCCATGGCGTCAGCTCATCGGCGGCTCCAGCCACTCCTCAAAGAGGTGATTTATCGGCGCGATTGAAGCATGCCTAGTCCTTGCGCCAATTGTGCAAGCGCGCGAGTCCTACCACCTCCAGATCCTATGGCAAGGACCGTACAATCTCCGCGTAAAGCGTTTGGCCGTCCTAGATTGGGTAGGAGCTGCTTCAATGCAGCCTCTGCCTCGTCCAGCCTTAGAGCCAAACGTCGGAAGAGCTTTACGAAGTTCCACCGGCTGTTGAGGACGAAACCAAGCACACCATAAAATGTATCAGAGCCCGTTCCCACTTATCCGATCAGTCTTTTTTCTCGGTCAGCCTAAATAGACGGATGTGCCAGTGGCAGTACAATTTGTATGGAGCTGTTCACATTATGACTGATCCGGGAAAAAAGACTGATCGGAGTTATTTGACGGACGTTTTGCCACTGCGACGATCAGTCAAAACGCCCGGATCGGAACGTTGCGTCTAGACTGAAGACGAGACCCCCTCCGCCCCGCCGTTCCTCGCGTCGCTAGTCTCATTCGGCGTCTACTGTATTACATTGTCAGTGCTCGTGCAAAATGGACGTAGACGCTTGCGCGTTAATATCGCTAGTCGAAAATAAACCCATATTGTGGGATAAAACGTTGGACGAGTACAAATTCACAAATCGACGATTAGAAGCGTGGCGGGAAATTTGCATATGGCCTTAAGAGATTCGGTTCGTCACCAATGAGTACATACGGCATTTCTTCATGATTGTGTGGTTTCTTGTACAGGCTTGGGGTTTGGTATATTTAATGAACCATCATTAAATTTTTACCAAAAGGTACTGTTCTTTAATATGGTAGAATCACACTCTTTTCCATATGAACCAACACTTATGTAGATGAATGGTATTCTGAATCGACAACAGCAAGTAATACAAAAGAGAAATAATCTTTATAATTAAAGAACATAGAACCACTATGGCATGGTTTTATAATTCTGATGTGCTTTCCGTGTACAGCTCCAAGACAATGAGGAAAGTTAGCTTTTGTTTCAAATTCGTTTGTAATGGCTTCGTATTCTCTCTCTGTATCAGGCAACTTCATGAAATCTGTGAATAATCTCTTCCAAATAATGACGCTGGTTTCTTTTATTATTTTACTAATAGTCGATATTCCTACCCTATAATTATGAGTAGTGGAGTTCCTTGAACGAACACCCAGAAGCAAAATATCTGAAAACAAATAAAATGGATGAAAACACTTAAACAACAAAATTTTATAATACTTATTATTATTTGTTTGCAGGAAAATCTGTATCGGATAAATGGAACAACATTCGAGACACATGGCGAAAATCGATGAAAAATAAGAAAGATGGACATAACATTGGATCTGCTGCCAAAAAGTCTCGACGTTATGTACACGATGATAGATGATGTTTTTAAAGAAGGTTTATGAGCCGAGATCAACCGAAGAGTCAATTCAAAACTACGATGCACATACTGGTATTTGCACGATCTACGCGGCCAAAATTATTTAGATGCTTATTTGGTATCTAAATAACGCAAATAAGAAAAACATACATACTTTTTTACAAAAAAACAATATATTCACAATCTTAAGGTAGGTTACACGAATTACAGGGAAAAAATAAAAATTATGTTTCTGTAATACTTTCTTCATCGCTCTCTGATGAAATGAAATGAAATAAGAATTAAAAAAAGCGGGTTAAAAATATCTTGGTTGCAACTTTCTCTGGAAAATTTCCTCGCAAAATCTTGGCGGTAACATCTAAAATGTTTGTTACGAGCCTCAGCTGCTTCCTCGGAAAGCTGCCCGATTGGTAATAACGCCTTTTCTATTATAACTGCGCCATGGACTAAAATCTTGTGCATTGTTGGCGTCATAGGATGAAGAGTTTTTTTTTTTCATAGGATGAAGAATTTCTTCTTGGCCTTTTGTACACACTGTAGCACGGAAAAAACTTCTTGGTCTTTCTTATAATTTCGTATTGTCCTTGTGCCAAATCTGCATCTACAAACATTTGCAACGCTTGCATTGGTGTCAAAGAGGGTTGCTCTTTACTTGATTTCCTAAGACAAAATGCCTTCTTATATTTAGTTGCTCGTGTCGGAGTACTGGTGATATCTTTAAAGACAATTGATGCATCTCTTTTACCAGATTTTCCCAGCTCCACTTGCGCAGCGTGTATTATGATCTCCTATTCGAAACCAGAACGAAGTTCGTCAGTCTTGCTCTGCTCCTCTCACTTGCCTCTTCGAACAATTTAGGTGGTCGACCTATTTTGTGAGGTCTCAACAACAGGTATTTCAAACGTATCTTCCAGCTATGACCGGTTGTATTTCAGAAATTTATCTTCTTTATAATGAGCTTTGGTCCACCTTTGTTTGAGTTCTGATTTGAAATGGCCAAAACTACGTTTCAAATTAACAATTTGGTGTTCATTGTAATCTTCACTTGACAAAAGTTAATCTTTTAGATTATTTAATTTTGCATCTAAATTAGGCAAATTTTCTTTCTTCACGCGGTCAAACAAGTATTGTCGGGTCATAATTCTTACTTCTGACGCACCCTGTGCACCTAAAACAAACGTACACTATGTAAAAAAGTCGCTAACAAAAATTGCATTTTATACATTTTATTGCTAAATATCTTTAATCCCCCAAAAGTGAATCTATCCGGACGTTTCCGGAGATCTTTTTGATAATATTTATAAGAAAAATGTTCAAATAATAACCTGGAATTATCACCATAGCCCGATATATCCCGATACACAAACAAAAACACTAGCAAAGCAAAAATATTAAACGAAATCACGGTATGAAAATGACTTCATACATTATAAAAAAAACCATGTTGTTTATTAGTTGATCATAACTTTATTATTGTAGTTTGTAAGTCTCTTACCTGCTTTATCAGAATCCATCACTTTCAATTCATAGATCAACATGAAAAATATAAAAATTTACTTTTGAAGTTTAAGTTTAGAAAAGCGCCGAGAACAGATACGTACACGTAAGTGAAACGGTCTAATTCCGACAGACACTACGCGCGCGGGGTGTGCGATAGTTGGTAAATCGAAGATGGATATTGTTCCCTGGTTCGTCCTCTGTTCGTGGAACTCATTTTTTTAATGTTTTAGTTATTTGGATATTGGGACTTTATAGTATCTGTTATTACAAATACCAAATAACTTACAGTTTCTTTGTAATCATAATCCATAATTCATCCATCAAAACAAATATTTTCTTGTCATGACATTTTTTACGTCAAGGCTGACAAACTGTAATTTCTTCTTCTTTGTAGTCACTGAATGGCTAATAGACTAAAAAGGTTGTTCATACTTTTATTATATAATTGTTATTCACTTTTATCGATAGGACTAGCTTAATATTGTATATTATATTGTGGTTGTCTACTGATTAACGGCATTTTAAATTATAATTATAAATTTCTAAAACACACTCTCAGATTTTATCGAAGAGGTTTAATAAATTATGCTCGAATATAACTGGCTGATCAAATAACTGGCAAGATGGACTATTTTGGACTCTACAATTTGAATTCTGGTACAGAATGAGAATGGAATGGATTTTGAACGCTGAGCTGGGTATAAAAGGCGCTGGGGGCCATCTCCGGGAGTTCAGTCTTTGACCAGTTTTTGAAGAGTTTAGTTCTCGACGAGTTTCGACGAAGAGTGATGGAAGAGGAAGTGCAGTACCCGCTGCCCTGACTCCTTGTTGGGAGCCTGCTACCCTGACGCCTTACTGGGAGCCTACTGCCCTGTCGCCTTGCTGGGAGCCTGCTGCCCTGACGCCTTGCTGAGAGCCTGCTGCCCAGACGCCTTGTTGGGAGCCTACTGCCAGACCGCCTTGCTCGAGCTGCTGTACGACGAAGACATCGTGGAGTAGAAGGCGATCCTGGAGTGGTCTGCCAAGCCGTCCCGCAAGTACTATACTGTAAACCTCCTCCTCTTCTCTCCTGAGAGTGTGTCAGATAGGTAGGTAGGCCGGTTTCTAGGATAGGTAGATAGGTAGGCAGGTTTTTTATAAAATACTGTATATTATTAATATATTAAATTTAATGGTACATCTATTTTACCCTCTTTTATTGGAGAAGTAGAAGGTATCGTTACAGTTTGGCGCCCAACGTAAAATCATAGCTAGTCGGTTTAATTTTTTTTTTCAAAATTCCAAAAAAAACTATTACTAGTAACTTTTTTCTTTGGACTCACTTTTTGGCTTAGACTCTTTTTTAATATTAAGTTCTAGGATAGGAGACTCACTCTTTACACTAACACTATACTAGACTTCCTCTTCACACGAACACTAGTTTATCACCTCTTTTACCACTAGTTTATTCCCTCTTTAACCTCTTATAACACTTTTTTTTATTTTTTTGTGATCTTACTCTTACTCAACCTCATTCTTATATTTAATTTATCCTCTTGAGTTTTTTTTAGCACTCTTTAACCCTCTCATTTACCTGCCCTCTCCCTCTTTACCTTCTTTTGCTATCTATAATATTAATTTTCAGTCATGGATAGAATTATACTCCACTCATCGTCAAAAACTAAACAACGATTTAAGTATATTGTTCGGTCCGACGTGAAACAGAACGCACCTTTTGGCCGGCAACATTAATTATCTGTGGACTTGACATAACCTCTCTTGACTTGACAGATTGACTTTGCTTGTTGGAAAAATGTCCGCACGTTTGGGACTTTGATTTGATTGTAATTGGTAAAATATTGTTGAATTCGCCTGTTGAGACCGATAATTGGGTCGCGAATTATTTGTTGGTTGAAGTGTATTCCCCATTTGTTGAAAACCCCGGGATATTGTTGAATTATACGCCGCCTTGTCGTCGGTCGGCCGGCACGCGGAATTTGTTGTAAATCGTATTGGATCTCACGAGATATGAACAGATTAATTGTGTTCAGTGATTGATTGAACTTTGTAAGCTCGGATTAACAAGAATCCAGTGATATTTCTTGGAACATATCGCCTTATTGCCTACCACGCGTAGCGCGCGCTTGCTGGAAACGAGTTAGGTGTGATGCTGTTGTGACCGCGCCATCTGGAGATCGGCGCCTTGGGAACGTTCTACAACACTTGACTTACATCACACGTTACAATTACTCACCTCATATCACATACAAACCACACTTAGGGCGTGACCTTTGAAGGTCGAACTTGGCGTCCCCAGCACTCAGGTTAGTGGTACATTTTGTTTTTATTGTTGTAGGCCGAAGCCTAGTAGAGGCAGGCCATTGTGTAATCCTGTTTATAGTATTGAAAACAACGGTGGTCTCCACGTATCGTGGAAAAGTTCCGGACACGTCCAGTTACCGTTGGCTGGCCTATTGCAGTCCTGATAAAATTGGTAGCAGAAGCGCGGCTCTTATAATATAAGATCCACTGGTTTAATTGGAAGTTTTGAATATTGTTGAAAACTTAAAACTTGAGTTTAATTACTTAACACAACTTATAACTTGATAAGTTTGAATATATTACCATGTCATCCGGGCTATCTAATTGAAGTTGAATCAATTGAAGTTGTATTTGTAATTTGTATTGTAGCCTCTTTCATTGCATTGACAGGTAGGATTTATTTGTGAAATTAGGAATTATTGGTATAATTTGGTATAATTTGGTACATAATTTGGTACATAAGTTGGTATATTGTTGTAAAAGTTGTTTGGTATTTGTTGCAATTAATAATTGAATGTCATTGATCTGAATTTGAAAGGTTATCTAAATAATAATTACACATAGTCTAACATAATAGGACTTGAATTGTGTGTATTGGTTATTGCATTTATAGTAATTATTGGATAGTTGTTAGAGATTCTCCGGCTCAATATTATACAGTCAATTGTTGTGCTTCTTGATATTTATTTGAGGTTGATCCAGCATTGTATTATACATTGAATTGTTATTTATTTGTAACTAGCCATCTGTACCAAGCTAGATTCATACTTGGAATAAGTACAGGGTCGCATTTGGACCTGAAATAATTGAATTTGAATTTTTATTTTGTTGAATATATTTGGCCGGCTAACAAGTCATTGCTGTTTGTTTAATATTTGATTGTTGGTTGTTGATTGTTGTTTGTATTAATATTTGATTGTTGCAATGGCCTCATTAAGGGCAGTGCCCCGCCCCCCGTTTGGCTGGCGCCCGGAGTCCTCGGGCTAGGGGGCCTGTTGATGATCGCCCCGCCCCCCGTTTTGCTGGCGCCCGGAGTCCTCGGGCTAGGGGGCCTGTTGATGATCGCCCCGCCCCCCGTTTGGCTGGCGCCCGGAGTCCTCGGGCTAGGGGGCCTGTTGATGTTCGCCCCGCCCCCCGTTTTGATGGTGCCCGGAGTCCTCATCATTGTGACTTTTGTAAGGCAACGGGGCATGTCATGGCGCGTTGCCCGGATTTTTTGAATTTGCACGTAAGTTCCCGCCGCCGCATTGTCAACGCACGCCGTTTGTGCTTTTCGTGCTTGGGGGCCCACTTCCATCGGGACTGCCCCGACCCCCGCCCGTGTAGAATTTGTGAAGGGTCCCACTTGGAGATTTTGTGCGCCAACGCGAACCGCTCCAGCAGACCAGCTTCTGAGGGGGGTTCGCGCATGGGGGGGTACCCCGGAGACGAGCACCGGGCTGAGACCCGCGATTCTGTACGCCGCACTCCACCCCCCGCGCAAGTTGAACGGGAGCCCCACGAGCGCCATTTGGTCTTCCCTCGTCAGGGAGAACGCGCATTGGCTGCTAGGCAGCAGTGGCCGGGTCGGCGCCGCTCCCTTTCCCCTCCGTTGGCGGAACGTCCCCGGCTGGAGTCGCGCCCTCCGCCATTCGGGCATCCGGTGGGATATGCCCCTCCAGTGACGGCGAGCGGCTTGGGACACCGCGCGGACGAATGGTTTGATTGTTGGCCTCGTCGTGAACGAAGGCAGCCTGGAAGCGGCGATCGGTCGCCGCCCAGGCATCACTAAGAGATTGACGCCTGCCCCGCTAAAGGAACCCCCCGATCAAGACGGTTTTGTTGCCAACGGCCTCGGTCACGGTCTGGGGACCCTTGGGTGACTCGATTGTGGTCTGTGCCATTTTGGAGACGGGAGTCCGGGGTTGCCTTTGTCTTTTGGTTAGCGGGACAGGTTGGCCTGAAGGTGAACGACCTTTCAGGCAAGATTTGGGGAATTGGCGAACCGGCTGACACCACTGTTGAGGGAAGGACCTGGTTTGAGGTCACCCTTGTGAGTTGTCCTTACCCTAAAATTGGTGCTCCTGCCCTTGTTGTAACTGAACTTGGTACAATTGTTGGTGACTGATCGTCACACTAAGAACTCGCATGCCGGTTGCAATGCGCTGTTGGCCATTCTGCAGCGTGAATTTTGGATTTTGTCGGCTGATCGCGTCAATGAGGCGAGGCCCTTTGCTGGCGTCGTAACGGATTTTGTTGGTCCCCCTTTGTTGAAGACGTCCACCCTTCGTAATAGCAAGATTGTTGGGGCTTATTTGTGTGTTTGTCTGCCTGTCAACCAAGGCAGTACATTTGGAGCTGGTAACCTCCCTCTCGACAGAGGCCTTTGAGGCGACTTGGGAAAGATTTGTGTCTCGCCGTGGGTTACCTTCGTTGATTAGGTCTGATTGCGGTACGAATTACAAGGGTACAAGTAACTATTTGAAGGAGCTATACGCCTTCCTTAATGAGAGCCAGGTTGATATTGGTAATAGTTTGGCCCGCCGAGGGGTCACTTGGTTGTTTGACCCGCCAGCCTGCCCCCCATTGGGGGGGTATTTTTGGGGCCGCGGTGAAAGCGGCAAAGGGACGCTGGCGGAGATTGTTGGGAGACACCGTTCTCACCTTAGAGGAACTAGCTACGGTATTTGGCCGCATTGAAGCTGTGTTGAATTTGCAACCTTGTCAAGACTTCCAATTGATTAGCGGACGGGTAGGCCCGTCCGGGGGGGGGGTAGATGTTCGGTCCGACGTGAAACAGAACGCACCTTTTGGCCGGCAACATTAATTATCTGTGGACTTGACATAACCTCTCTTGACTTGACAGATTGACTTTGCTTGTTGGAAAAATGTCCGCACGTTTGGGACTTTGATTTGATTGTAATTGGTAAAATATTGTTGAATTCGCCTGTTGAGACCGATAATTGGGTCGCGAATTATTTGTTGGTTGAAGTGTATTCCCCATTTGTTGAAAACCCCGGGATATTGTTGAATTATACGCCGCCTTGTCGTCGGTCGGCCGGCACGCGGAATTTGTTGTAAATCGTATTGGATCTCACGAGATATGAACAGATTAATTGTGTTCAGTGATTGATTGAACTTTGTAAGCTCGGATTAACAAGAATCCAGTGATATTTCTTGGAACATATCGCCTTATTGCCTACCACGCGTAGCGCGCGCTTGCTGGAAACGAGTTAGGTGTGATGCTGTTGTGACCGCGCCATCTGGAGATCGGCGCCTTGGGAACGTTCTACAACACTTGACTTACATCACACGTTACAATTACTCACCTCATATCACATACAAACCACACTTAGGGCGTGACCTTTGAAGGTCGAACTTGGCGTCCCCAGCACTCAGGTTAGTGGTACATTTTGTTTTTATTGTTGTAGGCCGAAGCCTAGTAGAGGCAGGCCATTGTGTAACCTTGTTATCATTATTAAGCAACGTTTAGAATCCGCGTATCGCGGACAAGTTTGGGACACCCCAGTTACCGTTGCACTGGGCCAATTGCAGTCTTGAACATATATAATTATGTAAATATATTCATCTTTCGTACTATATTCATGACTCATCTCTATCTTCTTCTCTTCTTTTAACTATCGAGTTCTTTTCGGCTTATTGAAACTCAATAGTTTATTTTATTTCTTTCTTTAACTTTGTTCTTAAACTTTAAGAGGCTTCTCTTATATCTGAACTAATCAGATATTACTTAGAAGTGCGTTTAGGTACATATTACCAAACCTTCTCCCTTTCTAACTCTCCAAGTTAGTTTCTTACTATTTATCGACTCTAAAGTTGATCGAAGCGGATAGCAACTTCGTAAAAATAAGCCTTTGCTAAACCTTGTTTTTTATGTTATCGACTCTAAAGTTGATCGAAGCGGCTAGCAACTTCGTAAAAATAAGCCTTTGCTAAATCTTGTTTTTTATTTGATGGGTTTTCGACGCGAGCGGACTGACAGACTCCGAAAACAAGCCTACTGTCATGTACTAATCAGGTCGAGTAGTGATCATTGAATGTGAATCCTACCTGACCTAACTTCGTGAGATGTTGGTGTGATTGAATGAGGCATGTAAGTTATATGAATGTGGATAAACTTTAACCTTACAAAATTTTTGTTCTAGACCAAAAATTTTCTCGGGGTCGATGGGGAAATATAGTATCTGTTATTACAAATACCAAATAACTTACATTTTCTTTGTAATCATAATCCATAATTCATCCATCAAAACAAATATTTTCTTGTCATGACATTTTTTACGTCAAGGCTGACAAACTGTAATTTCTTCTTCTTTGTAGTCACTGAATGGCTAATAGACTAAAAAGGTTGTTCATACTTTTATTATATAATTGTTATTCACTTTTATCGATAGGACTAGCTTAATATTGTATATTATATTGTGGTTGTCTACTGATTAACGGCATTTTAAATTATAATTATAAATTTCTAAAACACACTCTCAGATTTTATCGAAGAGGTTTAATAAATTATGCTCGAATATAACTGGCTGATCAAATAACTGGCAAGATGGACTATTTTGGACTCTACAATTTGAATTCTGGTACAGAATGAGAATGGAATGGATTTTGAACGCTGAGCTGGGTATAAAAGGCGCTGGGGGCCATCTCCGGGAGTTCAGTCTTTGACCAGTTTTTGAAGAGTTTAGTTCTCGACGAGTTTCGACGAAGAGTGATGGAAGAGGAAGTGCAGTACCCGCTGCCCTGACTCCTTGTTGGGAGCCTGCTACCCTGACGCCTTACTGGGAGCCTACTGCCCTGTCGCCTTGCTGGGAGCCTGCTGCCCTGACGCCTTGCTGAGAGCCTGCTGCCCAGACGCCTTGTTGGGAGCCTACTGCCAGACCGCCTTGCTCGAGCTGCTGTACGACGAAGACATCGTGGAGTAGAAGGCGATCCTGGAGTGGTCTGCCAAGCCGTCCCGCAAGTACTATACTGTAAACCTCCTCCTCTTCTCTCCTGAGAGTGTGTCAGATAGGTAGGTAGGCCGGTTTCTAGGATAGGTAGATAGGTAGGCAGGTTTTTTATAAAATACTGTATATTATTAATATATTAAATTTAATGGTACATCTATTTTACCCTCTTTTATTGGAGAAGTAGAAGGTATCGTTACAACTTTTGGCCGCGTAGATCGTGCAAATACCGGTATGTGCGATGAAGGAAATGTACAAAGTGGTCCTTGTAATGAAACTGACTTTCGTAAACCTTCGATTCCCATAAGCACAAAGAGCACAATAGACGTCGATGAAAAGATGTCTAAAGTCCTGGACTTTAGGATGACACAAGATAAAGAAAACCCAAATTTATTATTTTTCAAGGGTGTACTACCCGCCGTTGATTCTTTCACAATGGATGAAACTTTAGAGTTTCAAGCAGGAGTTTTAGCTCTTATACAAAAAATCAAAGGAATAGTGTTGGTTTCCAAAGATATGATTATCAAACTGAATGGCAAGATCAATATCGTGGATACCATACACAACCTCTTCAGCAGCCGGCAGCGTTCGTACATTCACCATCACCAACCTTTCAGTCATCGTATCATTCTCAACCATCTCCTGCAGCGACAAGTGCATTACAATCTCTTCAGCAAACGGCAGCGTTCGTACGTTCACCATAACCAACCTCTCAGTCATCGTATCATTCTCAACCATCTTCTGAAGCATCGAGTGTATTAGATTATGATTTTGAATTTAGTCACTATGACTTAATCAAGACGACAAAAACAAAAGCTCTCATGTGACTGTTTCCAATAAAAATATTTCAATAATTGCATATCTGTATTTTATTAAACTCCTAAAACTATATTACAATCCAACTAGCCACCTTGGAAGAGCATTTCCTATATAAATATTTGAAAAAAAAAGGACGTACTTTAAACATATGGACAGCCTTTGTTATGGACAAATGCACTCTCTAAATCTTGTGTCTTGTAATTTTATGTCCATTGAAATTCTTCCCAAGAGATCGTCGAAAGAGGAAAAAGACATTCGAAAGTAGTTAAAGAACTTCGCCTCATCATTCCTTAATTCACCCATCAATGTTTCAAATATGTTGAAAATCGGTCTCGAAGTATAGGATGCACCCAATGTTGTCTCCGTTTTCTACTACTTTTTCTTCTCAAATACCACCACAATATAAGAACATCATCGTCGCCGTCCATCGCGTACGAAATACAAATGTAAACTGGCGGCGAGTCGAACCACCGACCTTCCGGCAAAACAGACTGATCGGATAAGTGGGAACGGACTCTACGCTTTGTTTAAATAGCTTTCTTTTATTTTGTAGAAGATTTTTCAATTTGACGTGTACGATTTTGTGGGGGGGGGGGGGGGGGTCATGTCCCCTGTGACCCCCCCCCCTTCGGACCGCGCATGTACCTACTATGCGTCCGTGGGGCCGCTCCGTTTTCCACGTGTTGTCTTTTTTTACTGTTTCCATTGCATAAAATCATCCAATTCAAATATTTAATGTAAAATACACTTAATTAAGCCATTTTTAGGAAAAAAACCACTAGAAACACGTTTTCACTATACTTTTTTAAGACAATCTGAAAAATATCTATTTAAGTATTTTATCTAGACTTAAAAGTCTGTTTATAAGCAAAGATAAGAGTACCAATAGATAAAATAGAATGTTTTATCTTAAAATATATCATATTATCTATAAAGTTATATCAAGTTAGGTACCTTTAGGCTTTATTAACTATTTGTAGAGCATTGTATCTTAAAACATTCAATATACCATATATTTGACAGGCCCGTTGGTATAGTGGTCTGTGGTCCTGACTGCTATGCGCAAGGTCGTGGGTTCGATTCCCACCTAGGACAAATGTTTGTGTGATGAGCACGGTCATTTGTTCTTTGTCTGGGTGTAATTTATCTATAATATGTATGTATTTAGAAATATATATGTATGTTTATCAGTTGTCTAGTATCCATATCACAAGCTCTGCTTAGTTTGGGACTAGATGGCGTTGTGTGAAAAGTTGTGGAATATTATATTATTATTACCTATAAACGTACTTAAAATAAGTGTGCTTTAGAACAAATACTCTAAAAATAATCGAGCTTGAGAAAAAAAACTATAAGAATACATGTTCTTTATTGAAACCATCTTTAGAAAGCCCCTATCTAAAGATTTACCATGAATAGACAGTCTACAGACAGATTTGTTTTAAGCCTCCAAGACTGTGTTACTTGGGTACGCAGATAAAATATAATGTTTAGTTGTCCTAGTCGACGATTTTTTTATGTTTTTTCCACAATGAGCAGACAAGTTTTCGATTTTATGAGTCTTTCGCTGCCAAGTACAAAACACATTATAAAAATTTCGTTCCTTTTTTTCACAAGACCGACACAATAGCTATTAGGGTATAATGAGGGGGGGGGGGGGGGTGACGATACGCATGTAACTAAAATTGTGAATTGGGTTTGAATGTTGATGGACGGAGAGGGAAGGTTACTAGATGGAGTGATTGTATGAGGAATGATATAAAAGAAAAAACCGGTCAAGTGCGTGTCGGGCCACGCGCAGTGTAGGGTTCCGTAGTTTTTATAACACCCAAGTGCGTGTCGTATTCGCTGACTGATCGTTTCGTACCATAATCTAACTAAAAGCCAAACATGACTACCTAACTAATTTGACTTCCTATACAAATCCTCACCTGATCCGACAATTTTGCACGGAAAGTTTCAATTTTTTGTTAGAGGTTTGTATAAAACTTGTCATAGCCGGTGTTTTGAATTTAAATACGAACACAGAGCTACACTACTCAATCGTCACAAGAAGCTAGCACGATACAACTGGCGCTTGGCGCCATCTATCGACATTTCTATAGAGTTGTTCGAAATTTTCGAGTCAAATACAATTGGTCGACTATTACTCGTAAACTTGTAAAGCCCACTTATGTGTGATAGTTTTCCTTTAAATTTCGTTATATATATCTAGGTACTACTGCCGTGACATTTGAATTTCTAACTATAACAGTTTAGTTGATAGTGGGGGGGGGCACTTGACTCTAACGAAAATTGGTACTTTAAAGCTGATAAGTCACGAACGGTTTACTTAATCAAAAAACGGTCTTACCAAACCCATAATATTTTTGAAAGACCTATCCAACGATATCCCACACTATGGGAAGAACGAAAAAAAAAATTATCATCCCACTTTACATGTATGGGAGGTACCCTAAATAATTGTTTTTTTCAAAATTTTATTTTACCACTTTTTCGGCGTCATTAACGTGTATACTCATGCCAAAGTACAACTTTCTAGTACCAATAGTTTTTGAGCTAAACCGCGGACAGACGGACAGACAGACGGACATGGCGAAACTATAAGGGTTCCTTGTTGACTACGGAACCCTAAAAATGAGTAAATGATGCTGTGACGTCTGACAGGAGAGAATGGAAGAATAAAACGTGTTATAAGGGCAGTGTTTCCTTCGGTATATTTTCCGAGGCAGTTGAAATTCAAGTCTGTATAATTATAAATACGTGAAGTAAAATCTTTGTACTCCTATATAAGAAATTCATGCATACAGAGGACTATACAATTTTTTATATGGAGAAGAAGTGCATGAAAGGTATTTTGTTTTTATATGCATTCAAAGTTATTTAATTATGGTCGATTTTCGCGTATATTTCCAGTCTCCTCCACATGGATTGCCAATTGGGAATTGGGAAATGCAATTGATAATTGGGAAAAAAAATCCCAGTTGCCACCGGGTGCCAACCTTTGTGTAAACAATCGTAAAAGCTTGTAAAACCTTAGTTTATTGCTAATTTTTGCCGCTTATAGTCAGTATTCATTTGTTTTGTTTGAAGACAGATCTGCTTCCAAACTTTTGGACGGTAGTGTAGGTACATTACTTAATTTTTTTTATTAAAATCGCTTTAAAATGTAAATAGTAAAAAAAAACACCAAAAAGATCGTTCAAAAATACATTTGGGACGCAACATCTACCCCCCCCCGGACGGGCCTACCCGTCCGCTAATCAATTGGAAGTCTTGACCAGGTTGCGAATTCAACACAGCTTCAATGCGGCCAAATACCGTAGCTAGTTCCTCAAAGGTGAAAACGGTGTCTCCCAACAATCTCCGCCAGCGTCCCTTTGCCGCTGTCACCGCGGCCCCAAAAATACCCCCCCAATGGGGGGCGGGCTGGCGGGTCAACAACCAAGTGACCCCTCGGCGGGCCAAACTATTACCAATGTCAACCTGGCTCTCATTAAGGAAGGCGTATACCTCCTTCAAATAGTTACTTGTACCCTTGTAATTCGTACCGCAATCAGACCTAATCAAAGAAGGTAACCCACGGCGAGACACAAATCTTTCCAAAGTCGCCTCAAAGGCCTCTGTCGAGAGGGAGGTTACCAGCTCCAAATGTACTGCCTTGGTTGACAGGCAGACAAACACACAAATAAGCCTTAACAATCTTACTATTACGAAGGGTGGACGTCTTCAACAAAAGGGGACCAACAAATCCGTTACGACGCCAGCAAAGGGCCTCGCCTCATTGACGCGATCAGCCGACAAAATCCAAATTTCTCGCTGCAGAATGGCCAACAGCGCATTGCAACCGGCATGCGAGTTCTTAGTGTGACGATCAGTCACCAACAATTGAACCAAGTGGCCCTCCTTGGGCAACAAAAGGGGGTGACGGGCCCCATAAGGAAGGCTAGAGTGCCTCAACCGTCCTCCAACAGGGTTTAACGAAGTGGCTCGTCCCAACCAAGTTCAGCTATAACAAGGGCAGGAGCACCAATTTTAGGGTACGGACAACTCACAAGGGTGATTTCAAACCAGGTCCTTCCCTCAACAGTGGTATCAGCCGGTTCGCCAATTCCTCAAATCTTGCCTGAAAGGTCATTCATTTTCAGGCCAACCTGTCCCGCTAACCAAGACGACAAAGGCAACCCTGGACTCCCGTGTCCAAAATGGCACAGACCACAATCGAGTCACCCAAGGGTCCCCAGACCTTGACCGAGGCCGTTGGCAACAAAACCGTCTTGATCGGGGGGGTCCTTTAGCGGGGCAGGCGTCAATCTCTTAGTGATGCCTGGGCGGCGACCGATCGCCGCATCCAGGCTGCCTTCGTTCACGACGAGGCCAACAATCAAAATATTCGTCTGCGTGGTGTCCCGGGCCGCTCGCCATCACTGGAGGGGCATATCCCACCGGATGCCCGAATGGCGGAGGGCGCGACTCCAGCCGGGGACGTTCCGCCAACGGAGGGGAAAGGCAGCGGCGCCGACCCGGCCACTGCTGCCTAGCAGCCAATGCGCGTTCTCCCTGACGAGGGGAGACCAAATGGCGCTCGCGGGGCTCCCGTTCAACTTGCGCGGGGGGTGGAGTGCGGCGTACAGAATTGCGGGCCTCAGCCCGGTGCTCGTCTCCGGGGTACCCCCCCCTGCGCGAACCCCCCTCAGAAGCTGGTCTGCTGGAGCGGTTCGCGTTGGCGCACAAAATCTCCAAGTGGGACCCTTTACAAATTCTACACGTGCGGGGGTCGGGGCAGTCCCGATGAAAGTGGGCCCCCAAGCACGAGAAGCACAAACGGCGTGCGTTGACAATGCGGCGGCGGGCACTTACGTGCAAATTCAAAAAAGCCGGGCAACGCGCCATGACATGCCCCGTGGCCTTACAAAAGTCGCAATGATGATGACTCCAGGCGCCAGCAAAACGGGGGGCGGGGCGAACATCAACAGGCCCCCTAGCCCGAGGACTCCGGGCGCCAGCAAAACGGGGGGCGGGGCGAACATCAACAGGCCCCCTAGCCCGAGGACTCCGGGCGCCAGCAAAACGGGGGGCGGGGCGATCATCTACAGGCCCCCTAGCCCGAGGACTCCGGGCGCCAGCAAAACGGGGGGCGGGGTGAACATCAACAGGCCCCCGAGCCCTAGTCCGTCCCTGGTCTCTAGGCCGAGAAGGTAGTGGGGGTGACCCCGTGGCGCCACGAGTGTTATCCGAAAACCGACACTCGTCTTCCAAAAATTTGAGGAGGTCGTCAAAGGGGGGAAGATGGGTGGCACTATCCCCACCATACTTCTGCTCAAAACGTGACCTCAACTCCGCGGGGAGCAACTGCAGCACTATGTGCACCAACAAGTAGGACCAATGTTCTACCGGTAACTCCAAGCGTCTCAAGGCGTTGGTCGCTGAGACCAACGGGTTCAGCAAGTCAGTGCGCAACGTCGACGTGCTGACAATGGCCGGTAGCCCCAAAATCTGGTCGATGTGCACATCAGCCAGGCAGCGCTTGTTCTGATACCGTCGGGAGAGAAGCTCCAGAGCGGTCGGGTAAGAGGAATCTGTCACCGGCAAGTGCTGCACCAAGGCTCTGGCTTCGCCCTCCAGGACAGACAATAAATAGGCCAGCTTCTGGGCAGGTCCGAGGTCCGAGCGTGCATCGACAAGACTCTCAAAGAGATTTAGGAAGCCCAGCCAGTGGTCCAAGCGACCGTCAAAATGTGGCAGCTCCAGGGTGGGCAGCCTACTCAATAGTCCAGGGCCTGCAACAACGGGGGTCTGCGGCTTGGCCGCATCAGGCACCCGACTCTTCAAAATTTCCCGCGCTCGTAGACATATGACATCCCCCAGGTGGACAATCTGGTCATAGTCACCCAAAATCCTATCGCGGGCCGCCTGATCCATCACCCCCAAATCCACGTCCATGATGTACTCGTTGAAGCGTGTGAGCGCAGCATCAGCTGACTTGATCATCTCAATCACTTGCCCATACCGAGCAAGGGTGAGCTCTTCCAATTCTACACGCTCAACCGTTGCAGCTGCCGATGTGAACCATCTCAACTGTGAGGTCAATCCGGCAGCAGCCTCCCTGACTGCCCTTAATGTGGCCATTGCAACAATCAAATATTAATACAACAGGCTAAATTAACTAAACAAACAACAATGACTTTAGCCGACCAAATAATTTCACCAAAATAACAACTTAAATTCAATTATTTCAAGTCCAAATCCGACCCTGTACTTATTCCAAGTATGAATCTAGCTTGGTACAGATGGCTAGTTACAAAATAAATAACAATTCAATGTATATATTGTGCAGGATCAACACCAATAAACATCAATAAACACAACAATTGACTGTATAATATTGAGCCGGAGAATCTCTATCAACACAGTCCAATAAGTACCACAAATGCAATAACCAATACACACAATTCAAGTCCTATTATGTTAGACTATGTGTAATTATTATTTAGATAACCTTTTAAATTCAGATCAGTGACATTCAATTATTAATTGCAACAAATACCAAACAACTTTTACAACAATATACCAAATTATGTACCAAATACAACCAATAATTCCTAATTTCACAAATAAATCTTACTTGTCAGTGCAATACAAGAGACTAGCACTAGAAATTACAGTACAAACTACAAGTGCTATTTGAGCCCGGCTGACAAAGCAATATTCAAACTTATTAAGTTATTTTCAACAATATTCAAAACTTCCAATTAAACCAGTGGGTCTTATAAAACCACGCTCTGCTACCAAAATTTTCAGTCCTACAAAAGGCCAGCCAACGATAACTGGACGGTCTGAACTTGTCCACGGTTCGTGGAGCCCTACCGTTGCTTTCAATGAACAAAAGGCTCTTCGGCCTACAAACCATATATATAAATAACAGTTCTAACCACTTACCTTCTGCACTGGGTACACCAACTGCGACCTTCCTAGGCCACGCCCAAGTGTGGCATGTATGTAAATATGAGGTGAGTAATTGAAGAGTGTGATGTAAGTCACGTGTTCTAGAACGTTCACAAGGCGTCGATCTCCAGATGGCGCGGTCTAGACAGCATCACAGCCCAAACTCACACCGGATTGAAGCTATTTATCACTACTTATTTCCAACAAATGCGCGTGCCACGCGGTGGCATCAACCCGGCGATAAATCCAAAAATATCCCAGGGTTTTCGTCAAATGGGGATTACAAATTCAAACAATAGTTAATCGCGACCCAATTATCGGTTGCAAACGGCGATTCCAAACGATATTTTATCAATTACAATTAAATCAACAGGTCCGACGCGGACATTTTTCAACAAGGAAGCAAAGTCTATTCTATTCTATTCTATTTTTGGTTAATGGCAAGTGGAGCCGATGTCGACTATTCTGCCAATGTCTAAAGTAAATTGGAAAAACAAGTGTGTATGATTAATGATTAGAGACAGAATGGATTTAGAAAAGAAAAAAGTTAAAATCAGAACAGGAACGATAGTCTCTGTTTCTTAAATTGGTACAGTTGAACTTGTTGGGTTAGTACAGGACTGAAACAAACAAAGAATAAAAATACATAAATATTATAGTTGTTAAACGATTACATAAATTATACCACAACCATACAGACAATTTTTGGTACTCTGGCTCACAGTTTTTTATTGTTGTGACGGATGAAACTCATCAGCGCCACAAGCAGTTCTGGTGAAGGAAATGTTAGAAGAGAAGAGAAGTTAATTGGAAGAGGGATCTTAAATTTCGGGAGACGACTATACAAATCTGAAGATGAGATGATATTTGGGCATTTAAAAAATATGTGGTCCAGTGTGCCTTCTTCCAGGCCGCATTCGCATAGGGATGAGTCCCGAACACGGATTTTTTCCAAGAACACAGGAGTGCAACAAAAACCTAAGCGGATTCTACAGAGGACGGAGATGATGGATTTCGACACCTTTTTGTATGTGTAGAACCAAGGTTTTGGCTTAACATATGGTTGCACTGCATAAAAGAATTTGCCTTTCTTCTTCCCAGTCGAGTTCCACTGCTGTTGCCAAGTACTGTAAAGGTTTTCTTTTGGGAGATTCAGTAAATCATAGCCCTGATGGGCATTGTGGCAGAGATCGGCTGTAGCAGATGAACATGCACCTTTGGCCAAGGCATCGACGCACTCGTTGCCCTTAATGCCACAATGGCTAGGTATCCAAACCAACTGAACATCCTTCCGGCTATAACTGCACGAGAAAAGAGATTTTTTAATTTTTAAAATAAGCGAACTGTGCAATTTACCTTTGAAAGGGTTTTGGACTAGGGCTTGGAGACAGCTTAGGGAGTCTGTAAATATAACGGCTTTGTCAATGCGGTGGGACTCGATGAAAAGACACGCTTCCAATAATGCCACACACTCGCCTGTGAACACAGATGCTTCCTTGGGACATTTGTATTGAAGTATGATCCTGGAGTTTTCGAAAAATACTGCAGCTCCAGTGTGATTAGAGTCAGTAGATTTTGAGGCGTCTGTAAAAAATCTCTGGAAACCGTCCCATCGCTGGGCCACGGATGCATTGAAGATCGAATTTGCTGAAGGGGAATTTTTGGGTACCTATATTGAAATGGATTTTTGGAATGAAACATAAGACTTCGTAGTTGAAATGAAAGAGGGGTAATTTAGGAAACTGTACGATTGGGCATTCTAAACTTTGAGTTAGACGAAAATGTTTTAAGATTAAAGGCGTTTCTTTATTTTTCCAATAATTTGAGGTTCTGCTTATGGAATTTAGCTCATGCAATTTAGTAATAAGGGGATGGGAAGACCTACAAATTACCCTAGATAAAAAACGGGAGGCCAGGTACTGTCGCCTTAGGGCCAGGGGAGGTTCAGCGCATTCGACCTGTAACGCGCCGATGGGCGAAGACTTCATACATCCAGAGATGATCCGAAGACACTTGGACTGTACCCTGTCAAGTCCAGCCAAAGCACCTTTGTTGCATGGTGTTAAGTGGAACGTGCCATAGTCCAAAATACTGCGAACTAGGGCATTATAAACTAATTTCATGGTGTACGGGTGAGCACCCCACCATACGCCCGCAAGTACTTTTAAAATTGAGATGACACGTTCACATTTACTGATTAGGTGATTAATGTGGTGCTTGCCAGTTAATTTCGGGTCAAGAAAAACGCCCAGAAATTTGACCTTACTTGAGAGCGGGATGTTTTTCCCCGAGATGGTTACCGTTATCTGTGGGATTGTCCTCTTGCGGGAAAAGACTACTGCCGAGCTTTTTGGTGCAGATAACGTAAGGCCGCGTTTTGAAAGCCAATGATTAAGAGAGTCCAGTGAGAGGCACAGAGATGACGCAGCGTCTACGATAGAGGAGTGTGACACATACAGGGCTAAGTCATCAGCGTACTGTAAAATACGACAATCAGTGTTTAGGCAGGAGCCAATATCAGCTGTGTAAAGGTTATAAAGAAGGGGGCTTAAGACGAAGCCCTGCGGGAATCCTCTCCAAGTCACCCTCCCATCAAAGTCCTCACCCTGGACCCTCAAAACCAAAGAGCGAGACCAAAGTAGTCCACATATGCATTCGATCATCTTAGCCGGAATACTCAGCTGATGCAGTTTCTGCCTGAGAACGGGAAGAAGAACGTTATCGTATGCGGAGGAAATATCTAGAAAGGCAGCAACAACTGACTCGTTTTTGGAGAACGCCAAACGGATATCCGTGACTAGAACTCCAACACTGTCCATTGTGCCGAGCCCCTTCCTGAAACCAAATTGGTAGTTCGGCAGTAAGCCTCTTGTTTTGGCAATGAAGACAGGCTAGGCAGGCAGGGGCTTCTTCAATGATGCTCAGATAAATATGACAATGAATTTATTTCTGACTGTTACAATTTTAAAAGGTTTGGGTATATATACTTTATTTTCAGTTCAAAAAAGCACACTGGTGGCGCGGCACTCGCAGAACCCTCTCGAACAAACGTCTTCGCCGTCGAGTAGTAGATGGCGCTGCTTGTCTTGACATTTACCGATCGACTTATAAGATCTGTCTTGAAAAGAGCCGTCCTCTCATTTTACCAACAGGTGGCGCTGCTTGACGCAACATGCCGGCCGCCTTGGAAGAACCGTCTTCCAACTAAACAGGAGTCACGCTGGCTTCGTTTGTTGAAACCGGCAGCGGGCAGATTTTCGAGGAAGCACGCTTGATCGTGCCTGTTGATGTTCGGATTTCTGTTACTCTCGAGACGCCATCTTTCCCTGGGAACAGATGAATAATCCTACCCATTCTCCACTTGAATGGTGGCAGGTTATCTTCTTTAATGACGACAAGACTATCCTTAGCAATGTCATCTGTATTGTGTGCCCACTTCGTTTTGCGTTGCAGCTCGGACACATATTCTTTGGACCACCGCTCCCAAAAGTGTTGTCGCAGCTGTTCCAGCCGCTTGTAGCGACAGGCAGGCGTAGATGTCGTCGTGTTGTCTTCACTGGCAGGCGCAGTCAACGGCCGGCCGATTAGAAAGTGAGCAGGTGTGAGTGGTAGGTAATCGTTTGGATCTGCGGACATAGGTGACATAGGACGGGAGTTCAGGACGGCCTCAACCTGTGTCAATACCGTACCAAACTCCTCATAAGTTAGCTTAGCATTACCTACGACACGTCTCAAGTGATACTTGCACGACTTCACTCCTGCCTCCCATAAACCACCAAAGTGAGGAGCATAAGGCGGAATGAAACTAAATTTTATATTATTACTACTAGCAAAATCAATTATTTCATTACATTTTTCAAATATAGTTGAAAGCTCCCTTTCAGCTCCAACGAAGTTCCTACCATTATCAGAAAAAACTTGACACGGCTTCCCGCGTCGTGATATGAATCGTTTGAATGCCAATAGATAATCCTGAGTGGACAATGAACCAACTAATTCTAAATGCACAGCTCTGGTAGCGAAACAAACGAATAAACAAATATATCCTTTAATTAGTTGTGAACCTCTGCCTTTGCGATTCAATATAGATATTGGCCCGGCATAATCAACACCACATCGCATGAATGGAAATCCAGCTTCTAAACGTTCTACCGGGAGATCACCCATGAGTGGAGTCAACGTATTTCCTTTCATGCGAATGCAGGTAACACATTTATGAACCACTAGCCTTGCTAAATTACGTGCGTGCTCCCAGCACCCACCATCTATCACGCATGGTCGCCACGAGGAGCTGAGGTCCAGCGTGAAGTAAACGTTTGTGTTCGTATGAGCACAATAACCAAGTAAACCGATGTTTACGACACAACAACACTGGATGTTTCTTATCGTAATCAAATTTTGAATTACTAAGTCTACCACCGACACGAATTATATTATCCTTATCTAAAAATATACTTAAACCTAATGTTTTATTACTACACTTATTGGTTAACTGCACCTTTTCTTTTAGGTTATGATATTCCTTACTGAATGATTGTGATTGAACTAAACGTGTCAACACAAATAGCGAAGTATTAATCTCGTTCACGGTCAATGAACCGGTTTCGCGACCTTGACCGACACGCGATGCACGTAAGTTAGAAATGTAACGTAAGACATACGCGACTGTTCTTTGCAAACGATTAAAACAAGAAAACCTTTCAAAATCAATTATAATATTAGTTTTTACGTTTAATAAATTTGTAGTTTTAGAACATTTTAATTCCGGTAACTTACTCTGAATAAACTCAATTTCATTAGTATTTGCTGCCAACCAATTTGAAGTCGGTTCACGGAGAAAGGTCGGACCATACCACCACAAACTAGTGTTGTCACCTTTTAGTGAATCAAAGAAAACACCTCTCGATAATGTATCAGCAGGATTCTCCTTACTTTTAAAATGCAATCCATAAATTCACAATACATTTTTTTTATACTGTGGTAAACGATCTAGTTTCCTTTCTAAAGATAAAAAAAACGCTGTTTAGCAGAATTATGTGAATCACCCAAGCAATCAGGCGATTGTTTAAGTGGCATTCCTACAGAAAACCTACCGTGCTGATCGCGTTCAGTAGTCTGCAAGAACGACTCTTCACAAAAACGATCCTCCTCAGTAATAACGGGAGGAATATGTACTTCTTCGATTTCCCAGAACTTTCGTAATTGAGAATCAACTAACGTCAAATTGCACAGCACATCTGTCATGCTAGGTGCTAATAAACGATTATTATTATAAACTGGACCGGATATAATCCAACCTACCATCGAATCTTGTAAGTACGGACCGGTGTGCAGTTTTATTTTATTTTCCTTTAGCAAATCCCAAAAGACATCCGCGCCTATTAATAATTGTATGTCACTCGGTACATAAAATGTGGGATCTGCAAGTAGAATATTGCTAGGTATATTAATAGCATCACTATTAACGTGTGTCGAAGGCAACTTCGAAATGATACTAGGCAACACTAAACAATGTAAAGTTGTATTAAAATCATAAACTTTAGAACGCATATTAATATCGCACTTGTGATTGGACTGTGAAACGGTTTGTCCAACGCCACAAACACGTATAGTGGACTGTATTATAGGTATTTTCAAACGTTTACATAAGCTTTGAGCTATAAAACAATTTTGACTGCCGCTGTCAAGCAGAGCGCGAACTGTGTGATATCTGTTATCACTATCAGCAATCTCAACTAACGCCGTAGACAGCAAGACAGTCCGTAACGATTTAGCATTATCTATGAACGCGTTACAACTACGATTATCAATATTGTCAGCTGTTTTACTAACGCAGTGTAATACAGAAGACTGTGGAAACGTATTATTAATAACAGAAAGTTGTGGTGACGTATTTTGAATAACGCTAATAGTGCCAACATGAATTAACGCATTATGGTTTTGTTGACATAATTTACAAGGACCGAACTTACAATTTTCAATTGTGTGAGTGTTTGTACGTAAACAGTTTTGACAAATGTTTTTTGACTGAACAAAATTTAGTCTTTCTTGTACCGACATATTTAAAAACTTAACACATGAATATAATGCATGATTACCACTACATAACGTGCATATCAAGTTATTTTTATTTGTTTTACCTTTACTACCTGTTGATACCCTATCGTTATTATTGGCACTCGCATAACTAAGTGTAGTTTGAGAATTAGACTGTTTTATATGATCAGCTGACTGTTTACCCTCATATTTATTTTGTGAATTTGACTGATTATTTTTACTGTTACCTGCATTAATCATGTCTAACATGTCAGACCTATTGTTTAAAAACGTTAATAAGTCTTCTAGTTTTAAATGTTTTGAGGTTTTGTTAGAATCACTGATAAGTGAGCTTCTGTAGTTCTCCCACTCACGATCAGTAGCAGAATCAAGTTTACTGACAACTAAATAAATGAGAAGCATATCCTCGAGTGAAGATTCCGGTTCTTTAAGAGAATTTAGGGCTCTCAAATTACGTAAAACGCAATCTACTAACGTTCTGATCTGTGCCGGACATTCCTTACCCAGTGAAGGTGCCGCAAACAAAGTCTTTACATGGTTGTGTATCAATAGCTTTATTTTGATACCTAGCTTCAAGTAGGCTCCACGCGTTACTATAGTTAGGCGCAGTGAACTCTAACGAACTGATAACATGTAACGCAGATCCACTGAGAGACGATTTTAGGTATTGAAATTTCTGTATAGGATCTAAGTCGTCGCGATCGTGTATCATTGAAATATACGAGTTCCTAAATTCTAACCATTTATCAAAGGAACCGTCAAAGACAGGTAACTTTATTTGTGGCAATTTAATAGGCACAGATTTCCCGGAAATGCACTGAGAATTATTTAATGCGTTTGGTTCACAGTCGCCTATCATGATTTTCGCTGTAGCTACAATCGAATAGTATTGGCATTCAAACGAATCTCTGTAATCTAAATGAGACAATAATTCTTTTTCATCCACTATTCTTTCGATTTTAGCTTGCACGTCGTCAAACTCGGCAAAGAAAATGGCTGCGGAATGAATACGCATTTGCAATTGAGTTTTAACCACCGAATCTAAACTCGCTCTATCTAACTTATTAATATAATTTGCGAATAATGTTAATCTACATTTAATTACACCACGTTGTCTTTTAAGATCAGACATCTGACTATCTAAACGAGAAACAGTTTCATCCTCACTCATTTTGGTAGTTTACGAAAGTAGGTACTCACAGTTTTACGTGTTCAGTCGTGTTTTATCACTCGAAGACGCCCTCACCGAGGCCAATAGATCTGTTCTTGACCAGTTCTGCAACGTTTTAGGTACGATATTAACACAAGGTGAAGACACAGGGTTAGGAGGGAAAAGGGCAACTGGATAACCTGACCGTTGCTGGCTGCTGTATCAATGGCTTCTGCTCAGTAATTTGTGGCTGGGCTTCCAATCTCCTCAACGTACTTCGGTCAGTAGGCCGTCTTAGGGGCGGCGTACTTCCACTTCGAAGTTCCACTCGCTTCCTGACTTCTTCAACCAGGCTCGTCCCGTGGCTGATATCTTCTATGGGGCTCGAAGGTCCAATGTTTTGGCAATGAAGACAGGCTAGGCAGGCAGGGGCTTCTTCAATGATGCTCAGATAAATATGACAATGAATTTATTTCTGACTGTTACAATTTTAAAAGGTTTGGGTATATATACTTTATTTTCAGTTCAAAAAAGCACACTGGTGGCGCGGCACTCGCAGAACCCTCTCGAACAAACGTCTTCGCCGTCGAGTAGTAGATGGCGCTGCTTGTCTTGACATTTACCGATCGACTTATAAGATCTGTCTTGAAAAGAGCCGTCCTCTCATTTTACCAACAGGTGGCGCTGCTTGACGCAACACCTCTGGATTCTACTAACCATTCTAGACGGTTTTTAATAAGATGTTCGAGTAATTTGGCTAAGACTGAAGACAGGGCGATAGGTCTAAGGCCATTAGGGTCATCCACATGTTTGCCAGGTTTGAGCAGAGGGATAATAATTTGCAGTTTCCATTGGTCTGGAACCCAACCATGATTGTAACAGTAATTTAATAAATCTTGGTAATATAATTTTGCTTTATTTCCTGCACGAGTGATAAAAGAATACGGTATCCCGTCACTACCAGGTGCTGAGTCCTGGACATGGTTGAGCACAACATCTAGTTCTTCTGAGGTAAATGGCGCGTCAAAAGGGTCATCAGATTCTATAAGGCGCGGCAAATTATGGCACTCAGACAGGAGCGGAACGTAGGGTGGCGCAATTATGTCGAAAAAATGTTCAGCAGTTTCCCTGGCGATCGGTGGGGATAATGAAAGAGTACACCCACGTCTAAACCTATTAATATTCTTCCATACAAGTGAAATTGGAGTGGAGGGGGATAAGGACGAACAGAATTTGACCCAACCCGCACGTTTCTTCCTACGGAGAAGGCACTTGGATCTTGCATAGAGCCGTAAATAAGCCAACAGATTTTGGGTGTTCATCTCCCCATTGTATGTTCTTTCGGCCTCATTCCTCGACCTAACAACTGAGGTGCATTCTTGGTCCCACCATGGAGGTGACGGGATTTTATTACGGGCACAGTTTTTCAATGGAAAACAAGAGTCTGCACTCGAGGTTACAGCCTCAACAAAGCCTTCATAACAACTCTTGGCATGGCGGTGATCAGAGATTTGAGGAGAACTTGAAGCTAAATTTGGAAGTATATCTATTTTCTCCTCCAGTGATGATGTAAACTTGGACCAATCTGGATTGGACAAATTATACTTCAAAAGTGGAGGAGAAGTTTTTTCTAAGTAAGTTTTATCTAACAAAGATATGACAATAGGGTAATGATCACTGCCATGCGATAAGCTTGTACATTTCCAATGGGTCGAAGCAGCCAATTCAACCGAGCAAAACGTTAGGTCAACACAACTCTTCTGCTGTCCAGGAAGAGACCTGCGAGTTGGGCAACCATTATTTAAAATGCAAAGGTCCATATCATCAAGGATCTCAACTAGGGCTATGCCAGTGGCATCGCAACGTTCAGACCCCCACCGGTAATGGTGACAGTTAAAGTCACCCATGACCAGTATTGGGCCCTGGACATTGGAAATAATGTTTCTTAAAATATTTAATAAGTTCAGACTGGGGTGAGCAATGTATATTGAGAAGACTGTAATTCCTTCCACTCGACTAGCAACTATACTCATATCACCTGTGGGTGCAGAAAGAGATAAGGGTGACAGTGGAACTCGACTGTTAACAAAGAGAGCTGACCCTCCATATCCGTCAGGTCTATCACATCGGAGTATGTTGTAATGTGCCATACGAAAGCTAAGATTTGGGGTTAGCCAGGTCTCAGCTAATGAACAAGCCAAAGGTTTGTATTTGTTAAGGAGGAAAATGAGGTCGTGTTTTTTATGCCACACGCTCCTCACGTTCCACTGAAGGAATACTTGGTTTGACGCCATTTTTAATTTCTAACAGTATTGATATAAGTTGATCGGCAACGTTGGACGGTGATTGGGGGTTAGAAGAAGAAGAAGAAATAATTGTTGGTAGAAGTTTTAAGAGAAGTTCAATGACAGAAATTGTATTACTAGGGGAGGTATTATAATTTAGAGCGCAGCCATTAGGCTGATTAGGTTGGGGAGAATTAATTAATAGGTTATGGGCTGATTTGTCATATGATGGGGAAAGTGGAGTATGTGTCTTGGGTTTTAGGGTCACAGTTTTATTATATGATTGCTGTTGGGATTTAGTAGCATTGGCATAGTTGCGTGAGGCTACTGGAATAATTTTACTTGCCTCAGCATAGGGAATAGATTTTTCTGCCATGATAGTCTTTATAGCCCTCTGTCGACCATGCTCAGGGCATGACTTGCTATTAGCAAAATGGCTCCCCGAGCAGAGCACACAGAAAGCATCTGTCTCAGAAATGGAGCAACCATCACCAGGGTGATCGTGGCCACATTTATTACACCGTGGTTTGGATCTGCACAGATTGGCCACATGACCAAATCTGCAACACTTGCGACACTGAATTGTGGGGAAAATGTATTGTTCTACAGGGAGAGATGTATAACAACAGAAAATACGTTTTGGGAGTACTTGGCCATCAAAAGTAATAACACAAGTTTCTGTGGGCTTCCACTCATTAACACCGTCTTTAAATATTTTCCTATTAATGCGGCGAATTTTCAAGATTTGCCCACAACCTGAGGGCACAGATAAGTAAGTTATAGCTTCCTCTTCTGTAATATCAGTAGGAACACCGGTCACAACACCCATCCTGGTAATATTAAATGTGGGAATCGTAGCAGAATAACTAAATCTTGGTAATATATTGTTTGCCAGAAAAGAATTCGCATCTTGAGGTAAGGTAAACTCCACAGAAACTCGGTTACGGCCCACTCTTTTAACGCCATCGCGTACTACATTAGTGAAATTATTAAGAATTAAAAATTTCCCAAAATTCACAGGATGTAAAGTCGTGCCAGCATTTGGTTGGGTTTCAATTCGGGTTTCAATACACATGAACTATGTATGGACCGTTATCCGTTACGGAGTATCTAAGCCGACCAATTTGGCTTTTGGGTTGCTTGCTTGGTGGGGTGGGTGTAGGAACTTCTTCGTTAACAGGACGTTTTCGTGAAGATTGTGAAGTAAGGGTCACGTCTATGCCTGCGATGTTACAGACTACATCTGCGAATTGTGATAGTGGGTCACTGGGAAAAGGGTTTGGGGAAGCTGAGATGTCAGGAGGACCAGGATCGGGAGGTTTATTTAAATCCATCTTAGAACTAACACTGGGACAAACACAATACAAACCTGTTTACGAACACAAGAACGACACAATTCTATAAAAACAAGTCACAAAAGTAACAACTGTCACTCAAAAACAATAAAAATTCACTAGACACACGTGTTATCCAAGAAACCCGTGGCGAGAAAAACGAAGCAAAGTCTATCTGTCAAGTGAAAAAGTTATGTCAAGTGTCAACATCAAAAGACAATAGAATGTTGCCACACCAAAAAGATCGTTCAAAAATACATTTGGGACGCAACACTGACCTTAATTCATTTGACATTACTGATATGACTTGGCAATTAAATATGACTTGGCTAACATTTTTAATTACGTTACTTTTATTTTAATGTAACTCTAATTTCAATTGTGTTTGGAAAAATATCTGCATACCCAAATGAGGATAAAATATGGAGGTCTGTATTGTCTGTGGTGACGATTTCTTAAATGGTGAATTAATTTAGAATGACAACTAATGATATAGATATTTAGTAATATTGGCAATTTAAATATTTTTGACATTAAAATTAATTTTGACAAATTTAATCATTTAACATTTTAATATGCATTTGACAATTTGACATTTTTAATAATTCTTCATTTAAGTCTGACATCAGTTATTATTCAATTTAATTTATTTTTTATTTAATACCAAAATTATACATGATTTTGCAAATATTTTAGTAATTTCTTTGTGTTATGTATTTTTTCAGTAGATTTGCACAACATATTTGTACGCCTCCTGGCATAACATAGCGCTCTTTTTATTAATATAACACCTATAAATAATGATATCTACTTTACCTATGTTAACAAATAAATAAATTTGATTTGATTTGAGTCTCGAATAAAAGTGACGCTCGAAACTGTCGCCAAACACTCATCACCTACGTAGTAATAGTTATGCTATAAGCATAAAATATGTTTTTGCAAATTCCATCTTATAAAAATTGTTTAAAGTTGTTTTTACAAATTGAATAGCGAAAGGCAATAAAATTTTACGACTGACGTTGGTCGGTAGGACAAGGCATTGAATGGAGACTTATATACTTTTTACTAATATTTTTTACAAGACATTTTTGTTAGTATTATAAAAGTTAGTTAAATTGTGTTCTAAAGACGTAATTATACTCTTATCTGAGCGTAAATATGTTTTTGGGTAGAACATGTGTACATCAATGAAACATTAATATTAACTGTTAAATCGTTTATTAAAATTTTTGATTCAATAGTTTTTGCCGTGACATGCATTATATCTTCGTCCAGAAAATTCGGCACAAAAAAATACTATCGCCTTTGTTGGCTGACGATTGATGTCCGTTCTCCGCGTCGTATTTGGTCAAGAGAAAATCTAAAGTATAAAAATAAGAAGTTTTTAATGAGATTGGTGTTGCGCCAAACTGCAACACTCACACACACTTTTATTATGTCGTGAACCCATAAGTTATAAAATATATTTTTATTCCAATTATTTAAAAATTTAAATTATTCCAGTATGGGGAGGGATGTTTAAAACTGTAATACTAAGAGCGGACCGCGCACAATGGGCAGTACTTAAAGTGATGTCGTTCAAAAAACGAATTTATCCCACTGGACTACTATACTCGGAAGCTCAAGTACTAACAGTTCACCTGTTATATATTTTCCGTACCATGCTACGTAGACACAGGTTGTTACATAAGGTCAAACAAATTTTAAAACCATGGCTTCAATCTTTGAGCTATGACGACATTGAAAAATGTATTATTCAGTACAGTAAAAAGTTATTCAAAACACACAACATGTTAACGCACACGCATCCAGACACACACTCACACACACACACACACACACACATTTATCTGTGTCCGTAGCTGCTGTTATCAGTTGACTGGTGAGCTTGCCGAGGTATTTAGTATGTATACCAAACGAATTTTCTTCTATTTTATAATATTCTATGTAATTAATAGTATTTTGCTGAATTATAATAATTATATAAGTTTTATTTTAATTAGTTTTAGTTTATAACCTTTTTTTACAATGTATAATGCATGCGAATTCACGAGAACGTACTGCCGACAAACTGCTTAGCAGTTTGGCAGATGTTATGTTAAGGTTAAGTTAAGATGAAATGTGATTAAATAAATGAAAAAAAAAAAAATCCACTCAAACTTACACACATACACGTTTCGCTTCTATTTCTTTTATTCTCAATACCTTCTAATGTTACTTTTTGTTTGTAATTTATTACATAAAAATTGAAATGTGTATTAATGTATAGCGTAGGACACTGATTCCTGTAACACAAGCTCGCCTTGCATAGAAGTCAGGGGTTTCACTTGAAAGATGTAATACTTTTATGTTCAATAAATTATTTATTTATTTTATTTATGAACATTAAAAAACCGTAAAATTGACGACCTCTTCTCCTTTATTATATTATATAATGTATACATATTTGCCAAAAACTAAATTATTATTAATTATTATTGCAATAGACATATCTATACTAATATTATAAAGCGGAAAAGTTTGTTAGTTTGTTTGTTTGTTTGTTTGTTTGCTTGAACGCGCTAATCTTCGAAAGTACTGGGTGGATTTGGATGAAATTTGGTATGGAAGTAGCTTGAAGCTTGAGGAAGGTTATAGGCTACATTTTACCCGACTGCAAAAAAGGAGAGTTATGTTTTTATCGTGATAGAATCCACGGGAGCGAAGCCCCGCGAGAGTACTAGTAATATATAATAGAATATAATCTACTTTATTGTACACCAAAAGGAGTACAATAAAGTAGATTCTATTCTATTCTAAATACAATAAAGGTTGAAACTACATAAGCTTATTAATAAAAAATAAATAAATACAATAAAAAAATCGACTCCATTATTGTTGAACAGGGTAATTTTTATTCAAATTCAAATTCATTTTATTTGCATCAAACATGGTATTAAAGTTGTTACATCAAAATAAGTGCGTACTTGTTTTGCTAAGGATACATAGCATGCACACTTATAGGTATGCGTTACATCACATCATATTTGTATTATTACATTATTATTGGAGCATGTTTAGTCTCTAAAAAGTCTTTAATAGAATAAAAGTTTTGTGTCTTTAGCCATTTATACAATTTATACTTGAATGCTTTCGATATTAATGTTTTAAAATTACTGGGTGTATTATTATATATACGTACACACATTGCCAAACATGAGTCTAAATGAATCTCTGCGATTTCTTTGATTCGCATCATTAGCAGTTTTAAATAAATCTTTGTTATTTGATACGAATATACATGTTTCAGATATATAAAGTGACGGCAGAGGTAACAAACCAAGCTTCTTAAAAATTTGTTGGCACGACTGGTTGCATCCCGTACATTGCTCTTATGCATTTTTTTTTTGTGCAACTAAAGCTTTGTGCTGGTCTGTGCCGTTTCCCCACATTACAAGTCCATAGCGTAGTATTGATTGTACATGGGCATGATACGTCATGATAGCTGTTTTTAAATTAGTAACGTACTTAACTTGTCTTAATGCGTAAACAAATTTATTTAGCCTTTTGGATACCTACACTTTCTGTCTGTAATTTCCAATTTAAGTCTTCATCTATGATTATTCCTAGAAACTTCGTATGTGTACAGCCTTTATTTTTGGTATGTCAAGATTAATATTATGTCTTTTAATATTAGATTTATTAAATTGAATGAATACAGATTTATCGAGATTTATTTTAAGTTCATTTATGACTCATCATATCATTTATTATCATCCAAAGAAGCCATGCACTTGGTATGTATATACCCTTTAAATTACACGTTGTATTGCAGGTTTTTGAGATTTGTACTTAATGGGGAAACTAAGCATCTGAGCCGTATCATGATCCGAGAGAGAGTGGTAGGATTGTTCCAGTTGCATCCGTTATGTTACTCAGGATATGGTCAATGCATGATAATTTGCGGGTAGGTACATTTATGTGTATTTTCATGTTATTATTGCTGCATATGTCTTGTAATTCATATGTTACATTGTTTTTCTTAACGTGTTGATATTAAAACCCCCCGTTATGACTATATGTTTTTTGTTTTATATTTTTTAAGTAATTAATGTATGAGGTCATTTAGTTTGTTTAAGAATTGAGCTGGGTCAGATTGAGGTGTTCTATATATGCAGATAACTATTAAATTATTTGATGGGATGATTTCGCATAATTTAGAATTAAGCACTCATTTTATGCGGACGGTTTTGAGACGTTGAGTGTGCATCTTGGGTTTTTGTATATCAATGAATATAAATAACTCTTTATGGGCCAGTCTGACTCGCACTTGGCCAATTTTTTATATTTGCATGGGCTGAAATGATCATAATCCTTGCCGTCTTTAAAATCTATACTTCAAAAAATACAATATTAAGTAACTCCGTTTGTTAGGTTTAAATCGCTGAATCAATTTTGATGTATTTAGGTCTATTCCTTATAGGAGGTCCGTCGAGTTATTCCCCGCAGTATGAAAGTACTTTACCTATGTTAACTTGACGATTACGATTGGTGCAGTGATGGAGCGACTAGCTACTGGTCTGCGTATCGCGAGTTCGATTCCTGCACCGAATAGTTCAAGTAGAAGATTTGTTATGGAATAGTATAATAATTACCATATCAAATATATTTTCCGTGGGATGAGTATATGTAACAATGCACTTACATTGTTTTAAAAAATATTGTTTTGATTTTCGACTTTATAATTACAACTGAATATAAATTGTGGTATATATTTTATTATTTCTTTTATTCAAATCATTTCTCAAGAATTACATTTTAAAATATTTTTCTATAAAAAAAACTTACAATACAAAAAAAAAAAACAAATAAAAGTATAAAAAATGGCAGTCCACTGGTGTCGGGTGCAGAGTCCAAGCTACCGGTGCACGGCGGTTAGGTCTTCAAAGAAAGGAACCTCTTCACAATGTATGTATTTTATATTATTATGTTTAATAAGTATTATGTATGATGTTGTACACTGACAGCCATCTATCTCCTTTAATTTCTGTCCATCCAAAGGTTGTCTGTAAGAGATTGCCCTGTGCGATAAGATCGCCCATTGTACACTAGTTTTATGATTTGTATCCTGAAGTGTATGCTACATGGGCATTTATAAAACGTTAGAAGCTAGTGCACGGTACGTGGTGAAGAACCGGCAAGGAATGTCTTGGTTACTCTTTTCAAAGCATAATATTGATTTTCACAGTTTTAGTTTTTTAGTTTTAGGTTTGAGAGGACAGTCATCATCTGCTTAGCCGGTCTAACCGGATCCGGGGTTGCGGGAATGTCTTAACGAGATACCGCGGCCCCGGAACTTTAGGGCAGCTGAAGGAACAGGGTGGGTTTTTAGTCAGTAAAAGTCTGACATACCCTTCCGCTTAACCCAGAGCTGGAGAAGTCATTCAATGATTTTCCCACCTGACAAAAAAAAGTCTAACTGGATGCAGGTCAGTATTAGTGTTTTACATGGAGCTTCTGCCTACCTAACCTCTACAACCCAGTAACTGGGTAACACGTTTCCACTTAGCTCTTCTTGCCCAACTCGGGAATCGATCCGGAGACATCATGCTCAGCAGTTGTGCTTGCGACCACTCGACTAACGAGGCTGTTGATTTGCAGGTTTGAGAAGACAGTATAGACCAATTAAAATAGTGCAATATAATTACAATTTGGAGAGCTTAAGGCTGCGTTTCCACCAGAGATGTGCGATGGAAATGTGTCGTGCGAGGATGTCTAGCTGTGCTGTGAAAATGTGTGGGAGTTTCCACCAAAGCTGTGCGATGAAAATGTGCCTACGAGGATGTGTAGCGGAGCTGTGAAAATGCGCAGTAATGTGTGGTGCGAGGATGTACAAAACTCGCAACATATCCTTCTCAACACATATTCCTCGCAACACACCTCGTATGCGCAAAAATCTAGCTCCGCTGAGCCGTTTCCACCAGAGCTGTGCTGACCGAGGCGAGGTAAATGAAGCGATTCTATTGGTTCTTTACAAACACATCCCTCGCTACGCATCCTCGCACATCTCTGGTGGAAACGCAGCCTAAATCAGTAATATAAAGTACTAACAGTTGCTCGCGTTTTCGATCGCGTGGGAAGTTTTTCCCGTGTAAATCCCGATCCCATGGGAATTTCGCAAAATACCGTCTTAGCGAGCATCTACGTACTAAAAGGAACCCTCATGCAAAATTTGAGAGCCCTACAACTTGTAGTTTCTAAGATTTCGTGATTAATCAGTGAGTGGTATTTCGCTTTTATATACAACGTGTAATTTAAAGGGTAGGTATATACATACCGAGTGCACGGCTTCTTTGGATGATAACAAACGATATGGCCAGGGTTTTGTAATCCTATGTCTACATGTGTGGAGCATATTAGAAACAATACATCGATACCAGAGACCGATTTTTTCAAATTAAGAAGAACGAGGAGAATTATCGTTTTATTGGCAAGTGACATGGAAAGTGATGACCCTCATAGTGCAGTGACACGTTTGTTATTACTGGTATTCAAGAAACATATGAAACCAATAATTTGGTATCAGTTCTTTGAGTCAGTTATTTTGTGCTGAAACTTTGCATAGAGACTCCATACCAGATGTTGTCTTCAGTCCTTTTGGATAGATATGGGGTTTCCGTTACACGTTGTATATAGATATGAGCCTAACCCTTTAGAGAACAGAGGCGTGAAGTAAGTCCTACATACAGTAAGAAGGTCATTACTAAAAGGATTACCTATGGATAACAAGAAAAGAAAAAGTCTCAGGCCTAAACGTGTCCCTTCGCCCTAAATCCACTAGGACCTAGAGAGCGGAAGTCCGACTTCCAACACGAGTAACTGCTTCCTACAGCGCACCAGGCGACAAGTTGCTACCTAGATATGTATTATGATACGTTGGTGTACATGAGATTAGGCGTGCGGATCTGTCTTGGGATATTTTTGGACGGATATTTTAGTGGGAAGAGTTTTTGGGTCAAATAAATATTCTGATTCTGATTTCGACTAGCTACCTTCAGCGGTGATTCTTTACGATTTTAATTCTTCTCTTTATAGCCTTTTTTATTTAATTTTTTATTTTCTTGGTTTGGAAAATCATCGAATGACTTCTGCTCCGGGTGAAGCGGAAGGGTGTTTCAGACTTCTATTGACTAAAAACCCACCCTGTTCCTTCGGCTGCCCTAAAGTTCCGAGGCCGCGGAATCTCGATAGAACTTTCCCGCAAACCCCGGCAGAGCGCAAACCCCGATAGCCTATGTTCTTTATATAGATATACTCTTTATTGTATACCATAAGAGAAAGGATTAAGCACTTAACACGTTCGTTGACAGCACTTACCCTGATACCACATTACGACAGTAGAATTTTCCATACTAAATGACAAATCAACGTAGTACTCGTGCACAAGCAAGCAATATGAAACTACCTACAAAATATTCGTGTTACGGCAGTAAGAAATATGAAATTGCTCATAATATGACAGTGGATACTGCTCTTCATAATACTTATATGAAAAATTATCGAGAGACGACGTACTCTTAAAAATAAGTGACTCGTCCCTCGACGTACTCTCATAATTCATAATGCACTACTTTCAACCGACAACAAAAAGAGGAGGTTATCAATTCGACGCGTATATATATTTTTTTTTATGTATGATTACCGATTACTCGAAGACGGCTGAACCGATTTGGAAAATTCTTTTTTTGTTTGGAAGGGTATACTTCAAAATTGGTCCCATTGTTACCAGGTCAGGATCTGATGATGGGATCCTGGAGAAATCGAGGGAACTCTTCAAATATTATAGGCACACCTATAGCGTTTTGGGTATTTCTTATAGTAACTTGTGCAGTTGCTCTCAAATAAAAACTTTTTAACAAAAAATTAAACCGACTCCCAAAAACACTGCAAAGTGAAAAATAACTTTAATTTCGGTAGTCGGTGTCTTTAGTTTTGTATTTTCGTTTTTGGCACCGACTTCCGAAATTTAAGTTATTTTTGACTTTGCAGTGTTTTTGGGAGTCGGTTTAATTTTTTGGTAAAAAGTTTTTATAATTTCCTGCCCAACGACGTACTGTCAGCGAACGTGTTAACAAATAAAAAGTGTAAAATAATGGGCATCTGATCGTTAAAGCCATCTTTTACAGTTTTCCTTAGATGGATTTGACACATCACAATCTGCTTAGCCTTTTCGCAACTATGTCGGGATCAGCTTCCGGTCTAACCGGATGCAGGTGAGTATTAGTGCTTTACATGGAGCGTCTGCCTATCTGACATCCACAACCCAGTAACTGGGTAACACGATACACTTGGCTAGACCAGTGTCAGATTTACTGACTTCTGACTGCCAAAGATGTTCAAATGACTGCCGGTTTAACTACTTTCCGAGGCACAGGGGTATCACACCACCAACTCCCATCTCCGGGCTACTACTGAGAAATTCCTTGCAAATGGATTTGACACAGAATGAGAAAATAAATACGCGGGTAGTCCATAGTGTACTATTTACTTTTTTTTTACATTTAATAGGCTTGCGTTTGACCATAATCTCACCTGATGGTAAGTGATGACGTGATCGAAGATGGAGCACGCTTGCCTAAAAGTAACCTATTCACTCTTGACTTAAAGACCCCTAGGTTATAGCTATCGGGAAACACAGACTCCGGCAGGGAATTCCACTCCTTAGCCGTACGCACAATGAAAGTATTCCCAAAACGTTTTATGCGTATAGGTGTGATGTCCACCACGTAACGATGGCGCATCGCCGTTTGTCTTGAAGTCCGATGATGGAACAGGCTTGGTGGAATAAGACTATGTAATTCCATCGCACACTCCACGAAATGTAACCGATAGAAAACTGATAGACTTATTTATTAATTAGAGTATACACAGTAGAAATAAGTCCCACAAACCGTGTTAATTCTGCTCCAACTGTGGGATCGCGTAGTAGGTAGTCGTTTTTATGGTTCCGTAGCCGAATGGTAAAAAACGAAACCGTTATAGTTTCGTCATGTCTGTCTGTCTGTCTGTCCGTCCGTCCGTATGTCACAGCCATTTTATTCCGAAACTATGGCACGGCTTCTTTCGACGATATCAAACGATATTGGAAGGGTTTCAACTCAAAATAAAATACTCTAAAAATTGATACCAAATTTTCGGTTTCGTAAGTTTCTTAAATTGAAATCATAACAATCGTGTCCCGCACTACGTAGGTCAATAACTTTCTACGTTACTTGCAAATATCACGATAAATCTCTTCCGTAATTCTGTGCGCCTAGTACTGTAGTAGCCTAGCGTAAAAGCGGTGTTCTTTTGTCGGCGCGAGAAAGGAAATAGGATTAAAAAACCTTTCCAATATCGTTTGATATCACCCAAAGAAGCCGTGCCCTTGGTATGTATATACCCTTTCCGTTACACGATGTATAGATAGATGTTTAAAAATGACATTGAGGTTTCTAAAACAACTTTTTCATAAAGTCAATCGTTTAAAAGATATACGCTTCCAAAGTGGTAAAAGGTGTCCCCCCTCTAACTTCTATAATAATAGAGTGAATAATCTAAAAAAAGAAACATTTTGCTGTAGATCTTAATGTAAACTTTCAAAGAAAATTAGTGTGAACGAGATCGGGTCAGCAGTTTTTGAGATATAGCATATTTTCTAAAACCGCAAATATAACTTTGTAATTCATACAAACACTATGAAAAACAAAGTTATTTGGCGTAGTTACTACGGAACCCTAATGGGTGAGTCTGACTCGCACTTGGCTTATTTTTTCTTCTCTTTTTTTTCTTGGCTTAGATTTATAAACGGTATATCAGACAAATGCTTGCACTGTCTGGATAGGTTCACTCAAATATGTGTGCAGTTTTCCTCAGAATATCGCCTCAGACATTAATGTTATCAATTGATTTGACTATAGTACATTACCTACTGATTGTAAAGACGACCTCTGAGTTTGTTTCGGTGTTTATTCTACCGGTAGTCAGTTAGGAAACACCCGCGTCATTTAGTTTAAAATTAGAGAAATAAGTTACATGTAAAAGTGTTATTTTATAAACATTTTGCAAAATTAATTTTCATCTTCGTACATAAATATAACTCTCACTCTGCAGTTGATCCTCCATGGCTGCAGATTGCGATCACCGATCACCATGATTCAGCCTCTAGCGGTTTGTTAGGCTTTTCCACTTGTTGCGATGGGATCGGTGGCCATACACCATTATTTAGGTAAAATTTTCTTAAATTATATAATAGGCCTTTCTTAGTTTCAAACCGCATATGCAGACTATTTACTACTTAAATAAAGTACCTATTCATTTCTTGGGAGTTAAAGTTGTTATTCAAATGTATTAGCTACTTATGTTACTGTGAAGTTTCATTAAAAAGAGTAAACAATATGTAGGTACATGAACAAAATATTGGTTATAATTATTTATGTTCTAGCTGTGCCCGCTATTTCGTCTGTAAGGAAGATTTTTCCCGCGTTAACCCCTATCCCGTAGGAATTCTGGGATAAAAAGTAGCCTGTACCTTGCCCTAAATAACAACAACACTTCAGAAAATACAGTTGTTTCCATTCGAAATCCTTGTGAAATAATTTACTTTTTCTATGCCCATCTAGGTCTGGCAACGACATCTCGGGGTTAATAATACCATAATATTCCCTATAGGCAAATTTTCATATTGTTCCTAGCATCAATAGGTTCTTTGATCTTTATGCCAACCTAATTTAAAGAACATGCAATGCTCGTTAAAGTAAGGCATGCCTTTTGTTTATTCTAAAATCCTCATAGTTACATCATCATCGCGATTCATCCATCGCCTTGCATTCATCACTTCCTCACCGCAACTTCTACAGTCATGTTTCGATCAGTGGGTAGATCTGTTCTGTGGTGAGCAGCCACTAGTATGTAGTTGTAAGAATTCATTCATAAAAGCTTTATTTTACCAAAGCTAATTAGTATTTCCCTAAATTTAGCCACAGTATTTAAACAAAAATCTGAAACAGGTTGATAGGTTGTATATCTATTACACCATCTAAGTATTTGCGTTTCCATGTGAACAAACTTAGCCTAAAAACATAATAGGCAATGTGTGCTCAGACCAATATCTATTTAGCATTTACCAATCTAGGCGTTGGTTAATAGGTATGGCTAACAAAAATGCTAATTGGGACCTAGATATTTTTGTTTATTAAAATACTTAGCGTCCCCCAAATGTGGCGAAACGAAAATATGCAGAGATACTCATAGGCTCACTGCAGATTAGATTTGGGGAACTTGCCGATTGGTCCACCTATACTTTTGTTCGATTTCCTTTTTTTCTCCCACATGTTGTCTCTCTCACGCACTCATACGCACAATACATTTTGGGAATACATACTGTCATTGCGCGTACAGTTAAGGAGTGGAATTCCCTGCCAGAGTCTGTGTTTCCTGATACCTATAACCTTTAATTAATTCAAGAGTGAATACTTCTAGGCGAGCGTGCCTCATCTTCGACCACCATCAGGTGAGATGGTGGTACAACGCGAGACTATCGACAACAAAACAAAAAATACTCTCTTAGCGCTGGTATGCTGAAATAAGTACCATCTTTGTAGGTACCTATTTTCCTTTTCCTTCTTCTTGTCTGAATGTTATCTAGGTATGTTAAATTAAGAAGTTTCTGGTAAGTGGCTTAAGGGCAGTCATCTGCCGAGGTAACTATGCGTTTCTTGCTGTAACAATTTGGTACTTCAGCACGCTGGTTGTCAAGACATGTACCGTTGTCGACAACGTCATCGTTTTTCCTCTGATTAGGCTATAGTAGTACTAATCGGGGTTCTAACAATAAAAATAATTTTATTGAAAAAAGAAAAGAATTCTTTTTTGTGGATTTCGCAAAACCTGTTGTCATGGTTTTCTGACAAAATCGAATATCGCTTTGTTGATAATGTTCGAGGAAAATATCATCAAATTCTATTATACAATAACAAAGTATCTGAAATTATTAGTAAAATAATTCGTTTCCTCAAATCCTCGGACATATCTCCACACCCTCGTTCGTGTAGTTCATAACCGGATGTCGTCACATCCGCGGCTCCCCCCCGGATGTGGCGGTTCTCCCGTGGGAGCTGTGGCGACGCCAGCGCCATCTATACGCGCTCATCAGCACTAGTTACCTGAACTTGGTTAGGTGGGAAGGGTTCGCGTGTTCTAAATGAATGGAAAAGATCCGATGTAAGAATTGAATGAGTGATCTCATGGAATATTTTTTATTTCGGCTGGGTTGTAAGTGTATTTGAAAGAAGTATCGTTTACCTGAAGAATAAAAATGGCAGCTTGATAATTTTAGTGTAGACAACATGTTAAGCTTTTGTTCTCCTGCCAGAGTTGCGGATATATTGTACGTTATTAATATTGAGATATAATATAAGAATGTGATACGTAAGGGTAACTGAAGGAACTCGTTATGTTTTTACACACTCCCTTCCGCTCCGCTCAGAGCGGGAGGGAGGCCATTTGATGATTATCCCATGGAAAAAAATGAACATTTATTGTTCAGGGTAAGGCTGCGTTTCCACCAAAGATGTGCGAGGATGCGTAGCGAGGGATGTGTTTGTAAAGAACCAATAGAATCGCTTCATTTACCTCGCCTCGGTCAGCACAGCTCTGGTGGAAACGGCTCAGCGGAGCTAGATTTTTGCGCATAAAAAACAAGCGAGGGATACGTGCGAGGAATGCGCATTTTCACAGCTCCGCTACACATCCTCGTAGGCACATTTTCATCGCACAGCTTTGGTGGAAACGCCCACACATTTTCACAGCACAGCTAGACATCCTCGCACGACACATTTCCATCGCACATCTCTGGTGGAAACAGGCTAAAAGTTGTTTACGAACTAGGTACTTTCGTCAGGTCGTTGTTATCATATTAATCGCTTAAATGATATTTGACACGGGGTACTTATTTTTTTATTGATAATAGGCTCGCGTTTGTCCACCACCTCACCTAATGGTAAGTGGTGATGTGGTCGAAGATGGAGCACCTATTTACTCTTGACTTAAAGACCCCCAAATTATAGTGATCACAAAACACAGACTCCGTCGGGGAGTTCCACTCTTTAGCCGTACGCACAATGAAAGTATTCCCAAAACGTTTTGCGCGTATGGGTGGGATGTCCACCATGTAACGATGGCGCATCGCCGTTTGTCTTGTAGTCCAATGATGGAACGGGCTTGGTGGAAATAGATTGTTTAATTCCATCGCACACTCCCCGAAACATAATCGATAGAAAACCGATAGACTTGCAACTCGTCGTCGATGTTCAAGGCTCTACCTATCAAAAGAAACAATTATATCCAATTAAACTTCCAGCTACTTAGTAGCTGGAGAAGTATATTTTGTAGAATTGTTTTCAGGCAGTTCAAAAATTTGGTAAAAATTCAATAAATTTTCCTTGCTGTTTTGTGTGATATACATAAATATCAAATGAAAGGGCCCATGGAATGAATGGTCACAAATATATTTTATTCATAGGTTAAACATACTTGATTTCGAATCGACTAAAGAGATTTTACCGCTTATCTCCGAAATAATCAGGCCTAAAATTTCAAAAGACACCGATAAAAGATTCTTCCTTATACAGTGTGAGTCTTTATAATATGCACATATCGAAATGAGGGAATCTTTACTTAATTTTATCGACGGTAAAAATACTAACAAAAATCTAAATTTTATTTTATAGGGAATTTTAAAAGGTTTTGTTCGCTACTGTGACCCCAGTGTAAACAAAACGGTGTAACTTTTGAAATAAATGATCTATCACAATGAAACAAACTCCGTAATGATTGGAAGTAATTAGGCGTCCTCATTAAATGACAATTAGGAAAAAAAAAAACATAAAAAAAATTAAAATTGTGAAGAGAAAAGCTACCCTAAATTGAAAATAAACATGTTTTTTTTTATAAAAAATCAGGTAGGTAATGGGGGCGCCTTATTGAAAAATTTTACGATTATTGTAAAAAATAATGAATAAAAAGATCCGATTTTGCTAAAAAACATGTTTATTTTCAATTGAGGGTAGCTTTTTTCCACAATTTAGTTTTATGAGGACGCCTAATTACTCTCATCATTATGGAGTTTGTTTTATCGTGATAGATCTTTTATTTTAAATGTTACACCGTTTTGTTTACACTGGGGTCACAGTAGCGAACAAATTTTAAAAAATTCCGTAAGAGATAGAAAATAAATATTTAGGTTTATTTTTTATTTTTACCGTCGATAAAATTAATAAAGATTCTCCCCCATTTCGATATGTGCACATTATAAAGACTCACACTGTGGGGGGTACTGCAGGTTCCTAGTTGTCTCAAAATTTAAGTAAACATTTTTAATTCAGAGAAATAAAATAAAACTAACGATTCTTCTTCATTAATCATATATTTGGTATTTCAGCCTTCTATCATTACTCTTACATCTTAAAAAATAACAAAATTTGGACGAATAATTTGAGAATAAAATAATAAAGTCAAGTGTGACAAATAACCCCCAACATGGGGTAGGTTGTCTCAGATGAACGTCCCCGTTGTCACAGATGACTATTAACATCACTGTCATCGTTTGAGGCACAATTTGGGCAGCAATAAAATAAATGTTTGTTCCCACCGCATTTTTCATGTACCCACATTTTGCATTTTGTGCACTGAACCTATTCTTCAAAAAGGCTTGCTGCCAGGTTTCAAAAGATATCAAACATGACGAATCATCCAAATCATCATCTTCTTCGCTACTCGCTTTTGTTTCTTATTTTTCTTGTTTTTCTTATTATTTGTTGCTCTGCTAACGCATTCTTAACTGGGGTTTCTATCAAAATTGCGGTAGTCCTTTTTCTTCGAGTGGAAGTCGTTTTCTTAGCTGGAGCGTTCGAAAATGGTCGTAAAATTTCAGGCGTTGGTAAATTTAATGTTAGAGGAGTAGCTGCACTGGTTTCAGGAATTGGGGAAACAAAAAATATAATATTTATTAGAATAATTAAATGTTTCCCGGGGTTTGTTGTCACACTGACAACTAGCCCCAAAAACATTGAGACAACATGTACCGGAGATAAAAAATATAAACACACAAATAATAAACTCTAAATGTTTACAAATGAAAACATTTTTTGGTGTTACATTAAAATTTACTATTGTCTTAGTCAAAATATATAAGAAACAACATAATACATAACTAAATATAGTCAATAACTAAGTTCAAAGTATACAGTAAAATTTACTCACCAAACGTATTTTTATAAATTTCACAACACACGGCGATGCAATAGACTAGCGGTCATGACACTTTCTAATGTTGGAAGCACTAGGGTGCGTTCCAGTTTATCAAAATATTCGCGTTCCTTCCAAGGTCGTGGGTTCGATTCCCACCTAGGACAAATGTTTGTGTGATGAGCACGGTCATTTGTTCTTTGTCTGGGTGTAATTTATCTATAATATGTATGTATTTAGAAATATATATGTATGTTTATCAGTTCTCTAGTATCCATATCACAAGCTCTGCTTAGTTTGGGACTAGATGGCGTTGTGTGAAAAAGATGTGGAATATTATTATTATTATTATTATTTTACTTTATTAAATATTGGGCTTGTGACAACTAGTACTTGAGACAACGAGGACACTCTTCCCCTATATTAGGAAAACCTACAAGTACTTATGGTACTACATACTAATGTATGTTTTATGTAGTCATACAAACGAACATGATTCACTGCGTGAGAGAATTAGATAATTACTAACATAGGTGACATATTACTGAGGAACTCATCTAACGAAAATCATCTAACGAATCCTGCCGCTCTTGGTGGAGAGGAACGTAATGTCAGACTTGTACTGACTAAAAACTCACCCTAACCCTTCAACTGCCCTTATGTTCCGAAGCCGCGGCATCTCGTAAGAACATTCCCCCTTACCCCAAGGCACGGTCTGAACCAGGGCCGGGCGCGAGAGGTCGCCGCCGATCGTCTCCACGACGACACGGCGGTGCTCCGCCAAAGCGGGGTACAACTCCAACGTATGCTCGACTGTTTTCAAAATCATGGGGTCGTAGAAAAGGGAACAATCACCTTATAGTTCTCGGACATGTGACACACGGTTAGGGCTGCCATCCGTCCGGGTTTTCCCGGATTTGTCCTAGTTTGGAGAGCGTCCGGTGGGATTTTCCCAAAAAGCGTCCAGGTAAAATCCGGACACACATTGATCTTACGGGTACCAAAAAGCACGATCTCTATTATTATATTCCTATGGTATTTCATCTCATTGTTTATGTTACGTTGATTACACGCAAAGGAAGAGACTGTTATTTAAAGAGTTCTAAAGCTCTACAATGTTATCGCTTTGTCAGAAAATAAAAACCATAACTAAACATCGTTGTTTTTAGTTTCAATTTCAAAAATGTATTTTTCTACTGTGTCCGGGGAAAAACTGTGATTTTACTCAAATGTCCGGGGTTAATAAGTCTTTGTCTGGGGCCGACAAATTTGGTGATGACAGCCCTACACACGGTGAGCATTTTATGGAGCACCTTTAGGCTTAAAGAAAAAAACACTTGTGCAGTTCAATTGTATGAAATAACATGCACCAGGGCACATGATAGGCAATAAAAATACAACAATAATATGAACATCAGAAATTTCGATATATCTAAGACTGCATAACACAGGCCGTTAATTAGAGATCCGGCAAAATGATAAGAGTCGCCCAGCTCAACTTACGAAATTGCATTCTCGCTGTCATCTCACTAATCTCATTATTCATCGCCAGTTAAGGTTTACCTATGAAGATATCTCAGCAGTTTTAAGTATTTGTTGTGCACTTAATTATTTGCACTAAGTTTTAAAAAATCTATCGTCTTGAGTTAGTCATTTGATTAATAGTTGAGTCTTTAACTGTGTATGTGGTGTAAGTTTTTTTGTCTGCGTTTTGTTCTAAATTATCTCCCTCTTTGTTTATATATAGCTAGTAGCTAGCTAGGTTAGTATCGTTCGCGTGGCGGCTTGACCCAAAATTTCACACCGTGATTGAAACATATACATACTTTTTGTGAAGGGAAATTGAAACAGCGCATACTCTATCCACACGGAGAGATATCTCCGACGCCATATTTTTGTACAAGGTAATAAGAAATCAGATTGATTGCTCTAAAGGCCTTATTAGATTCCGTGCTCCATCTAGATATCCGAGAAATATCATTACACCATTGTGCCTACCACAACGTAGGTCTGTACTTGATACAAACTCACTTATACCTAGATTAAATAAAATTCTCAATAGCTGCAGTGATTTAGTGGATCTAAATCTAATCCAGGATAGTATTAACAAAATCATTAAAATAAAATAAAAATAAATAAAATGCATTTAATTCAAGTAACTTAACTCATATTATAAGATTAACAACACACACACCAAATATTATTTTCAAAGAATAAATTAAAATTAAAATGACAATTACAAAAAAAAGAAAAGAACTAAATGAAATAAAAATGTCAATAAAAAACAATAAAAAGAATAAAATAAAATGGTCAATAAATTTTACTATAATTAAAAATGCTATAATTGAATAAAAAAGAAGATATACATTATTAATTTTAAATAAATCATTTTAAAACATCATCATTTTTCATATTAAAGTAGTTGTAAACAATTCACTCGCAAAGTCTTGAATCATTTCAAGATAATGTTTATTTTCATTAATTAGTTATTTTCTATATCAACTAATCTAATGCAGTGTATATTTCATAGATGATCGAATTTTATTTATTCCAATTGGTATACATATTTAATTATATATATATATATTTTTAATTTAATTACTTATTTGCAAATTTATTTAATGTTTTTCTTTTTACATCTCTATTACCTGTTCATTAATGTGTGATTATTTTTTCTTGTTATTTTATTTACAGGAAATAATGTTTGAACTAAATTAATCTTAAGAACAATACTAACCTAAATTATTGTAAAAAAAACCGGTCAAGTGCGTGTCGGGCCACGCGCAGTGAAGGGTTCCGTAGTTTTTATAACAGCCAAGTGCGTGTCGTATTCGCTGACTGATCGTTTCGTACCATGCTCTAACTAAAAGCCAAACATGACTACCTAACTAATTAGATTTCCTATATAAAACCTCACCTGATCCGACAATTTTGCATGGAAAGTTTTAGTTTTTTTTAGAGATTTGTATAAATAAAGATTTGTTTAATTAAACCTTGTCATAGCCGGTGTTTGGAATTTAAATATATTCTATTATTACTATTTCAATCTCCAAATTCCTACACTCAACGAGACTTGATTATGAATTTCACAATTCAACTATTTCAATTTTATCTCTAGCCTCTACACACAATCTCAAGAACTTATTTCCTTTTTCTACACTCTATCTCAAAAACTTAATTTTTTTAGGTAGGGCCACTCGTAGTTCAGCACACTAAGGCTGGTCACTACTTAACCGGGCGATCAACAAAAACTCAATTTTTATTTTTGACTAGTACTCTCGCGGGGCTTCGCTCCCGTGGATTCTATCACGGTAAAAACATAACTCTCCTTTTTTGCAGTCGGGTAAAAAGTAGCCTATAACCTTCCTCAAGCTTCAAGCTACTTCCATACCAAATTTCAACCAAATCCACCCAGTACTTTCGAAGATTAGCGCGTTCAAGCAAACAAACAAACAAACAAACAAACAAACAAACTAACAAACTTTTCCGCTTTATAATATTAGTATAGATAGGGCCACTCGTAGTTCAGCACACTAAGGCTGGTCACTACTCAACCGGGCAATCCTGTGGTGACCTCTAAAATTAAAGGCCCCCAGCCAGGGCTTACAAACTAGAAATACATTTTAAACAACCGTACGCTAAGAGCACTCCTTGTGGAGTACGGACTGCGGCATAGCGGGGTCGTTGGTGGAGGGCAGCAAAGGGACAGGCTGGGTCCATATTATTTAAGGGGTTATTTATCGCTACTGGCTCAGCATAGTGGGCTGGCTCGTTTGGCACAGGTCGGGGAGAATTTCCGTTACAAGTACGCGGACGTCGCGATGGGCCTCGTCGGCGAGGCCGGAATACGGAACGTGTTTTATTTCTGTATTTTCTAAGAGTGCTAGTTTCCCTACTGCTCTCTTGTCGGATGGTGGTGGGGTCGTCGGGCTCGTCTAGGACGTTACGCTGGCGACGAACCCGAGAAATATTGGAGGGTTTGTATCGGGCGGCCGATACGATCAGGGGGTTTGGGTGGTTTTCAGCAGAGGTGAAGTAACGCACTGAATGGCGTTTCAGCACTTGCTTTATGGTCGGGGCAAAAACTCAATAATTTTCACAACTACCTACTTATAGTTTTGGCGGTAACGAAACCATTGTGAGATATAATTCGACGACAACGCCATCTAGTTAGAAAAGAAGTACTAGTTGTTACACAAAACCGAAAAATGAGACTGGTTTGACACAATCCTCAACTAATTTAATTACTCAATCATTACTTAATCATTCGACAGTTAAATTCGAAATTTAATGTGTGGTATCTCGATGATGGAACCCTGGGAGGCGATGTAGACACGGTATTAGATGATCTACAGTTTTTAATAAATCAATTCCATTCCATAGGATTGGACCTCAACCTTTCGAAGTGTGAACTATTTATATCCGACAGTACTGACAGACAACTGACACTTTCAAAATTCAACGCAATAGCCCCAGATATCCAAATTGTGGAAAAAAGTTCTCTTCGTCTTCTTGGGTCTCCAATTTATGAGAATTCCTTTCCCGATTTTGTCGAGGAAAAAATACAAAATTTTAATGACATCTTGGACAGGATATACCAAATTAATATGCATTCGGCCATCACCTTAATTCGTTACTGTTGTTTTGGACCCAAATTAATGTATTTTCTTCGTTCTTCACATCTATGGCATCATCCTCACCTTTTGGAAAAAATGGACCAAATTATTCGTCAAACTCTGACAGGAATTTTAAATGTGGCTATGGACGACCGAGCTTGGGCACAAGCTACTCTTCCCATTCGTATGGGTGGTCTCGGCGTCCGCAAAATTACTAGTATCAGTCTACCGGCTTTTGTATCCTCGGTACACGGCACTGAGAAATTAATCAGGAATATCCTAGCTCCATCACTGGTTGATTTCAATGTGCCGTATTTCACCGAGGCTATAGATACCTGGAGACTCGCTTGCCCGAACCTAAATCCACCCGACAATCCATCATCTCAGAGGCGGTGGGATGAGCCGCTCTGTAAAGCAGTTCAGAGTGACCTTATTGCCACATCTGCTTCGGCTGCAGAGCGTGCGCGCCTGCTGGCTGTGGGTGAATGGGAGTCGGGTCTCTGGCTCCATGCACTTCCGTCATCGAACATAGGCACCTTGTTCGATGATACTACTTTCCGCCTCGCTGCTTCCCTTCGATTAGGTGCTCCCTGCTGTTCTGCTCATCGCTGTCACTGTGGCGAAGTTGTCAACAGCCTCGGTCACCACGGCCTTTCATGCGGCCGCAGCGCGGGTCGCATAGCACGGCACGCGAATATTAACGACATTATCCGACGAGCTCTTGTCACTGTCGGCGTTCCAGCTGTTTTAGAACCAAATGGCCTGGCACGCGACGATGGCAAAAGACCGGACGGTATGTCTTTATTTCCTTGGAAGATGGGTAGGCCTTTAGTGTGGGACGCAACTTGTGTCGATACTCTTGCGCCATCCCATCTTCCTAGCTCATCTTGTTGCGCTGGCGCTGCCGCTGCGGCTGCTGAGAACCTCAAGCGGCGGAAATATAATAACCTTGTTGGTAGTTATATTTTCGAGCCGTTTGGGGTTGAAACCTTGGGGTCGTGGGGTCCGAGTGCTCACAAATTATTTAAAGATCTGTCCAGACGCCTAGTTGACACTTCGCGTGACCCAAGGGCTGGCTTTTACCTTGGACAGAGGTTAAGCATTGCCATACAACGTGGCAATGCCGCCAGTCTTTTGGGCACATTGCCAGTGGACAGCGATGCGCACGAATTTCTGGATGCAATATTTTAGTTTATTTTTAGGTGTGTATATGTAGTTTAGGGTTTTTATTTAAATTAAAATTGTATTCTTTCATGTAAATAATAAACGTATTTTCATATTTAAAATTAATGTTTAAGAGCGAACTAAGTGATCGTAACGTACTTGCGTACTGATTAACGATAAAAAAGTGACAACCATTTAATTACTTAAACACAACTAACTATAATTTTACTGGACAGAAACTGTTTTTAACCGACTTCTAAACAAGGAGTACGTTATCAATTCGTCACGTATATATAATATATATTTTTTATGTATGTGCACCGATTACTCCGTCAATTGTGGATCGATTTAGAAAATTATTTTTTCGTTTGAAATGGTATGCTCTCGAGGTAGTACCATTGTCACCAAATTAGAATTTGATGAAGGGATCTCATGGAAATCGAAGGAAATCCTCAAATTTTAAAGGCAATCGTATAGCGATTTTGGTATTTTTATAATAACTGGTGCATTTGCTCTCAGAAAGCACCATTTGGTGAAGCGGAACTGATGAAGAAGATCACAGATGGCCACCGGAACTACTCAATAATAAGTATTTCACGAGTTGCGGTTCGATTACTTTAAAACCAGCTAAGCAATTTATGGTCGTCCAAATGTGAATGGTGAAATGGAGCTGATGGTGAAATACCAGGAGAACTTCTCAACAATTAACGCCCCTGCATCGGGAAAAGCAATATTTTGTAAAAGGTGATGAGCAAGTTGACATTAGGCTATTGTAACTTAGATAAATTATAAACAGACCCACTAAAACACGAGAAATAAAAACTTTTAAACAAGAAAAATCCGACTTCCAAAAAAAACACTACAATGTGAAAAAAAACTTTAATTTTGGAAGTCGGTAGCAAAGAACTAAAATACAGATCCAAAGACACCATCTTCTGAAATTAAAGTTATTTTTCACATTGTACCTAGTGGTTTTTTGGAAGTCGGTATTTTTTTGTTAAAAGGTTTTTTTTATAAAACTTATTTAAATATGAAACTAGCGCGATACAACTGACGCTTAGCGCCATCTATCGACATTTCTATGGAGTTGTTCGAAATTTTCGAGTCAAATATTACTCGTAAACTTGTAAAGCCCACTCATGTGTGATAGTTTTCTTTTTTTTTTTTTTTTGAGTGGCATTTCGCAGGTCAACCTCTGAGGTTGTCGGCTGCTTAACCGGACTTGCCTGTGGTTGCCTTAATTAATTAATTAATTAAAGCCTCCAGCCAGGGCTTATTAAAAAAAAACTTACAAACTAGGCGACTACACGCTAAGGGCACCCCCTGTGGGGTACGGACCTCGGCTTAGGGCGTCGCAGGGGAGGGCAGCTAGGGACAGGCTGGATCATATCATTATTATTATTAATAAGGGAATTTAAAGCTACTGGCTCAGCGTCGCGGGCTGGCTCTGGCAAGGGTCAGGGCGGACTATTACGGGGACGTCGCGGCGGGCCTCGGCGGCGAGGACGGAAGGACGGTCGGTTTTTGTGTTTGTGTGCCACTGTACTTGTTTCCCTACGGCTCTCTTGGAGCAGGGTGATTGCGTCATCGGGAGTGACTAGGGTATGCCTTGGTCGGCGAATCTTAGAGATACGCGAGGGTTCGTATTGGGCGGCCGATACGATAAGGGGATTCCTATGTTGGATTGCAGTATCAAAGAAACGCTTGGAGACACGTTTCATGAACTGCTGTATGGTGGGCATCTTGAGGTCTACGTGAAGAAGCTCATTTCGAACATAAAAGGGGGCTCCCGTGACTCTACGGAGGAATCGGTTTTGAAGGGTCTGCATCTTGTGGAGGAGGTAGGGCTTTGCGTGTGCGAAAACAACGCAGGCGTAGGTCATGATGGGACGGATGACCGCGGTGAAAATACGCAGCTTGCACCTGAGTGATAACTTGCTGCGGGAGCTAAGAATGAAGTGGAGCCTACCTAGAGCGAAAGCGGCGCGCGAACGTGCCTGCTTTATGTGCTCAGCGAAGGAAAGGTGTTTATCGAGGACCACGCCTAAGTATTTGGCTTGCTTTTCCCAAGGGATCGGCTTGCCGTACATGGTAATCGGACGGGGGGAGGGTGGGTTTATCCGCGGTTTAGAAAAGAGGACTGCCTGGCTTTTGTCTGGATTGACTTCGATTCTCCATTTCCGGAACCACTTGGCCAGAGTGTTTGCGGAAGTTTGGAGAGTGCGAGCGATGGCATCGGGTTTAAAACCGGTATAATAGATAGCCGTGTCGTCGGCAAATAGGGCTAGCTGAGTACTTTTATGCTTGGGGATATCGCTAGTGAATAGCGTGAAAACGAGGGGGGATAGTACGGAGCCTTGAGGAACTCCTGCGCGAATGGGATGGGGGGAGGAAAGCTCCCCCTCAATTCGGTAACGAAAGGTGCGATTCGATAAAAAGTCCCGTAAGATGAGCACGAGACGGTCAGGCACGCCGAGTTGGTATAGCTTATAGATTAAGCCATTGTGCCAGACTTTGTCGAACGCTTTCGCTATGTCGAAGAATAAGGCTCCCGTTATTGCGCCCCGTTGGAAGCCGGCGCTGACGTGTTCTATGATGCGGTGGACTTGTTGGATACACGAGTGTTCGGTTCTAAATCCAAACTGCTCATTGGGTATTAGACTCTTTGCTTCGGCAAAATCTTTGAGCCGCTTATATATAAGCCTTTCATAGATTTTACCGAGGACGTTGAGTAAGCTAATGGGACGGTAGCTAGACGGGTCAGACTTGGACTTGCCTGGTTTGGGAATACCTATGACGGTGGCCTGTTTCCAGGTTGCGGGGAACATATTATTGCTCAATGCGCCATTGAAGAAGGCAGTCATTAGCACTATAAGCTGGGCGGGGAAAAGTTTGAAAACCCTATTGGTGATGCCGTCGGAGCCAGGGGCTTTTCGCGGTTGGAGACTTTTAATGATATCCTGGACCTCATCAGGAGTGATGGGGGCCAGTGGATTATCGGGATGATAGTTTTCCTTTAAACTTCGTTATATATAGGTACTACTGCCATGACATTTGAATTTCTAACTAGAACCGTTTAGTTGATAGAGGGGGGGGACACTTGACTCTAACGATAATTGGTACTTTAAAGCTTGATAAGTCACGAGCGGTTTACTTCATCAGAAAACGGTCTCCTTAAACCCCTAATATTTTTTAAAGACCTATCTAACGATATCCCCCATCTATGGGAAGGACGAAAAAAAAAAATATCATCTCACTTTACATGTAGGGGAGGTACCCTAAATAATTGTTTTTTTCAAAATTTTATTTCACCACTTTTTCGGCGTCATTAACTTCTGTACTCATGCCAAATTACAAATTTCTGGTACCAATAGTTTTTGAGCTAAACCGCGGACAGACGGACAGACAGACGGACATGGCGAAACTATAAGGGTTCCTTGTTGACTACGGAACCCTAAAAATATGTATAAAATAATGAATGTAGTGCATTTAATCTGTTTTCTGTGCATATGGTGTTAGCCTATAAGTGATTGTTACACTTGCAAATGTATATTGATCAATAGAAATGTAAATATGCTATATGTAAACAAATTGTTGGCTAAGGGGCCGTTCAAGTATAACGTAAGCACATTTTTTGCAATTTTTAACCCACCCTCCCCCTCGTCAGCAAAAGTAAGCAAAGCTCTTACCCCTCCCTCCATACGTAAACTTTGGTACAATTTATTGATTCATGAGCAGCAGTTATAAATCTAGAAATAAGGAATAGGTTTGGAAGAATTCTGTAACGCACATAATATGCATTTAAATAAACTTTACTGACACGGAATTCAACAATTCATTATTTGTAGGAATCCCCGAAAATGCATTTCATTTTGAAGCATAGACAATGTGTGTTGCTATATGTGTAAAAAATTAATAAACTATACGTAATCACCATCTAGATCCCCCACCCTCCGTGTCATCAAAAATAAGCCAAGCAAAGACCCCCACGCCCCCCTTTAGTGCTTACATAATACTTGAACGGTCCCTAACCTCGAATAAAAAAAAATACACAAATTAATATTTATACAACCATCCAAACTTTTAGTTATAATATTATGTAGTAGGATTTCTGTAGTATCTTCTCTTCGGTATCCCAAAGAGGTTATAATATAAGGCAATTGTAATAATGTGGTTTATATGTACCTAATTAATAGCTTAGCCCACTTTGAAACAATTTATCCATACCTGTAACTTTTACTTTTCCACAATAAATATTTATTCACTAATCAACTACAACAATTAAAGATCTTGTGACTAAATAATAACAGCAGCATAAGGCTCCGGTCCGGGGTTGCGGGAATGTTCTAACGAGATACCGTGGCCCCGGAACTTAAGGGCAGCTGAAGGGTTTTTAGTCAGTACAAGTCTGACACTCCCTTCCGCTCCACCCAGAGCGGAAGAAGTCATTCCATGATTTTCTCAACCAGAAAAAAAGAACAAAAGGCTCCGGTTGACATCGGATGTCAGAAGCCAGGATGTCAGATATGTATGTCTAAGGGTATTGGGGTAATGTGTTATCCAGTTACGCGGTAGTGGTGGAAAATCAATCTCTCTTATAAAATAATGTGTAAAGCTGCCGACCCGGCTAGTATAATTGAGGATCTTTAGTAAGTGATATGACACGTTACATAATTATGACACTTACTTACTTTAAATTCAAGGAGACATGTTAAAAAGATGAGAAAGATCAATGACCATGCTAGGCAAACCTGTGGTACAGGGGTCATCCATCCGCCCATTATCAGCGATACATCATATAAAAAGGTGAGTAGAGTGCACTTTAAAACAACATAACAAAACAAAGAATAAATTAACTTAACTAACAAGAGAGGTGACCGGGAGAGAGGTTGTTTGTTGAGGGGGTTAGCTTACCTTTAAAGCAAGTGTGAACACGGATCTTCTGGACCCGCCCGTTCCATGGTAGACCTCATCTGTTGCTTACCATCAGACGTGATCGAGGTCAAGGCTGTCCTTGACCGTTGTTGTTGTAGTTGTATCTATTTTTTTCGGATAAGCCTGTGCTTATCCGAAAAAAATAGATACCAAATTATTTAAGTAGATAGGTATCCAAAGAAGCAATAGGATCTCTCGCTATTCTTATCATATAAATACAACAGGACAGCTTATGGTCAACGGCGAGTTTAACCCAGAATTTGGTTAAACATTATGAATACTATTGATAGTTAAGTTTTTTTTTTATTCATAATGACCTCGATCTCGCCTGATGGTAAGCGATAGATGAGGTCTATGATGGAACGAGCGAGCCCAGAAGATGCCTGTTTACTAGTGTTGCCCAAACAAGAGTCTCGCAAGAGTCTTGCAATTAGCGATTATCCTATTGCTATTTATTAAACGGTAGTTGAGATCTCAGAACAATGTAACAGATTGCGAGTCTTGCAATTAGCGATTATCCTATTGCTATTTATTAAACGGTAGTTGAGATCTCAGAACAATGTAACAGACTCTGTTACATTGTTCCGAGATCTCAACTACCGTTTAATAAATAGAAATAGAATAATCGCTAATTGCAAGACTCTTGCGAGTCTCTCGTTTGGGCAACACTACTGTTTACTCTTGCTTTAAAGGTTGAAAGGTCATAAATGGCAGGGAACACAGAAGCCGGCAGAGAATTCCACAGCTTTGAAATGCGCACAATAAATGTGGAGGAGAAGCGCTTGGTACGACAAGACGGTATATCAACCAAGTGTGGGTGGTAGCCAGCCGTGCGTCTGGTAGACCGGTAGTGAAAGGGAGATGGAGGAATCAGGTCATGGAGCTCCTGCGCACAATCCCCGAAGTACAATCTGTAGAAAACCGACAGGCAAGAAACGGTTCGCCGATGAGCCAGGCTATGAAGCTTGCCCGATAGCACCTCGTCGCCTATAAGCTTTTTAGCCCTGCGCTCGATCGAGTCCAGTGCAGCAAGCTGGTATTTTGCAGAGCCATTCCACAAGTGGCTGCAGTACTTCATGTCAGAAAAAAGAACAACAAAAGGACATACTTCTAAACACAGAAAAAAAGACAGTGTCATGTGCCTCAAGGCTGCGCTAAAAAGATAGCTAACATAGTTAAGTTTTTCTTGTATACTAACATACAGTATGTTAACTAACAGAGGGCGTTCCCGTTAACCTTCAATAGTATAGCATCCATAAAATCAAAAAAAAAATCGAAAACAAAATGTTTTTATTTTTTTTAATATTAAAATATTCACTAAAAATGTTAAATTGATGCGTAAAAGAAACATTTTGTACACGCGTACTTGAAAGACGGCAACGTCGCAATTGCCATCCTTCAAGTACGTGTACAGAGTGTTTCTTTTACTGTATAGGTACCAACGAATTAGGAATCCTAATTCGTTGATAGGTACATATTCATATTGGTCTGATATAAATTATTTTATAATTAGAAACTTGTCTTAAACTACCCGAGAGAGTAAAGCATGAAATCCACATAGACATAAACGCGGGAGAAGTCTAACTTCGGAATAACCTAAATTACCCAAAACAAAGTGTTAAGGCAGTCCTATTATAATAAACTTTTACTATCACAAGCTCCCTCATAACCCATGGCCCGGATGCAATGGAAACTGGGTCACAGGATCGATACAAACCGAACTTGAAACTTTAGGGGCCGAGCAGCGAGCTACCACAATCTGGGCTTGACGGGAATCGTCATTAATCACCTTAAACCTGTTGATGTTCCTGCCAGTTTCAATTATTATTCAAAATAGTTTAATAAGATTGTGATTGCATAAATTTTAATAACAATCAAAATTGAAAAAGAAATAATAACTAACAATGTGGGGAGAAATAACATTACTAGCAATCTTGTTAATTCCTCCAACTAAGCTAAATACGCTCGTGTCTGGACTGAGTTCACGGCAATAGTGTAATGGGTCGGGTTCGATCCCGCAACACTCGATCACAAGTCCGACAACTTAGCCATTAAAACATTAAAGATAGAAGACGGTACCAGTATCTTTGGTGTCAGACTTGCAATATATACAACGTGTAACGGAAACCCTATATCTATCCAAAAGGGCTGAAGACAACATCTGGTATGGAGTCTCTATGCACAGTTTCAGCACAAAATAACTGACTCAAAAAATTGATACCAAATTATTGGTTTCATATATTTCTTGAATACCAATCATAACAAACGTGTCACAGCACTACGAGGGTCAATAACTTTCCACGTCACTTGCCAATAACACGATAATTCTTTTCGTTCTTCTTAATTTGAAAAATTCGGTCTCTGGTATCAAAGTATTGGAATTTGTAATAAGATACACACACACACACACACAAACACGTAGACTTAGGATTACAAAACCCTTGCCATATCGTTTGTTATCATCCAAAGAAGCCATGCACTTCGTTGTATACATATAGTTCTAGGATTGTATACTGGGGTTACGGGAATATTCTAACGGGATACCCGCACCCCGGAACCCAAGGGCAACTGAAGGAACAGGATGGGTTTTTAGTCAGAAGAAGTCTGACACTCTCTTCCTCTGCACACAGAATGGGAGGAGTCATTCGTTACGCCTACATACCACTGTGGCGTATAATATTCGTTGTTTTTGTCTTTCTGGTAGTCTGGTGGTACTAACATTAGTTTTATAAATTGTTTGTATACTAATCAAACGGATTCCTCCTGAACTAAAACAATTTTATATATTCTTTATTTGATGATTGATGAGACTCACCGAAAAAGCAAAAGAAAAGAATAGGATTGTATTATGAGTTCGTCCATTACTACTATTGGGAATCGAATCTCGATTTATTACACAAGTTTAAGAACATTAATATCTGAAGATTCAAAAACCCTGAAAATTTTGACTAAAAGATTTATTTTTAGAGTCTATCTCATCTATCACTAAAAAAAAAAACAAAGCATTGCTTAATTTTCAAACGAAGACAAAGCAATATATTTCAAATGATTGCTGCTTCTCAATAAGACTTAGCTAAAATGCCATGGCACATGCCAGTATTCATTGCTGACAATTTTGAATCGCAATAACTTATGACTTTTTAAGATTAGAAGCGATCTTTACACAATAAATCGCGCAATAAACTTGAAATTGTTATACCCAAATGGAGATTAGCGAAGACAAGCAAGTCATCCTTCATAAACAGCATACGCTTTTATAACAAGTTTCGTGAGTCTTTTATTTTATTCATTTTTTCCCCTATGACAATCCATCCGATTTGACAGATTTTCTTTTCTGTATATTTTATTATTTCAGAATGCTTTAGTTTCTTTAATTAGTTAAATCCAGTGATATCTAATGTTTTCGCTTGTTAAGTTTATATTTTAATATTTTACAAAGCTTTTTATGTGAATGGGATAACACTGACGACTTTTAGATTCGTTTTTAGGGTTCCGCAGCCGAATGCCAAAAAACGGAACCCTTGTAGTTTCATCATGTCTGTCTGTGTGTCCGTCCGTATGTCACAGCCATTTTATTCCGAAACCATTGGGACTATACATGTGAAACTTGGAAGGTAGATGTATTTTGTGAACTGCTTTCCGATTACGAGAAAATAGAAAAAAATATTTAAAATTCAGGGGGCTCCCCATACATGGAACTGAATATGAAAATATTTCTTTTTCATGAAACCTATGCGTGTGTGGAACCTATAGACAGGTCCTTTAAAATGACATCGAGGTTTCTAAAACCATTATTTCATAAAGTCAATCGTTTAAAAGATATTCCCTTTCAAAGTCCGCCCATGTACCACTATAATTGTACATAATGTTTAAATAAATAAAATGTGCCCCCCCCCCTCTAACTTCTATAACAATGGAGTCAAAAATATCAAAAAAAATTAAGTGCTGTAGATCTTAATGTTAACTTTCAACGAAAATTAGTTTGAACGAGATAGGGTTAGCAGATTTTGAGATATAGCATATTTTCTAAAACCGCAAATATAACTTTGTAATTCATACCAACACTATGAAAAAGAAAGTTATTTGGCGTAGTTACTACGGAATTCTTCATGAGCTAGTCTGACTCGCACTTGGCCAATTTTTTTATTTGTAATTACATTGCCTACCTGTATTATATTCATTGTGAAAATGAACGATGTTTTCAAATGAGTAGCCATGGAGTTTCTTGCTGATTTTTCTCCATAGTAAATGACCAATTTCATGCACTAGCAATGTTTATACCTAAGTGTCCATGTAGGCTGTATGTGTCTATGTGAAATAAAATATTTTGAGTTTGAATCCTTATAAGAAAACTTTTTATACGATTAATGAAAACGTAGGGTGGTTTGAAGGTAAGTTGATACGTAGATTATAATAATATTATTAAACATTTTTAAACTGGGGGGAAAGAGGTTATGCCTTGGTAAAAGATTGCCTTGAAAAATAAAACTGATTTCGTAAATTCGAACCAACCACTCTTTTTCCCATAAACTTCTCAGTCAGCATGCTTGAAAGGCAAAATTTATTCAATGCCAAAAAAATTTTTCTGTCACATATCGATATATTATGTACGTTATGAACAATAATTCTTAAACAATTCAATCCGGGTCTATTGTAAAAGGAAGTTCCCTATAGGCTTTGATTAAGCTGTAGTCTTCAAACAGTTATGCGCTATCGTTACATGGTGGACATATATCCCACCCAGACGTACAAAACGTTTTGGGAATACAATATAGTTTCATTGTGCGTACAGCTAAGGCGTGGAATTCGCTGCCGGAGTCTGTGTTTCCTGATCGCTATAACCTAGGAGTCTGTAAGCCAAGAGTGAATAGGTTACTTCTAGACAAGATTGCTTTATCTTTGACCATATCATTGCTTAAGATCAGGTGAGATAGTGGTCAAACGCAATCCTATCAATTGAAAATTGCATTAAGGGAATTCAAACTTTCTGAAAGGTCTGGGTTCTTTTTTATGCTAGCAATTAGGAGAATTTTAGGCATAAAAGTACTATATATTGTACAAAATGGGGTACTCATTTTACCACTTTGGATGTGTATACAACGTGTAATTTACATACCAAGTGCACGGCTTCTTTTAATGATAACAAATGATATGACAAGGGTTTGGTAATCCTATGTCATGTCTTCATGTGTGGAACTAATTATAAATTTCAATACATTGATACCAGAGACCGAAGAATGGAAAGAATTATCGTGTTATTGGCAAGTGACGTGGAAAGTTATTGACCCTCGTAGTTTGTTATGATTGATATTCAAGAAACATATGAAACCGATAATTTCGTATCAATTCTTTGAGTCACTTATTTTGTGCTGATACTGGGCATAGAGGCTCCAAACCAGATGTTGTCTTCAGCTCTTTTGGATAGATATGGGGTTTCCGTTACACGTTGTATAAAGAAAATAGTAAGCAATAAAGTTATTTATTTATTTAATATATCATTCAAACGATTGTCTTTGAGAAAAAATCGTCTTAGGGCCTTGCAGTACAGTTTGACAAGGGACGCTAATATTCCGGAGTTGCGGGAATGTTACGATACGGGAATGACGCTAATGTCCCGGAACTTAAGGGCAGCTGAAGGAACATGGTGGGATTTTAGTCAGTAGAAGTTACACCAGGAGCGGGAGAAGTCATTCGATGATTTTCCCAAACGGAAAAAAGGACGCTAATTTGTGAAACATATTTTTGCATCTACCTTTATATAGAAAACAAACGTGACGTAAACAAACTAAGTATTTATCCACAAATATACTCTTCACAACCATCCTGTCCGGGCACCGGACGCATATCGAGACCCGCCTCAATCAAACGTAACGGCTGCCGATAAGTAAAACGACAAACCCTACTTACTTCACTATTTTTATGACATTTTGTGGAAAATGGAGAGTGCTTCGGTGACAGTGGGCAATAAGAAATAAGGTTTATATTAGAGTAGCTTTGTTACAAGCTTCAAGTAGCAAACACGTAGACGGGTGTTTCTGCGGTTTTTTAGTAATGCACAAGTAAATCACAAAAGCTTACTCAGAATTGCCAGCCTGTCGGTTTTTTATCTTACTAATATGAATTGAAATGAAGAATGAAAATATTATAAACACGAAAGTTTTTTTTAATCATCGGTCCACTAGGTACTTCTGTATTGAGGCATTTTTACAAATACCCAGACCCGGGACCAGTATTTGTAGACAGCAACTAGAGACTGGTCGAGACAATGTTCCAGAGCCTTGAACTTCGGCGACGTGTTGCAAGACTATCGATTACATTTCGGGGAGTCTGCGTTTGAATTGCACATTCTAATTCCACCAAGTTCCATCATCGGACTAAAAGACAAATAGCAATGCGCTATCGTTACATAGTGGACATCTCACCCATACGCACAAAACGTTTTGGAAGGAGGAGGAGTCTGTATAAGGCCGGCCGCAAACGTTCGGTTTCCGAATTACGTTTCCAGATCAGGAATTCAGATTCGGAATTCCATGAGACTAACACAAACGTCCGGTTTATCAACAAGGCGAGAGATTCAGAACGGAAAAAATAAGAATAATGTGCGCCTTGTTGAATATTTTGTATGTACGCAGAGTATTCAGGTTTCCAAATATGAATTCCTGATCTGGAAACCTAATTCGGAAACCGAACGTTTGCGGCCGGCCTTATCTGATAGCTATAACCTGGGGGACTTTAAGACAAAACTGAATAGGTGATCTCTAAGTAAGCATGTCTCATCTTTTAACCTATCATCGCTTACCATCTCATGAGATGTTGGTCAAACACGAGCTTACTATCAATTAAAAAAAAAAAAAAACATTTGTCCCGGTGCGGGATCCCGCGACACAAAGCACAGCAGTAAATTGCTCAACCACTGCGCCAACCGCGTCGTCTAGTTTAGGTGGATGATTGTAACTCAATCAACTCAAAAAAAAAAAAAAAAACATGCAAAAACAGCTGAATGGTTCGGAAGGGTTATTTGATATGTAGATAGCTGAAATCCAGGAATAGGCGTCTTTTTTTCTCGGAATTCTCACGGGATCGGAATCAAATGGTTTTTTTTATTGTTAATAGGTTCGCGTTTGACTACCATCCCACCTGATGATAAGTGATGATGTGTGGATGAAGGTGGGAAAAATCTCCCACGGGAACGAAGCTTCCGGACATTATCAAATACACATACTGCTGGAACATAGGCCTAGGAAAGGGCTGCCATTATTCCACGCGGGCTCATTGCGGGTTAGCGGGTGGCACCCGTATTGGGATTATTCAGTAAGTAATAAAAAAAAATACAACAAATAGTCTTATCAAATGACAAAGGAAAGGATGAAAACTAAACCGAGGTAAAAATACTGTATAAGAAAAGTCTGTCATGAATAGAAATCTGTAAAGAATACACAATTTAAGAAAAAGCTGACGTTTATTAATACGCTTTTATTAGGTCGACCTGTATGTAACTAACTATGTAATGGAATCTTAAGTAACTTATAATTTAACCATCTTCCAAGGGTCGTAGCATAATGAAAATTGGCAACTGTATTTAGTTCTGATGACAATACAATAATATGGTACTGTCGAACTAATCTGATGATGGAGCCAGAAGATATGAACTGGAACTTCATGATGGAAAATCGTATCATAGCTGTTTTGGATTTCTTAGAAAAGTCTTGTAATGAACTTTGACCACAATTAGGTTTCAAGGTCTGATGATGAAGCCGGAAGATAGGCACTGGCATTCCATGATGGAATATCGTATCATAGTTGTGTTTGCACTTGTGAGAAAGGCCACGTAATGGACTTTGAACGCGATCAGGTTTCAAGGTTATAAAAAATCTAAGGAAAATCCGTTATCAGTTTTCTTAACCTTTTTGAATTACCGCGTAATCCATAGATTTATTTTTTTATAGATATCACTTTATATCCTCTCTGGGGGGATCGACCGTTTAATTGTTCACTTCTAATGGGAATCATATGGCAAAAAATACAAAAAAGAAACAGCAACACAAAGAAAAAGGAGACTACAAAAAAAAAGGAAAAGCGCGAACGATTTTTTGTTTTTACGTGCATTTATAAAAGCGTGTTTTTCTAGTGTTTTTTTTTAAATTATTAATTTATTATTTTTAGCTATTAAATGTTGTAATAGTATTGATGAATTCTTAAATGACGAATTAATTTAGAATTAAAATGATTGACATTTAGTAATATTGGCATTTAAAATATTTTGACATTTATATTATTTTGAGATAACCATTAATCATTTCACGTTTCTATTTAATCATTTGAAATTTCAAATGATTAAATAGAAATGTCAAATGTATGCATGGCAAAAAGAAATGTCATTTCTATTTACCATGCATACATTTGACATTTTTAATAATTTCTCATTTAAGACTGACATAAGTTATTATTTAATTCAAATAATTTTAATTTAATTCCAAAATTAGACGAGACGTTGGAGACGTTAAACGTCAAACATCGCCCTGTGATATTTTAATTAATTAATAATCGTTTTGTCTGATCTAAGTGACAAAAAGTACATAAATGCACTCGGAATCAGTTGATATATAAGTGACAGTGTTATCCAAGCCTTAAACTGCAGATAAAAGGAGAACAACACAGCACACAAGTGGAAGTGCATCATCACTTTACCCGCAATTTCGTCCGTCAACATCTTAACAACAGGTTAGCTATACACAATCTGCAACAGTAAGCTGAATTAAGCTACAAGACTCTAAATATTGAACCAAAACCCGATGCTTTTCTTAATAATATACAGCTAAAACCAGTTGTAAAAAATTTTTTTGAATGTAAACAGAATATGACTCATAACGGATAAACGGAGCATAATTCGACCAATCACGAACTTTGACTTTGACTTGACAAGAGACGCTTCGTTCCGAAACTTGACGTAAATGTGTTCGAATACAAGCGATTTGAGACTACGTTCCATTTCACGCAGATTCATAACACACATCGATTATTTCGTTTATTATTTCGATAAATAATGGAAGAATGAAATAATATCATATGTGAATTATAAAACGTCTTTACTAAAACCTAAGTTAATCAACCGAGTTGTCTCTTGTACGACATCAAAGTAAAACAAAAATGAATTTCTTCGAGAACATTACTATGCGCCGTACTCGTACTAAATCGGATTCAACCACCGTCCCCAACGAAATAATAAATAGTACATTCGAAGATACTGTTTCCAGCCTACCCGACTTATCCAATGATGACAATGATGCAAAACTACAACAAATTACAAAGTTAAAGGAACAAATTGACAAGCTTGTGTTAGATTTAAATAGCGCACATCAGGAAATCGAGTCTCTTTCTTTGGAAAATAGCAACCTTAAGCAATTAAACTTAGACTTGCAAAGGAAAAATGATATTTTCACTAAACTTAGCACTCCAGTTAAAAAACAATCAAAAAAGTGTACTCCTATAAAGAAATCCTTTAATAAGAACAAAGAAACTCAAACAGAACCTTTGTTTATATCGGATCAGGAAAGAGATATAAAATCACCCTCTCACGTAGAAAATAAAACTAGCAGCCTTGAGACAAAACTAAAACAAATCCCACAACACAAAAATGACAGTAAGATCTGTATTCTGAGTACGAATAACAGTAATGACATTGTTGATATTGCCAAGCAAACCCTTCACAAACATTCGGAAAATATATGCCATTACATAAAGACACACTGCAATATACTACAACTGGTAAACGACATAGAAACTAAATTAAAGACATTCACAATGAAAGACTTCTGCATAATTCTAATAGGAGAGGAAGATTTTAAAACTACAAGTGATTACCTCCAACTGACGCTTCAATTAAGAGCTACATTACAAAAAGTGAACTTCACAAACATCATTATTTGCACACCGACATTTAACTGTAGTTACCAAAAAAATATGTATAACTGGAGAGTAGAGCACTTAAATAACCTTCTGTATCTTGATACATTGGCGTATGAGCATGCATATCTTTTGGACTCGAACAAAAATCTAGCATATGATTACACAATGTTTACCAAACAAACAGGACTATTAAATAATCATGGAATGCTCACAATTTTTAAAGATATTGACGAGTTTATCGATGGCATAAAAAAATACGACTTGTTGATGATAGACGATGACATTATACCCGACAGTCAACAATTGGACACGCAGTTTTTTCTATGATACCTACATAAATATACTACACCAAAACATTGCAGGTCTACTAAATAAAGCTGACGCATTATGTGTCTGTTTAGAAGAACTCATGGCCAAAAATGTAAACGTTGATGTCATTTGCATAACGGAACATTTCATGATGAATGGTTATGAGCAGTATCTCTCAATCCCAAACTACAATCTAGCTACTTGTTTTAGTAGGAAAGATACTAAAAGAGGAGGTTCATGTATTTTGATAAAAAAGGGACATCACTGGAAAGAAATTCCTGAAGTTCGGAGCATAGCAATAAGTAGCATATTCGAATGCTGTGCTATAGAACTTACGTACACGGGTACCATTGTAATATGTATCTACAGAGTTCCAAATGCAACTAACTTGACCCTATTTTTTGAGCAACTGTATAAATTATGTCTAATAATAACAAAGAAAAATAAGCGAAATATTGTAATATGTGGCGATTTTAACATTAATATTTTGAAGCGTAGTAATATTACATTAGAACTGGAATGTATTCTACTCAATTTCAATCTCAAATTGGCAACTAATCAGCCGACTAGACTCTCTAGCAACACATGCATATACCTTTTTGCACATAATCTGGGTAAGAAATGTGACTGTGACGTAATGGATTTCGCTCTTTCAGACCACACCTGTCAAATACTTAGGTTTCCAATCAAAACAATGTGTGTCATTAAGCATTGGTACATCAAGCGCCGTGACTATAGTCTGGTCAATTTGAATAAATTTAGGGAATGCTTGCAAAGTCTTTCCTTTTCGGAAATGTATCAGGCTAATGATCCGAACACAGCATATAATACATTTTTGGAGACATTTATTCTACTGTACAACTTATGTTTTCCATTCAAGCGTATTACTTGTAGATTACACAAAAGACCACTTTGGGTCTCACGGGGTATCAAAACGTGTAGCAAGAATAAAAGATCTCTCTTGTGGCGTTACAGACTGCATCACAATGAACAAGACAGAAAAGCCTTTAAAAAATATTCAGCAATTTATAATAAAATAATTAAATTAACACAACGAGCTCAGAATAACTATAAAATCAAATCTTTATCAAATAAATCCAAAACCACGTGGGAAATAATTAACCAAACTAAATTAAATATGCCCAATAATAACTCCATCCGTTGCATTAAAGTAGGAAAGAAAGTAGTGACACATCCACTTGATATAGCGAACGCATTTAACAATTTCTTCGTTGATAAAATTAAACCGATTACCAATAGCGGCATTCAAGTGACATCAAATATAGAAAAGATCAGTACATCGATGTTTATGGCACCAAGCAATGAAAATGACATTATTGCTATAATTAAAAGTTTGAAAAATTCCGGCAGTACAGGTTTTGATGGAATCTCTACCAAAGTAATTAAACATGTATCAAATTGCATTGGTGGACATTTGAGCTATATTCTCAATCTGTGCATATCGAATGGCACTTATCCAACCAACCTAAAAACGGCTGTAATTAAACCTTTGTTTAAAAAAAATGACAAACAATGCATGGAGTCTTACAGACCTATTGCACTTGTACCGGTAATATCGAAGATATTTGAAAAATATATTTATATTCAAATCTCCAAGTATTTAGATAAAAGAAAAATTTTAACTGACGAACAGAAAGGCTTCCGGAAAAATAAGACCATAAACATGGCAATATATGACTTTTTAAACAATGTAATTACGAATGTTGACAAAAGAATACCCGTTTGCTCAGTATATTGTGACATGACTCAAGCTTTCGACTATGTGGATCACAACATCTTACTCAATAAACTAGATGCATATGGTATAAGAGGGAACATCCTCAGTTTAATAAATTCATTTTTGAGGAATCGGAAACAGTACGTTGAAGTAACCGAAATAGATCCTAAAACTAAACACGAACGTATCTATAAGTCTGATTACCGTGCAGCTGCCTACGGCGTAACTCAGGGCAGCGTTTTAGGGCCTCCGCTGTTTTTACTATATATAAATGATCTGCCAAAAGTAACAAGTCACCCTATGTCACTGTTTGCTGATGATAGCACCGTGACGATTAAGAGTGCTCTTGGTGAAAACCACAACGACGTTGTTACTCAGACAATAACCTCCATCGTGAAATGGTTAGATAATAATAATCTTAAAATAAATATTGATAAGACGAAATTAATGATGTTTAGCCAACGTGTGAATACCAATATGACTGTATGTTATGACAATAAATTTATAACACAAGTAGACACATCTAAATTCCTAGGTTTAACTATTGACCAAAAATTGGACTGGAAAGCACATACAGAGGAGCTAACTAAACGCATTAGCAAATCAGCCTATGCCCTATTTAAACTGTCTCCGGTGATTAACGTCGATGCTTTAGTCACAGCATATCATGGTTTGGTGAGTTCAATATTGAGGTATGGCATAATTTTCTGGGGCAACTCAACCAACAGGGAAATAGTTTTCAAAGCACAGAAAAGGTGTATTCGAGCAATGTTCAGACTCCACAGTTTAGATACTTGTAAGCCATTGTTTATAAAATACAAATTATTGACATTTCCATGCTTATATATTTTTGAGGTAGCTGTATTTGTTAAGTCCAATCCAGATTTGTTTACTAGGTTGGTATTTCATAACAAACGAAATCGACCACAGAACAGTCACTTATGCGTAAGAAGGTCACACACAGCATTGATGCATAAAAGTGTATTTTGTATGGCTCCAATCATATACAACCATGTACCCAATCCGATTAAAGAATTAAATATAAGCTTATTTAAAACGAGACTGAAATCGATACTTTTGAAAAAAGCATATTACAGCATTTCAGAATTTCTGACAGATAAAAACATTATGACAGAATGTTGACATTTTGTGGACTAATTGATTATTAATTTTTTTTTTTTTTTTGGACTATTTATTATTAAGTTTTTCTTTTTTGTTATATTTCTTGACATTATTTTTTAAATTATTTTTATTGACATTATTCTTATATTCTTTTCTGACATGTTTTATTTCAATTTTTGTGTGCAATGTTTTTTTTTTTTTTTTTTTGCTTTAATGTATGTAATGAAATCTAATGACATTTGTACACCTTTTTGGTATAACATAGAGCGCTTGTAATTTTTTTTTTCATAACATCTGTAAATTGTACCTACCTATGTTAACAAATGAATAAATGACTTATGACTTATGACTTATGACTTAAAATTATTTATGATTCATTGTATTTCAAGTAGACTCGCATACCATATTTGTACGCCTCCTGGCATAATACCTGTACATATGCTTTACCTATGTTAACAAATAAATAAATTTGATTTGATCGATTGATTTGACTAAGTCTTAAATAAGGAACATTATAGTGGACCTCTTAAAAGACTTTTAGACAATAACATAACATAATCAGCTTATAACGTACTCATTGCTGGGATATAAGCCTCATTCCTATGAGAAGGGTTTTGATAATTAAGACGAAAGAACAAATATAATAAATAATAAGCCAGGAAAACCATATGTGCAGAAGTTACTGTCAAGTAGTTTTGTCTTTAACGTAGTCCTTCTCTTCTAATAATATCCATTTACGATAAAAGCACGTTTGATGAAAGATCTAACTTTCCGTCGCTAATTTCTGGAACCGGCTTTTTTTTTCTACATAGTTAAAAAGCGTATAAGATGAATGCTGACTTTTTCAAACGAATTGACGGCTAGTAAAACTTTGCTTTAGCTTTACCTTTAGTGGCTTAGGTATAGGTCGGTAAGTAGAATTCAACATTTTTTTGTTTAAAATCGGATCCTTTAAGAAGTTAAATCTTTGTCCTTCAAAGTAAAATATTTAATACCCATTTATACAATACGAATGAAAAAGTAATTAAAGAAATAGATGATACCCTTCAAAGGGTACCTACACAACAAAGACGTCTAGCAAATTGCAGTCATTGGTAGCATTTACGAAATTCAACAAAGAATGCAATAAAGGATTTGCAACTTTATCTAACCAAGACAAAGTTCAAAGTGGTTTATCTCTCCGTTTCTGAAAGCGAAAGTGTCGTTAAACTTTTAATATTTACTACGGGCATTAGGATTCCAACCTTTTGTAGAAAGATGTAAGGTTTAAAGTCTGCTGTCTTCAGGAGGATATAAGGTGTTTTGTTTCTATATGCCGATAATCCATGTTACTATAGGTTTACGATATGACTTCATAAGGTGTGGATGAAGTTATTTCGCCTGAAGGGCCTCATAAGGAGACCATGGGATAAGACATATTCAATATTATATGTCGGGTTGTTGACATATCCTATTTTGGTTATATATCTTCTCTGTTATCTACCTACCTTCGATATTGAAAATGCAGAAGCCCGTCGCTTAGTAGTGACAGCCACGCAGGTAAATCTATAGGTTAAGCAACATATGCTGTGGTGGTTCCGTGGAAAGTTTTTACATAAAATAATTGCTTAGCAGAATAATATAGGTACCACTTATTTATGTTATCACTTCTTCCCATCTTGGCTTAAAGACTCCCAGGTTATAGTCTGTATAGGTACTACTAAAAACCAGAAGCGGTGAGCAGTAAGGAAAGCCTTCACGTATTGTATACAAGCGAGGAGAGAGGAATACTTTCAGAGATTGTATACTGGCGAGGAGAGAGATGTACTTTTAGTGATAGTATATATAATGTATATACAACGTGTAACGGAAACCCCATATCTATCCAAAAGGGCTGAAGGCCCCATCTGGTATGGAGTCTCTATGCACAGTTTCAGCACAAAATAACTGACTCAAAGAATTAATACCAAATTATTGGTTTCATATATTTCTTGAATACCAATCATAACAAACGTGTCACAGCACTACGAGGGTCAATAACTTTCCACGTCACTTGCCAATAACACGATAATTCTTTTCGTTCTTATTAATTTGAAAAATTCAGTCTCTGGTATCAGTGTATTGGATTTTGTAATAAGTTCTACACACGTCGACTTAGGATTACAAAACCCTTGCCATATCGTTTGTTATCATCCAATGAAGCCATGCACTTGGTATGTATATACCCTTTAAATTACACGTTGTATATGCTTTTAGGTACTGCATATCAGCGAGGAGACTGGAAAGCTTTTAGGCTTTCAGAAATAGTATACCGTCGAGGAGAGATGTGAGCTTTCAGGGATCGTATACCATCGAGGAGAGAAGTTTGCTTAGGGATTGGATACCAGGGAGGATAAAGGTGGGATTTAATGCATTGATTGAGAACTGAGATGTGTTTTCTCGATTTGTATACAGGCAAGGAGATAGGCGAACTTGTCTGATTTTGATTAAAGCTTTCAAGTATGGATTTAGAAAATGTGTTTTTATTGCTTTATCGTGCTACGCTATCGAGACCATCACGATAATATTGACATTATCTAAGTGCTGATTAATTTGCCACTCACTTAATTGCCTATTGGTTGTTGTTTGCTACTGTTTTCACTTAGACATTGTAATGTTTCTTTTTTATAGGGCTTTGATACTTACGTTATAACATCATAGTTTAGAATTTCCTAATATGCTGATTTTAAGCTATTTTTTCTACAATATTTTGTTTGTTTACGTTTCTGTAAAGTCATTAGTGACAGGACTAGTTTTCTTTTTAATTCATTGCTGGAGCTATGAGGTTAGGTAGCATAGGTAACTGATATTGTACCTCGTGATAAATTACATTTATTTCTCTTTTCATTCTAGAACCGCATTCACATGCTTAAAACTCGATTTAGCTAGAGAGATGACGGAGAGCGGTCAGTCTACGCCATAGAGTACATTTTTATATACTGAGAGTCTACGCCGGGAGCTCAAAAGGAGAAGAAATCTGCAAGAATACTGATAATAGCCATCGGAGTGAGATGGTCATCTTTTAATATACGATCCGTGACCCGGACCATGTACGATCCGCGACCCTGACCTCCATATATGCTGACATCCTCCGGTTTCTCCATCATCACCATCGACTGCTGCATCGACGAATCTTGACTTTTCTTCCGTCCCACTACTACGGCCAGAAGGAAGGAAGAGGAGGCCAGACGTTTTCAAGCTCGACTGAGGCTAGCCGTCCTGCAGCCACCTTTACGAGACATCTTAATTTTTCTTGAACCATTAGCCCGCCAGCCGTCCTGCAGCCACCTCTACATGCCCTCTTCGTTTTACTTGAACCGTCAGCTCCGTTTAGCATCAACTCCGATCTCCGTCATCTCCAGTTCTGTTAGGGTTCCGTGACACCAGCAAAATTTTATATAATTAATTAATCCTTTTATAAATTCTGTTCATCTTTTCCCCTTTGATTTCTTTCCCTTGTTATATTCCTCATAAAAGCGTGCTTCCTCCTAATTAGGCAAGCACCTTATTGCAACCTTACATTTCCCTGTCTACCCAGGGAAATTGTAACGTTACAACATACTTGAACCCTTTAGTTTTGTTTGGATCGAGAGACTTGCGTAAAGGGTGTTTTGTACTTACTCGTAATTGAGATAATTTAATAGAAAGAAAGAAAAATGAATACAAGACACACAAGAATTACATAGAAACAGAAGAATAGATAATTACTTTTGCCTCGCGGCTGTTCCAAAAATGCTCGGTTTAGCAAAATGCCAGATGCCTGTTTTCAATCGAACCTAATGTTTTAAAGCTAGTTCACATAATTTTAGGAATCACAGTTTACACTTTGTTTTAAATACTTTCATATATTTGTGTAGCTTTTTTTTTTTTTAACGTGGTAAAATTATCAAATAAGTCCTCCCACTCCGGGCAGGGTGGGAGGGACTGTCAGACTTTTACTGACTAAAATCCACGGTGTTCCTTCAATAACCCTTTACATACCGGGGCCACGGTAACGGGATGAGTCCCACGACCCCGGCAGGCTTCGGCCCTCTGCAGAGGGGGCCTCGTCATGTTGCTGACGCTCTTTAAGGCGCGCGTGGAACACGACGCGCCGTCGACCCGGGCATGGTCCATGGTCGGACAGCGAGTTGCCCTTTACTCGCTGTCCGCATGCCCGCGCCTACGGTGGCCGGAGATCGTCGACCGACGTCCGATGCCGTGGGCGTCTACCACTGCGGCTGGGCTGGAGGGAGGACGCCATCCTCTCCCTCACGCGGCCCGCCTCCTCCTTTGGAAGCATGACCGCTTCGCAGAAGGAGGCGACCGCTTCCCACTCCCTCTCGCCCCGCAGCATGGCCTCGACCAATGCCGGGCGCGAGAGGTCTCCGCCTATCGCCGCCGTGAGGACACGTCGGTGCTCTGCCCAAGCGGGGCAGTCTTGCACCGTGTGCTCTACGGTGTCCTCAGGGCGACCCTCACAGTGGTGACACCCAGGCGTTTCCTCCTTTCCCATCAGACACAGGTACTTCCCGAAACTTCCGTGTCCGGTGAGGACCTGCGTCATGCGGTAGGTCAGGACGCCGTGACGAATACTTATACTATTTTTGTATTCTGTTCATATAAATAAAGTATTTGAATGGAAAATATACTCAATAAAATACAATAGAAAACCTACTGCGTAATTTTTTGGGTATGTATGTTAGTAAAAGTAAATTTGTTCAAAATTGAAAGTATTTCTTCCCGAACTAAGGCAGGATTTTAATAAAAAAAATAATAGTCTTACTAATAATTATAGATGCGCAACTTTGTGTGGATGGATGGATGTTTTCTTTTTCTTTCACGCAAAAACTACTGCACAGATCTGACTGTTTGGTAAGTAGTTAATGGACATCCTGGAATCACACATACTACTACTTCGCAAATTTTTATACCGGAATTCCCACGGAATCGGGACTTACACGGAACAGCCTTCCCAAGCGAACGCAGTCGGGGCAGAACTAGTTTAGTTATATAAGGCGCTGCTTCTAAAACCTTCAGAATGGAGTAACAAGAAAAGTTTAGTAAACAAATAAATGCCTACCCTAATCACAAAAATAAACACCACCCATAGTAAGGGGTGTCAGGACGACACCTGTAGGACGCATGCGCGGTCCAGGAGGCTGTGTACCATCGCTCCTTTGTCCATAAGGGTGGCATCCTCACCACTGAACCATCGTCTCCACGCGAACTCCCATAACGTCAACACGAAGTTAAAAACTGTAAGTTTTTCACTGAAACTTGTTGAATTTTCAATCTATTTTCACACATTAATAAGGTGACTGTCGTAGCTATTTTTCTGTGTAATAATTTTGTTGCAATTTTCGTTTTAAAAGCCTGTGTTTTGTTTTTGGTGTATTGAAGTGTGGCATTGATTTGTTTCCCGCACAGTTTGATGAACTTGTGTGATGTGCGCTCCTTGTTATGACGGGAGTATTTAGACGTTATATGTATACTAGTAGTTTCTCGCGACTTCGTTCGCGTGGGAAGTTTTTCCCGTGTAAATCCGGATCCCGTGGGAATTTCGCAAAATCCCGTCTTAGCCAGCATTTACGTACTAAACGGAACCCCCATGCAAAATTTGAGAGCCCTACTAATTGTAGTTTCTGAGATTTCGTGATTAATCAGTGAGTGGTATTTCGCTTTTATATAATATAGATAGATTATGTTTTCCTTTGATGCTGGAATTTTTATCTAAGAGGCAGAGAAATAAGGTATTTTGTAATAGAATTTTCTTGTAAGGAATGTAAGGACCATTTACCGTAGTACCAAGGACCGTGTTACTAATTCTAGCAGATTCTCCATTCAAAAATACTCTCGAACAGATAATTTGATCTTGTATGCCGCTAGCCAATTTCTACCAAATAACGTTTAGTTTAACATTGAAATGAAATGAAATATTTATTTTGTAAATTGGTTATGAATAACACTTTTACACATCATATTTTATTGCGTGTTATGTTTAGCTAGATGCGGCCGGTGTTTTTTAAATAACTACTCTAATTGAATTTGGAATCTAACGTTTAATTTCTTTGTATAAATAAAGTCGTTCATTTTAATGTTGTAGCTTGTGAAATGTGCCTTAGTCTCTTACTGAGAAAAACATGGAAAGGAAAGTTTTCCACTGTAGATTTTTATTTTACACATATGCACATATGTGAGTTTGGAGAGTAGACTGTATATTCTGTAGAGAGTTTAACCCTACATATTTAAATATGTATATTCTCTAATACCATATACAGGTAAAATTGTTTGTTTGTTTTTCAAGGGATTTCCTCCGAGGTCGGTATTTGGATGGGTGAAGTTAACATATCGACATTCCTCTGTGCCTCGGAAAGCACGTCAAGCTGTTAGTCACGGCTGTCATTTGGACATCTTTGACTGCCGTTACGGGTAGTCAGAAGCACGAAAATCTGGCACTGGTCTGGCCAAGGTGTATTGCGTTAGCCAGCTAATGGATTGTGGAGATCAGATGGCTTCGCTGGATCCGGTTAGACTGGAAGAAGACTAAGACCTTCTTCTTCTTCTTCTTTGGTCAGGTTTCCGCACTTAGTCTCTGCACAAGACCATTCTGCGTGAGCCGTGTCGGCCGTCACTCCATCCAGCCAACCTCTCTCCAGAAGCAGATCAGGTCTCTCGGTCTATTCAGGATGTCTAAGGGAATCCAATGACCCGAGGGTTTGCTTTCGTATGTCAGTGATTTCCGTGCAGTCTAGGAGCACGTGTGCGACCGTTTCCTCCGTCCCCATGCCTGCCCTGCACAGGGGACTGTGTTATACCTATTGTGTGGGTACCCGGTGATGGTCCCCGTCACCACTCGCAGGCTTCTTCTGTCCAGGTGTAGGAGGCGCCTACGACCAAGACCTAGTTGGGAAAAAAGGCTAAGCAGATGCCCGCGTCTTCGTTCGCGTGAGAGGTTCTCCCGTGTTAATCCGGATAGAAGGCGCCAATAGGTTCGATCAGGCTAAAGTATGCGATGCGCCATCGTTACATGGTGGACATCCCACCCATACGCACAAAACGTTTTGGGAATACTTTCATTGTGCGTACAGCTAAGGAGTGGAATTTCCTGCCGGAGTCTGTGTTTCCTGATCGCTATAACCTGGGAGTCTTTAAGTCAAGAGTGAATAGGTTGCTTCTAAACAAGCGTGCTCCATCAAACAACATCATCGCTTACCATCAAGTAAGATGGTGGTTAAACGCGAGCCTATTCTGAATTAAAAAAAAGTAGGTTGTATGTTGTCCTATATCGTCCTCTATCTTGTTAAGTCATTTAAAAGGTTAGCCCGGATAATCATTTAAAATGGTTTGAATATGTTTTCGTATCATGTATATAAGTATAAACATTTCAGAAAACACAGTTATTTTGAAATCACAGATAGCTTTCTTTATAGGTTTAGATTCCTTTTATCTCAGTCAAAGTAACTCTGTTTCTAATCACATGTAGCAGAAGAAGGAAGAAGCGTCAATTGCCTAATGGATAAGGAGTCGGACTTGTGATCGAGAGGTCACGAGTTCGAATCCCACCTGTTACACTATTGCCGTGAATCCACTCCAGACACAAGCATATTTTAACAAGATTGTTAGTAATGTGAATTTTTCCCACATTGCTAGTTATCTTTTTAATAAAAAAAAAACACAGCTTCTTTGCGATTCTTCTACCTTGAAAGAAATGGTATTCCGTTCAATTCCTGTGAACCTTTTGAATGACGCAAGTGAAAACGGATAGCTACGTGAGCGTTTTCCTGTAAAATAGTCCCAGTGTAATCATACTTATACTACGATGTAGAATCAATTTACTCCGGTGCCTCCAATGAAATTGTGCTTTATCTGCAAACAACAAAACTGAACTTAAAACCAACCAAAGCAGTCGTGCTTTGGTTGGTTTTAAGTTCATACCCACCCATAGCCACTTTTACCACCACTTTTATCCAATGAATATCGAAGTGATGCTGTTAATTTTACGAATTTCATTAACACCAGCAGAATAAAATAAATATATAAAACGAATAACTTCATTATCGTAATCAGTTTATAAAAACATGACGTGTAAAAGTGTTATTTATAACCAATTTACAAATTGAATGAAATGAAATGAAATAAAATATTTATTTGTAAATTGTAAATTGGTTATAAATAACAATTTTACACGTCATGTTTTTTTTCGTGTTAAGTTTAGCTAGATGAGGCCGGTATTTCCTAACTGACTACTCTGAGAAGAAACACCGAAACAAACTCAGAGGTCATAGTAATATATTTCATTTCATTTCATATAAAATACCCATTTCTGACACGGGATTTCTCATTCTATGAGAGGAATGGACCGTTATCCACCATGCGAGCTCATTGCGAGTTGGTGGATTTCGCATGTCTATATTTTTTTGGTCTTCGGACATGTCTCGTTTTTCACGAAGATTTTTTTCACCGTTTTGAGATCTATAGTTATGGTATAAATTACCCAAAGTAAGGTCTTCCAAGGCCTTCCAAGGTTTCAAACCCACAACTTCCAACTTGTGAGTCAGGCACGTAACCAATGGGCTACAACAGCTCTTACAAACTGACTTAAAAATCTATAATCAAGCTTCACATGTCCTTCCGATAACATTGTACCTCGTCCGCTAATCACTGAATCGAGCTCAGAACCGAACGCATGATATCCCGACTCCCAACCGCAGCACCAATTCTCCCATACTCCATCCACATTCTGTACCACTTTAAACGCCCAAAAAAGGATAATAAAGGAAGAAATAAATAGGCCATATGCCATCCAAAGTGTGAAGTAGCATGTTACCGTTGAGGCCACCCCAGTGTTACCAATCTGTGGGCACCGCTCATCGATCCCTCCATCCGGTGGGGGCATATCGGTGCTCATAAATTCTTTCTAATGCTGACAGCTTGGTGACTTGCTTGTATACCCATGATGTAGTAGCTGCCATGTTAGTTTGGGACCTCACAATCGGCTTAGCATGTGTTGAGGTATCACGTCGATCCGCCATTTTTTATTTCACGTCTTGTTTTAGACATTGTGATGTGTGTGTGCTGTGCTGTGTTGTGATGCTTGTGTGTTTGTGTAAGTATTGTTCTTTTTTTGGGATTTTATGCTATGATCTTTTACGTGATCTGACACAGTGACAATGTGTAGTACAATTCTTTTTAGTTGGTTTCAATATTACAAGAGATACAAGGGAGAAAGATCTAGAATTGTTTTGTTTAATAATTCTTCTAGCTAGCTAGCTTCTAGAGTGCCAGGCTTGCGGAAATGTTCTTACAAGTTACCACGACCCCGGATGTAAGAGCGACTGAAGGACGTACTTCAGTATAAGTCTGACACTCTCGAGTGCTCCACCCAGAGTAGAAGAAGTAATTTGCTGACATTAACCTCAAAAAATCTTACAGTCTTTAGGGAGTTCAGAGTAAATTCTAATAGAATTTTAGAACCCAATTTCTAAAGTGCTCTCTGTTCGCCTCATTCCCTAATTAAACGCAATAGAAAGCTACCAATAATTGAGCTATCATTATCTAAGATAATTCGGAATTTAGCAAATTTTTATGAACACCCAGTAATTCTATTTTAGGCCATATAAAAATTTGTTTTGGTGAAAGAATCAAACCCATGACTTGTAGCATACATACATACAGAGGCGGCGTAAGGCGTGGGCGGTGTGGGCCACCGCCCACGGCCTCGCGGTACAAAGAACTTCGCGCCTCAGAGCTGAAAATATATTTTAAAAAGCATGGAAAATCCAAAAGTACACGCCACAAGGATTTTCTATACCTATACTTATATTATTAAGAAGAAAGATTTTTTTGTTTGTTTGTACCAAATGGGCTCCGAAACTACTGGACCAATTTGAACCATTTTTACCAATAGACAGCCTGGGAATGAAACAAAGGCTAATTTATTAAGAAAAAATACAGACCCATAAGAAAATTGCAAAAATGTAAATTTTGCATATAAAAACTCATAATTTGGCTTGCGTTGAGAAAATTATTGATGCTACATAAATATGATGTAGGTACTACATGATTGAAGTACCTCCACATTATTATCTACAAAAAATTCTACGAAGGAATATATCTAACTTATTATATATCTTTAATTAAATTTCATTAGATCGCTGGTAGAAACCAAATTAGTTTACATTCGTAACGTGGTATTTATTTTTATCCAAATAAATACTTTTTCATTGATTCCATTTGGACACTAAATTTCAAAGTTATAAAGAGTATAAACATGCAATACGCGAATCTTAACGCATAGTACGCTTAAAACTACTCGAACTTTAATTTGAAAAATTCTTTCAACTAAATTAAATTATAGTAACAGGCAATATAGGTTATATTTTAATTTAAACAATTTATTGATATAACGGTCAACTATTCATAATCCATCCTCAGTAAGTGTTGCTCTGTGTTAAGTTAAGCGGAGTTCGTAGTGGAGGTTTTGTTTCGATGGGCACGTTAAGCCATAAGTCCCGGCTGCATCCACAGTCATTAGCACCCACTAACCCGCATTGGGCTTGCGTAGTGGGTTCTGTCTAGCCCATTGACGTTAGGTCAATCATCAAGTTATAGTCTGTGCCTCAGCAGTGGATATATTAATAGGCTGATTATGCTTAACAGTGCACAGATGTACGAGGGCAACAATCGTGGGAGCTTTGCTGTTTTTAATTGAAGAGTTCCATCACTTTTTTCCGCAGGTCTTCATCAGAACCTGATGTGTTATCTAAAACGTTTCTTGTAAAATATGCTTTCAAACAACGAAAACGCGATCGAAATCTGATCAGTTTTTTTTTTAAATCGCAGACGTACAAAAACATTCATTGTGCGTACGGCTGAGGAGTGGAACTCCCTGCTGGAATCTGTGTTTCCCGATAGCTATGAATTTAAGTCAAGAGTTAATAGGTTACTTATAAGTAAGCATGCTCCAACTCTCTCCAATGCTCCAACTCAGCTCCAACATCATCATTTATCATAAGATGAGATGGTGGTCAAACGCGAGCCTATTATCAATCAAAAAATAAATACATACTGGTCGAATACAGAACCTCCTTTTTTGAAGTCGGTTAATAAAATATGCTGATCTTAATAAAACATTCAACGATTAATTTAAACGACATAAAGTCAGTAGGGTTTGAGATATAGCACACTGAAAAAAAAACCTAGCTTTGTCATTTATAGAAACACTATGAAAAGTGACTTTTGACTGGAGATAGTTTAAGGGCTGGATCATAAATAGGCTACTTCAATTACGCTGAAAAATTCTATATAGACGAGCGAAGCCGCAGGCAAAAAGACAAAGTTGTAATATAATCTTAAAATAATGGAATATGTTTTAGAAGGCAATTAACGCGGGAAATATTCTATTAAAAATAAAAGAGTAGCTAAGAAGAAAAGAATATTTTTTACGAAGGCAGTGATCAACTTATAGTCTGCTAAAAGCCGGTATGAAACAGATTTTTTTAATAGCATGATTGATTTTGTGCTAAGTAGCATGGAATCGAAATGTTCAACACTCTGAAAATTTTGGTTTTCGCTATGACTTAAACAAGTTATAAAAAAAAAAACTAAAAGAGTAAATACTAAAAACTGACAGGATTTACAAACCGTCCTGCAAGTAGGTGAGAGCAGTGATTGCCAACCTTATGAGTTGTATGAGGAGTTACAAAATATGATCTACCGAATCCAACTCTGTGACTGAATGACTCAATTATCTGCTCCGATATATTGTCATTAGAATTTTGTGAACTATACCTGTAAGTACTGCTTCCGCTAAAATATGGTATATCCGCTATGGGTCAAGAAAATCTTTCAGCTTTGGCAGTTTTATCTGTTGAAGCAGATATAGCATCTATGATAAATTACGAACCAATCATTAAGGAATTCAGTAAAATCAAAAATAAAAATCTTTTTCTTTCTTCAACTTTTCTTTTTGTTTAATATGTAAAATGTTTAAACAAACAAACAAATTTTCCAAAGAAGTATAAGTAAAACTTTAGTTTATTTCTTAATTAATAAAAACTGTTTAATTTCAAGTGATTTTTAGGGTTTCGTAGCCGAATGGCAAAAAAAGGAACCCTTATAAATTCGTCATGTCTGTTTGTCTGTCCGTCCATATGTCACAGCCATTTTAATCCGAAACTATTAGGACATTACATGTGCAACAACTAACAAAAACCCTGTCCGATCCAATAAAGGCGTATTCCTGGTTCAACATACGTACTAGAAAAAAATGTTTTAAAATGTAAATCATAAAAACCAAAAGTTATTTTTTATTTTATATAAAAGGATTTTTTATTTTTATAATCCATGCGATATTTAACACCAAATATGGCAAATTTTCATAAGTTGACAACACTCGGTGGAGCCACCTGAGCGGGTGCGCTCAGGTGGCTTCTTTGACACAAAACGTGACAAAACTGTAGGTAGCAACATCCCTCTAATTTCTAGTGTGAAAATCTAAAAAAAAAACGGGTTGCACTCCGGGAGTGCCGGCAGAAGTGAAAACTTGAATATTAACGTTGTGCATTTTTGATATTTTGGAATGGTTAGGGAATAATTTTGCACGAATTGCTTTAATTATCAGTATAAAAGTACTATCATTTATGTGGTAGAATACAATATTTATTTATTGCGCTATCGTACACAAGCATGACAATTTATATTACATTAAAAAGTTTGCGCGGGCAAACATTTTCGCCGCGCCGTAGAAAGAAAGGGGGATACTTCCTCTCCTACGCCGCGCCGGCTGTCTACTCTCCATCCGTCTTACGAATTTTCGATCAGGTCACGTGTTCTGACGCGAGTTTAACATTTTTTACCCATTACAAAAAAAGTGCACAACGTAGCTTTTTTTTTTTTTAGCGTGGTAAAATTATCAAATAAGTCCTCCCACCCCAGGCAGGGTGGGAGGGACTGTCAGACTTTTACTGACTAAAATCCACGGTGTTCCTTCAATAACCCTTTACGTACCGGGGTCACGGTAACGGGATGAGTCCCACGACCCCGGCAAGCTTCGGCCCTCTACGGGGGGGCCTCGTCATATTGCTGACGCTCTTTGAGGCGCGCGTGGAACACGACGCGCCGTCGACCCGGGCATGGTCCATGGTCGGACAGCGAGTTGCCCTTTACTCGCTGTCCGCATGCCCGCACTTACGGTGGCCGGAGATCGTCAGCCGACGTCCGACGCCGTGGGCGTCTACCACTGCGGATGGGCTGGAGGAAGGACGCCATCCTCTCCCTCACGCGGCCCGCCTCCTCCTTCGGAAGCATGACTGCTTCGCAGAAGGAGGCGACCGCTTCCCACTCCCTCTCGCCCCGCAGCATTGCCTCGACCAATGCCGGGCGCGAGAGGTCTCCGCCTATTGCCGCCGTGAGGACACGTCGGTGCTCTGCCCAAGCGGGGCAGTCCTGCACCGTGTGCTCGACTGTGTCCTCAGGGCGACCCTCGCAGTGGTGACACCCAGGCGTTTCCTCCTTTCCCATCAGACACAGGTACCTCCCGAAACTTCCGTGTCCGGTGAGGACCTGCGTCATGCGGTAGGTCAGGACGCCGTGACGCCGATCTAGCCACTCCTCAAAGCTAAAGAAGGTTTCACTTCAAAAAAATATGCTGCACATAATGTATCATCTTAACATGTACTGTTTTTGTCCCTAATAAATAAATAAAGAGATGTTAATGAAAAATTTTAACAAAATTTGATTTGAATGAGATAGATATAGTCAGTAGTTTTTGAGTTATAGCACATTTTATAAAACCGCAAATATAACTTTGTATTTCATACTAACACTATGAAAAACAAAGTTATTTTGCGTAGTTACTACAGAACCCGTCATGGGCGAGTCTGACTCTGACTTCGCCAATTTTTCGTTTTATATTTCTTTCTTCTTGCACCATCAGAGGGCCTCGCGAAATGAACCTTACCTACATTAAGTTTAGGTCTTGCACCGCCACGCCGCACTATGGAAAATAAAGGTCTGTTTCTGATTAAAAATCAATAACTTTTTTATTTCTGAATATTATGTTCTAAAATTTTGCACAAATATAGAATAGTGTATATGGCTTCAAATGGAATGTAAATTTTTATGACTGGATTTGAAACCATACATTAAAAAAATAACACAAATTCAAAATTATCAAAAATGTCCAATATTTATTTTTTAACAATTAATACTATTATTTTAATGTTTACAAAAACCAAATATCATATAGTAGGTACATCAAAATATAAATCAATTCAAATAATAAAAAAAATGTGGTTAAAATCGAACACAGATTAATTATTAATTAATTGTAATGTTTACTAAATTTTATGTTATTTATACTTGATGAACTTCGGGATCTAAAATTAATTCGTTTACTTTCAAAAGATCTAAGGTGTCTTCATCAAGTTCCTTCACGTTTTTAGTATATGGTTTTCTAATGCTGGTTATGTAAGGATCTGAAGTATAAAGAAGAGTATGAAATCCTCGTTTGTAGCGGATCTTGAGCATTTTCTAGCATGATGTAGACGAAATTTTTTATAATCCTTATTACGAGATTCTTGTGCATCTTCCGAAAGTTGACCAATAGGAAGTATTGCAAAATGCTTTATGACACTTTCTCCATGAATCAAAATTTTGTGAACTGAAGATGGCATGTAGTACCAGTCATAATTGCTCACATAGATCCTGGCAGTCTCCAGAGCATAACTACCAAATTTTTCAGCATTTATCATTACACCCGATGAAAGAGCTTGCAGAATTATGTGAAGTCGTTCAATCAAATTTATATCCACTCCTGTAATTTCAGCAGAGCAGCTTGCATTTTGAAAAAATCTTCTGGCAGTATTACCGTCATTAGAATTACCACTTACTTGTCTTGGTTTGTCGTCGATTAATCCTAGCTCTTCACGGAAACGCCTTTGTACCAAGGTTTTCTTCTCTTGCTTTAGTCGTTTCTTTTCTTCGCTTGTGGCTGACCATGTTTGGAAAGACAGATTATAGGAAATATGTAAAATCATTTCCATACAACGAATCCAGGCGTGCAAAGTAGACAGTTCGTATTGATAAGAATCTTCATTTTCAGGCCTAGCAGTCACTTTAGTCAAATCGTTCATTTGGCGTGGAGTAGCTCCACATATTGTACATGTGGAACCCGAAGGCGTATCTATTAATACCTGAGCTACTTTGCCATCTATCATTGTAAGAAAGAGATCATGCTTCACTTGCACTCCCTCACCTTCTTTGTTAATTAATGATGGACCCAAAGAATTTATTTGACCTTTTATTTCATCCACAACAGCTTTAGTTTTCTCGGCAGTTTCTTTGCAAAATTCTATTAATATAGGCCGGCAAAAACGAACAGATGACGGTACCGGATTTTGCCAGACAACATCACCTGTTAGCTCGTTAATTAACTTAATAGGCACCAAAGAAGTGATAAATAAATTTGCATCAGAAATTAGTTCAGACTCTTCAGGCAGTTTCTGTTTGTACTGGCTTTGACCGGATGAGCCATCACAGCCCCATTTACTGTATAGAAGTAAGTTATTCAATCCATTCCTATACACTGAATCTATTTTCAATATTCTAGCTGCAGTGTGATCTAATAAATCTTGAAGACTTAATATTTTTGCACTTGTGTCTGTAATTTCTATAGCTGAAGATGGTGGATAGCAAGTAGTTTTAACTTCTTGCACTTTGTAATATGGTGGAAACAAAACATTTTCGTTCGTTCGTTAAATTTCTCAAGTACAAATACTGTGCTTTCGTTAAATGCAAATCAATAAATACGCTCAATGCCTCTTTCATCCGTTAACATTTTTGTCTGCCATGCTTCTTCTATGAGAATCGAGAATAAGGTCTTATTTTCAGTTTCAGCAAACCTTAATGTTTCCACAAGTTTAGCTTCTGTTCCTTCTCCTATCGAACGTAACCCTTGAAGATATGCATTATAGACGTTCAAATCCATATTCATTAAGTAACAGTGTATTTTTTCTTCTTTTACTGGATTCTGACAAGTCTGGATAAGATACGCACGGTCTCCCACGTTTTCCAAAAGAAGTAGATGGTGTGGAGACGGTTGTAACGTCTTCAGTGTTCGGTAAAGTTACTGAATATTCTGATTCTAACCAATTACTGTTTTTCATTAAAAAACTATCCTTTTTCCGTGAAGCTTCTGTCCATCGTTTATTAAAAGCGGGAATAATATGTCTTTGAAAATCACTGAGGATGAAACATAAGTTGTCTTCAGATACATGATAATTTTCTTTTAAAACTGTTGAATGCCTCTATGATTTTCCTCCTTCGATATACGAAAGTATTATTTCACGTTTAGAACACTTGAAAGTAGACATTTTGAAGAGTCAACAAAACACGTAGTTATTCATATTGTATTTGTAACAATTACACTTCTGTTAATTCACCACTATTCTATTATTTACAATGAAATGAAACAACAGTTTATATACTATATGAAATATGAGGGTAGTGTGCATCTTGTTGATTAATATTTTCACACGCAAAATGAGTGCAAAAAAGATAAACGCCCTAATATCAATGATAAATTACAAAACTTATCGCAAACTATTGATGTAAACACCAACATTTCAAACCGCAATAGATAGCGAGCGGTTTTCCGTTTTCTGACTTTTATCACATTTTTACTAATTACTCCGAAAACCGCAAATTTCCGCAGCTTTTTTTTATTTGGTTATGTTTATGGATAGCTAGGCTACAAATCAACATTAAATGTAAAGCAGGGGTAAACGTGGGCAACTGTCAAAAGTCTCGATGAACTTTAAAAAAACTTTTTTTTTCACCATATATTATTTTGCAATTATTTTAAGGTAAATGTTAACATAATATTAAATACATATTAGGTGTTTCATATTCTTCAAAAGACGAGGTTTCCAGAAATATATAATACATTATACCTTTTCCTGTAACGTATAACAATAAAATCAATTTGAAAGTGATGAAGTGAACGGGCTTAACATGGACGTCCGTCAAAACTATAAAGTTTGTGGTGTTGTAAAAAAATCATTTCATATAATATGTATAATTTTTTGATATTATAGTCTAGTTTGGTCCTTAAACTATTGATTAAAATAAAAAAAGCATGGCAGTAGCGACATTGACAAAAACCATTTTTAATCAGCAGTTGTTCTACGATTTTCCACAGTGCGCCGCCTGTGTACATACACAGGGTGGTTCGTTAAAACTGCATCCATTAAATACTGATGCTTAATTAAATATTCTGATTAATCTTGTGAAGCGAAAGGGTATCTAATTTAGTTTGGTAATTTTAAGGTAAAAGCAGTGGTGGCTCAGTGCTAACAGGCACGATTTACGAGTTGCAGGGGTTGTGGGTTCAAACCCAGATAGGCGTCCGCTCTGCTCCTAAAACGATGAAAGATCTCTCACTCGCAATGAGCCTGGGAATTGTAACTTTCAACTGTTCATTGAAAGGAGGTCTGAGTCCCAGCAATGGAAACGTTATAGGCATTTTTTGAGGAGGGAAAATAATCGAATGACTCTCGGGTGGAGCGGAAGGGACTGTAAGAATTCTACTGACTAAATCCCATTCTATTCTTTCAATTGCCTTTACGTTCCAGGGCTTCGGTATCTCGTTAAAACATTCTCACAACCCTGCCTGCCATCAATAGCCCTATTGGGCCTTAGCCATATCTGGCAATGGGGTTGATCCTAACCAATGACGGTTTTCTGGAACAACGATGTATAGGAGTGCGGTTTTCCTTTCTGAGGTATTAGTGGAGCTTGATGAGGAGGTGAATAGAATGGGGCGAGGGTGGAAGTTTACTGTGTGCGTTCTGTAACCAGTAATGGACTACTCTTTGCTCCGTCAATGTTATGGACTACCCGTTGAGGCACGCATGGAATATGACGCGAACGTTATAAGCTGGTTATTCATTTTAGAGCCACGAGCTCCTTAATATGACAGCATAATAACTAGCAGAGCGTATGGATTTTTAAAGTAAATCAACGCTGAGGTTCTTCTTCTTTAGCCTGGCTTTTTTTTATTAAAAATAGGTTCGCGTTTGACCACCATCTCACCTGATGGTAAGTGATGATGTGGTCGAAGATGGAGCACGCTTACCTAAAAGTAACCTATTCAGTCTTGACTTAAAGACCGCACTTAGTCTCTGCACGAGACCATTATGCGTCGTGCTGAGGTCCTAGGTGTCCAGGAAAGTGCGATAAGCCACTGGTTCCAACTATCATTTATAACTATTTGACGGTCGTTGCCAGTCTTGCAACAAGGGTATTAGTCCTTAGCTACTGACTTGTGGAGGTCAGATAGACCCTCATGTAAGGTACTGTTAACCAGCTGCATTCGTTTAAGCTGAAAGCTGACCTCGAGATTGTTAGATAAACGCTAGACACATGAAAAGTTAGCAATGGCCTTTATTAATTTCCTGATAATGTGTATAAATATATATTTTATAAGGTTCCCCACATTAATAATTTCTCTTGTATTGTGGGTGCGTTTACAAATATTTAAATTCACATACATCAACACTACGACTCTAAATAATTGTTTTTTGGTACCTAGTACAAACATTTGTAATGTCCGGGAATTTAACCTGTATCACGTAGCGCAGCAGGCTGACTCTTAACCACTGTGCCAACCGTGATATTATGTTAAAGAATGAACAGTAGAGTACTTAAATAAATAACTAATGAGCTATTTCCAACAAAATCAATAAGTGCTGTCAGAACATATTACGTTCCATTTGATATACAACCATTGTTCAATTAGTTAGTACACGCTATTATGACGGAGTTCAATAAGAAAATTGATGTTGGTGAACTCTGAATAGATCGTCTATTGATATATGTACACGGGTACACTGTTTTGAATGCCGACTACGGATATATCCGTATATGGTTTCTATGCAGGACGCCGACTACGGAAATGTACGTAGAAGTTCACTACGAATTTCTATAGAATGTACAGTCACGAGTAATAATATATATACATTGTCACATTTTATAAAATATCTTAACTTCCACCATTCAAAAATAATGTGTACGGACTTTTTTTTCTAAATTACCTAACCATCAAACTGTGTCAAAACTGGGTATACATTGGTTTCACAGTAATATAAACGAAACAAAATCAGTAAAAAGTTTACACTTCCAATGTCGTTTTTAAGTATCCATGACAATTTAAATAACATGTATACAAAATGTATACATGTAATAGAAATTGTATACGTGTTATAGGAATTGTCATGGATACATTAAAATGAAATTGAAAGTGTATACTGGTGTATACCTACATTTTCCTGTTTTTGTTAAGTTTTTCATACACCATTGTATAATACAATGGTTTCTGTATTGGACGAATTCAATGATGATGATTAATACAAACATCATCAGCCTGTATCAGTCCACTGCTAATAGTCCAAGCTGTCTGATACTTTTGTTCCTGCTGTATGATTTTATTTTGGATCCTATTCCTAAAAGGAACCCCGAACATAACTCGCTGAGCGACAAATACAATGCGATGAATACATTACAGTTTTATAAATAAACTAGCTGACCCGCCACGACTTCGTTCGCGTGGTACCCTACCCCTACCCAACCGATACCACTACCCCTATCCTACCGATACCCTACCCATACCTTACTCTACCCCTACCCTACCCAAACCCTACACTACCCTACCCTACGCTACCAATACCCTACCCCTACCCTACCCCTACCCTATCCCTACCCTATCCCTACCCTATCCCTACCCTATCCCTACCCTACTACTACACTACCCCTACCCTACCCCTACCCTACACCAACCCTACCCCTACCCTACCCCTACCCTACCCCTACCCTACCCTACCCTACCTTTACCCTAAAAAATAGATAGTAGCCGATTCTCAGACCTACTGAATATGCATATAAAATTTGGTAAAAATCAGTAAAGCCGTTTCGGAGGAGTAAGGTAACTAACAATGTGACACGAGAATTTTATATATTAGATAGTGGTTGGTTACTCCAATAAAACAAAAGCTTACAGAATCAGTGTTGTAATTCGTTACCAAACGGAATCATTATTAATAAAGCCTAATGAATATAATAGCGTAGTTATGCGCAGTTTATTTTTAAACCAAACGTTATTAAATATATATTAATTGATTTTAAATCACAATTTAATCAAGTATAATCCACTGTCGCTACACATAACCATTGTTAATATTAAATACGAGGTGTCGGTAATTAAATTAATTAAAATCTTGTGTAGCCACCTTCAGCGTTTATAACATCTTGCAACCTTTCCTGCATTGACGAAACCATATTATAACATGCATTATTGGCTCTAAAACTATCTCATATCTCGTGGACGTGTCTGACTAAGGCTTCTCTGGTTCTAACTTGGTTGCTGTCCCACTCGCTGGTAGCTACTAGCTACCTTACACATTAAGTTTAACGCAAAAATTGTAAAAAATATAAAAAGTAATAATGTAATAAGATCCTATATTTATGTACACTCATTTTGTCAATTAGGTTAAATCACAATTTGGGTTCCTTATGAATCCAAATTGCGACTTATTTTCGAGCTCAAGCTGCTTGAAACTGCTGCTTTGTAATTGTTGACATAATTTCGAAACTGTACTGTAAATATGTTTTCGAAATTTCCTTGGGTTCATAATTATGTAACTAAAAGTTAATATTATTTTTTGGTAATCTATTGTTAACGAAAATTTGATAAAAATGTGTAGTTCATTTTGACACAATTTAACGTTTACATAATATTGTTAGACACAGTTAGCATACTTATTTTTGTGATTTAATGTTGCTTACATGAATTTGAATTTTAAGGGCGTTTCTATGTTATTATTCGTGACTGTACAGTAACTTGCCTCACCAGTAAAGTATTTTAATACAGGATGGCATCTCAAATAAAACAAGCATTAATAAAAGAGTAACTTTATTGACTCTAAGTAAAAAAAAAGTAAAATATCTCCGTACATAACCGTGGTAAAAATGTGGTAAAAATGTATGGTGGCAACCGACTTTGGCCGTGTAGCCAATGTCGGCATTCAATGGGTTAATTGATAAGATTTGGTAGAGTTTTGTAGTTTTTTGTTTTGTCTAGAAATACCGTAGATCTAGCTATAATAAGCCCTACAGCCTACAGCTAACTAATGTTCCCACTTTTTTCCATTAGTAAGGTAGTAAGGCGCATTATTGATGAGTACTATAATATAGGGTAGAAATTGTTTCGAAATCCAGGCAGATAAAGTCGCGGGTGAAGTGCTAGTCAGGATCATTTCTATCAGAAATACATATATCAGCAGCAACTAAGGGTCTGGATGTGATCGTTTGTTTGGACTGCGTGTGTGTGTTTACCAACCAATATACAATGTTGCCAAGCAGTCATGCTTCCGAAGGAGGAGGCGGGCCGCGTGAGGGAGAGGATGGCGTCCTCCCTCCAGCCCAGTCGCAGTGGTAGACGCCCACGGCGTCGGACGTCGGCCGACGATCTCCGGCCACCGTAGGCGCGGGCATGCGGACAGCGAGTAAAGGGCAACTCGCTGTCCGACCATGGATCATGCCCGGGTCGACGGCGCGTTGTGTTCCACGCGCGCCTCAAAGAGCGTCAGCAACATGACGAGGCCCTCCCTGCAGAGGGCCGAAGCCTGCCGGGGTCGTGGGACTTATCCCATTACCGTGACCCCGGTACGTAAAGGGTTATTGAAGGAACACCGTGGATTTTAGTCAGTAAAAGTCTGACAGTCCCTCCCACCCTGCCCGGGGTGGGAGGACTTATTTGATAATTTTACCAGGCTAAAAAAAAAAAAAAGTCCGGGGTAACAGGTATCTTTTATGACCCAGTGATGTTTCTTTTCAACTGTTCTGATCCCGTTGTTCTGTCCATAATGAATAAGAATACGCTTTCTTCGTCCATTCTCCCCTGTCAGCTGTCACGCTATCATTTACTCAATTATCTTGCATAAATAAAAGTCCCATGCCTGTTGAAGGCGCTAGGCAAATTGGGATAATGAGACTCGTACCTATGATTTTGATACTATATACAAAGTTAAAATTAGTCATACACAAACATGGTGAAATCGGAAAGCCTGATTTTCCTCCACCTTCTAGTGAAAGTCCCCTTAAAGTAGGTTCAGCAAGGGATTAGCTAGGACAAACAGAAAGACAGCCAGTGCCAGACAGACACAAAATTAAACTAACTTTATTGTGTTTAAGTGGTGTGAATCGAATGAGAACTTGAGAAAACACAGTTATTTTGTAATCACATACACTTCAATTTTACGTATATGTACAGATGTAATCATCCCAATCTTGATAATAGATCACGCTTATTGGTATACAAAATACAGTGACTAGAATCACGACCTAGGTGAATTCTTAGATGCAATTGCAACTACAAAAGCATTTACATGTACATACAAATACATATATAGTTACACAAAAGGGTCCATTTGACGGTCAAGTGTAATAGATGAGTAATAGTTTATTTAATAGAGGATCGTTACACGTGTATGTGTGGATATTCTATCAGTCTAGTAGGATAGGTCAGTGGGCTATCAGCAGACGGTGAGGTTGTTAACAGTGTATTGGGGGCTAAATGAAGTGCTAGCTTTGATAGAACTGTGTTGATACTGCGCAATCTGATTCTAGGTTTTGATTGGAAATTGAATGTGAGTTATAATCATAATCATTAATTGTCAGTTTTGTAATACATTCAAGAATTCCCTGGCTTGTATTTACTGTATTACAGAAGCCTGTTTTTTCCCCATGACAATAGGTTACTTTGTTATGCCAATAACATGATGGTTATGGATAGTTACAATTAATTTGTGGGGTACTTTTACTAATAATGTTTTATCAGTAAGGGCTTATATACCTTTACACTTAATGTTGAATTGGAATAAGATAAATGTTAAACAGATTAAGTTTAATAAAAAATCACTCAGAAATGTTGCTTAGAATTTTAATTAAAAATGTTCAAAGATGTTAGACGTTGCGAGGGATCGATATAAACCGGGAGTCTGGTCTCTTTTGGTATGTGATGATGTTACGAGTTTACGACACCTAAATTGACAAAGATTGCATTGCGTGTACCGTAGGACATCATCTTTCATCATCATCATCTTATTCCCAACTATGTTGGGCCAGTCTATCCGCATTTCACTGAGTACCAGTATTTTACATACCGCCTATCTAATCCACGCAACCCAGTAACTGAGTACCACGAGACCTCTTCGCAAGACTAGTGACAGATTTTCTGGCTTCTTACTTATACGTAACGACTGTCAAAGATATATAAATGTTAGCCAAGTCGATCGACTTAACTAGCTTTACAAGGCACGGATGAATCTGGATATTTTAACACGTTCGCTGACAGTACGTCGTTAGGCGGGAAATTAAAATAGTGCGACAGTACGTCGAAGGGCGGGCTACTTATTTTTAAGAGTACGTCAGCTCACGATAATTTTTCATATAAGTATTATGAAGAGCAGTATCCACTGTCGTATTATGAGCAATTTCATATTTCTTACTTTCGTAACACGAGTATTTTGTGGGTAGTTTCATATTGCTTGCTTGTGCACGAGTACTACGTTGATTTGTCATTTAGTATGGAAAATTCTATTGTCGTAATGTGGTCTCAGGGTAAGTGCTCACTGTCAGTGAACGTGTTAAGTTACCCACAGTTACCCACGGACTGACCTCGACTTGCGTTGCTTTACTTGAAGATCCACCCGTAGAGCTGTTATTATTTACGACGAGCTCCTTCATTCATCTTTAAGACCCGCTTGTATTTCTGCCGTTTAAGTGCAGTTTGAAGTACGGCTAATGGTGTTAGCCAAAGTTCTTTGAGTATCCAAATTGATGTTTCATGTAAATGATTTCATTTTTAGTGGAAGGGTTCTGAAGATGTTTTACCTTATAGTTTGAGTGTGTGTCCAACAGTTATATGGTATAATATAATAAAAACATATTTACATATTTTACAATTTTTTAAGGTAAATAAATAAGTATTTGAATTTACTACGATATTTTAAAGTTTGGAACTGCCTCCGTTTAGCACCAAAGTTAAAGAAAAATACTACCCTATTTTGTATTTTATATAATAAAAGACATCAATATTAGTATTTTTTAGTTCAACCACTATTAATTAAATATCAAATAATCAAAAGAAAAACAAAAAACGAACGAGTGTTTAACAAAAATTACTGATTTAAAGATCTACTTCAGCTTGATCATCGTCGTTTTCACTAGAAATGTCATCTGCCGCTCCAACAGCTTCAATTTTAAGGGCCCTGTAGTAATCGTCGTTGTCCTCATTAGTTTGGTTTTGAAATATTAACAAACCAATATCGCCTCCATCATCACTTGAACTTGAATCGTAGTCAGGAGGCTGGTAAAGATCAGATGATCCGCTGCTAAACGGTTCAGTCACTCATTTTATGCAATTGACGCAGGTATTCAATGTTAAACAACAATTAAATTTATTTCGGTCCGGACCTGCTGCCTTCTTGCAACAAACGGAATAGTGTGGCAGATCCAAATTTTGTTAGAGCGCGCTTGGATTTCGTCGGATCTGCTTCGTTCATACATCAAACAATAGCCCTATTTTTTGTTTAAACTGTAGGTGAAAAAAAACAGTAACAGGAAAAATTTGGATCTGCCCCCCTTTTGCTGCAAGGTCTTCATTTCGTGATACAAATGTATGTATCACTATAATAATGACTTCGTTACACCAACATTACCTAAATGATAATAGTTTTATCAAGTTTAATCCATTGTCTACCTTATCCTCATTTTCCAGCTGATGAGTCTTTGGTTAAACTCTAAGTTATCTATACATATATATATAAGCAAAATTGAACCGCCTGTCTGTGATTTTCAAATAACTTTGTTTTGTGCTTATAGTTATTTCCACGGTATAGTAACGTACATTTTTTTTTAATTTTGTCTCTCTATTTGTCCAGGCTAATCTCTATATTGGCTGAACCAGTTTTAATGGCACTTTTACTGGGAGATCGAGGAGGTCGTACAGCAACATGTTAACACCACCCATAGGAGCAGAAACTAGGCGGGGTACTTTCCCACGCGAACGAAGTCGCGTGCAGAAGCTATTAATAATAAAATTGTCATGTTTTTGTTCTACACGAACAGACAGAGTCTATCAACATTATTTAACCACATCCCATACTACAGGTGCCAACTGTAAACAGATCCCAGTCCCCATCCAATTTACTTTGGCAAATAAAATGAACACATACTGTATACGTGTGTATGTCTGTTCATATTTCACGTTGATACCTCGTAAACTTACGGCTTTAGAGGGTGTGCGGTGAAGATATACAACGTGTAATTTAAAGGGCATATACATACCAAGTGCATGGCTTCTTTGGATGATAACAAACGATATGGCAAGGGTTTTGTAATCCTAAGTCTACGTGTGTAGAACTTATTACAAATAGGTACATAGGTATACACTGATACCAGAGACCGAATTTTTCAAATAAAGAAGAACGAAGAGAATTATCATGTTATTGGCAAGTGACGTGGAAAGTTATTGACCCTCGTAGTGCTGTGACACGTTTGTTATGTGGTATTCAAGAAATATATGAAACTGATAATTTGGTATCAATTCTTTGAGTCAGTTATTTTGAGCTGAAACTGTGCATATAGACTGCATACCAGATGTTGGTCTTCAGCCCTTTTGGATAGATATGGGGTTTCGGTTACACATTGTATAGTAGGACGAGTACAGATACAATTTGGAATTTACGAAAATCTGGGATGATATCTTTCTGATGTTTTTTTGGGTGGGAAAATTATCTAATGACTCTTCCTGGTTTGGGTGAAGCGAAAGAGAGGGTTAGACTTCCACTGAGTACAAACCCACCATGTTCCGTCACTGCCCTTAAGTTCCGGGGCCGCGGTATCTCGTTAGAACATTCCCGCAACCCCGGCTTCTAATCTAACCAGATGCAGCTGCAATACTCAGCTGAGTATCGATGTTTTTGCATGGACCGACAGCCTATCTGACCTCCACAACTAAGTGGTAAGATTGGTCAGGGCCGGATTAACCATTAGGCGGAGTAGGCAACTGCCTAGGGGCCCCGCATCAACTAGGGGCCCAGGCCCAGTGCACGCACCAAGAAAACATGTTTCTTCGAACGAGAATTTGACGTGCGTGTGAACTTAGGGACCTCATCTCGCAAAATACAAATCATTAGATTTAGTTGTAGAATTAAAACAATTTTAGAACAAATCTGGGGGAATAAGTAACCAAATATATTAAAAACCACAGCCCTTGATGTGCGTTTCCTCAGTTCACCCACGATTTGGTCAATCAAAGTAAGAAAGGGGGCCCCGAGAATGCCATTGCCTTAGGGCCTCTGACAGGGTTAATCCGGCTCTGAGATTGGTCTGATATTTTTACTTCTGACTACCCATAACGACTGTCAAAGATGCACAACGATAGACAGGACCTTAGCGTGCTTTTCGAGTTAAGATGTTCACTCAACATCAACTGACTTCGGAAAGTTTCGTTTAACCTTAAAGCTGTATACGGTTGTTATATTATATGTAGTAATGAGCATGTAGCCACGAGCTACCTCCTACCTGTTATATCTATATTTCTTTCTGTGGGATTATAACCCCCTTTTATCTTCTAGTGAAAGTCCAATAAAAATTGGCCAAGTGCGAGTTAGACCCGCCCATGAAGGGTTCCGTAGTAACTACGCAAAATAACTTTGTTTTTCGTATGTGTTTGCATATTCATGCAAACACATACGAAAAACAAAGTTATTAATTAGTAATTCCACAAAGTTATATTTACGGTTTTAGAAAATTTGCTACATATCAAAAACTGCTGACTCGATCTCGTTCAAACTAATTTTTGTTGAAAGTTTACAGTAAGGTTTACGCATATATATATTTTTTTTAAATTTTTCACTCTATATTATAGAAGTTAGAGGGGCGGGGGACACATTTTTCCACTTTGGAAGCGTATATCTTTTAAAGGATTGACTTTATGAAAAAGTGGTTTCAGAAACCTCAATATCATTTTTAAAGACATTTCTGTAGATACACACACAGAGGTTTCATGAAAAAAAATTTTCAGTATTTGTTCCATGTATGGAGAGACCCCTTAAATTTTTATATATTTTCATTATTTTCTTAAAATCGGAAAGCGGTTTACAGAATACATCTACTTACCTAGTTTCACATGTATAGTCTTAATAGTTTCGCAATAAAATGATGGATGGACAAACATGACAAAACTATAAGGGTTCCGTTTTTTGCTATTCGGCTACGGAACCCTAAAAATCGGTTCTGCTTGTTTGTGTTTTAGTATCGCGTAAATAATTATAAGCACTTCAGAAAACACAGCTATTTTCCAAATCATTCTGCTCCGACGCTCGCCCGCGACAGTCGTGCCGCTCCGCGCTCTCGATCGTTCCGTGCCTGAGTCATCGCTCCGTTCGTCACGCCCGCCGTGACGTCACTCGTAGTCGCCGACTACGACGCCTGGTCCGGATCCGCCTTTTTCGAGGCGGTGAAGGATATCGTGCTTCTCTAACAGAGATTGTCAAAACAATTTGGTTTGGCCCCTTCAGGGTAAAACCACAGTTTCGTGGTCCTTGGTTGGAAACCTCACGGTGTCAACAATACCAAGGGGGTGCTGACCCGACGCACCCGCTGATCCCCTTCAGGGTGAAGCAGTCAATTGGAGTCGAGTGCTAGGTTTTGGCCTTGGGGGATCTCCTAGTCAAACCTAGTTACTGAGTTCTCTTCACAGCATACACACCTAGTGTCGGTTGGGTGTATCTACCCCTTCGCACTAGACCCAATAGGGCCCGGTACGCACATTGAGATTGGCGACCGGATTACAAGCTTAGGGCTCACCATTAGGCACACACCTCCCTGCTATCCCCGCAGGGAGCGAACTCACCTCCGGGTCATTCCCGCCCGGAGGGTTAGGCAAATAGGGCCCCTCAGGCCACATCAGACGGCAACACAGCTACCGAGTTTGTCTGGGTTTCTCTTCTCGGTAGCGAAGTGTTAGGAGAAACTCCGGGGCAGGGCTCTTTGGGGACCGTCTGCTCGGGGAGCTCACGTTTGACGTGTCTCCTCGAGGCGCTTATGTTAGGGTTAGGAGATTAGGATGCCCACCTTTGTCGCCTCCAATATGGAGGACAAGATGGAGGATCTCATGTCCAAAGTCGAATCCCTATCGGCTCGGTTAAATAGAACAACCGATATATTAGGAAAGATCCTATTTGAAAACCCCGCCCTACAAAGGAAATATGGGGAGGAGATTGACTCCTTACCCCCCGCGGTGTTTCCCGCCCCACAGCCAGATTTAGGTCCCACCCCCGCGCCCAACGCAGATAGGTCCCCCTCCCCCCCAGACGTCGAAATGGACTCTGAGGAGGAGGAACAAGAAAAAGAGGGCTCGGAAGGCGAGCGCTCGGAGCGCGCAGAGAGCATGCACTCTGGGCGCTCGGAGCGAGCGGAGTCCGAGCACTCCTCCTCCGATCAAACCTCTTCCTCCGACGAGTTTATCCTCGTCGAGGGAAAGAGGAAGAAGAGGTCGCAGGCCTCGTCCTCCACCCAGGCCCCTAAGGCCAAGAAACCCTCCCCTCCCGAGCCAGCACGCTTAGTGCAGAGCCAGCCCTCCACTTCCTCGGCCACTAGGCACAGCCCTACTCAAACCCCAGTCGTCAGCGCCTCAGTGCGCAAGACCATCCCTCCCCCACCCATCTTCATACATGATAAGGGGGCTTGGACAAACGTGTCCAAAGCGTGTGGCGAGCAACGCATCGCCTACACGAATGCCCGCGCCGTTCAGAACGGCATAAAAGTAGGGTTAGCGACAGCTAACGACCACCGCGCGCTTTCGAAGCTACTCAAGGCTCGAAATATCCCCCACCACACTTATACGCTCCATGAGAGCAAGCCCGTTCGGGTGGTCCTCTGCCGGATCCCCAGTGAGATCCCCACCACCGAGATCGTCTGCGACCTAGAGTCACAGAACATCCCGGTGATTGAGGTGCACCGTATGCACGGCAGAGGTGGCAGGGCGTCTAACAACGTCCTCGTCATTTGCCACCCCGTCTCCGAAGGTCCCCACCCCATCTTTGCGCTGAAGACTGTATGCAGTCTTTCAGGAATTTTAATTGAGAAGCCACACAAAAGTGGCACGGTAGGCCAATGCCACCGTTGCCAGTTATACGGCCACGCGCAACGGAATTGCTTCGGCAAACCCCGGTGCGTAAAGTGCCTGGGCGATCACGGCACCGCGGAGTGCAGTCGCCCAAAAGATAGGTCCCAGTGCCCAGACCCGCCCAGCTGCGTGCTGTGCGGGCAAACCGGCCACCCCGCCAACTACCGAGGCTGTCCGAAAGCCCCGAAAACCTCCGCCCCTAAACTGGCAACGCGCGCTAGCGCACGCCAGGGACGAGAGTGTCCTACACTCTCGTCTGAGCTCCCCCAGACCCTCAGTCCCCAGCGTCCAACTCCTTGGACGGCGGCGAATCACGCCCAAAACTTCCCGGCACTAAGGCCGAAAGTCCCTGGGCTGATGGATCAACCCATCATGCCCTCCGCTCCGGTTGTTGTGGCTTCTCAGCCCCCACCTCCTCCCCAGTCACTCCCTCGCTCGGATGAGCCGGAACTCGATGCGTTCCTCATCCTTGGGAAAACATTCAGTTTCTTCCAGTCCCCCCGCGCCATCCAAATGGCAAAGGAGGTCGTGGCCTGCAAAAGCATTGAATCCCTGATTCAGGTATACTATAAGTATTCTGATGTAAAAAGCCATTTTGACAACCTCTTTAAACAGCCATAATGTATAACACGGCTAGTAAAAGATTAAAGCCCCGATCCCTAAAGCTAGGTTACTTCAATGCCAATGGCATCACTAATCAACGGGACGAGATCGCGACTTTCCTTCGCGATCATAGTCTCGACATCCTTCTGGTCCAAGAGACCTTCCTCAAACCCCACCTTAGGGATCCCAAGGTAGCCAACTACCGGCTAGTTAGGAACGATAGGACTAGATGCCACAGAGGTGGCACTCTAATATATTATAGGAACTCCCTGCACTGCATCCCTATGGATCCGCCGCCCCTTGCCCACTTAGAGGTATCCGTTTGCCGGCTAGGCATGACGGGCCACCCCTCTATCACAATAGTATCCGCGTATCTCCCACCGCACAGCGACGTAGATTCAAATTCTTCGATAAACGCCTCACTACGAAGCGACCTTACAGCCCTTCTTGACATGAGTGACTCCGTCCTTATAGCGGGGGATCTCAATGCCAAACATCCCGCATGGTGTAGTCGTATTACCAACCCCCGTGGGAAGGTACTATACGACCTTTGCACACCTCTCCACATAGATATCATAGGTCCTATGCGGCCTACTCACTATCCGTTCGAGCCATCCCACTTGCCCGACGTACTCGACATTGCCCTCCTGAAGAATGTGAACTTACGTTTGCACTCTTTAGAGACGGTAGACGAACTTGACTCTGACCATAGACCGGTGATCTTGGAGTTAACTCCGAGATCGGGTCCCTATGACCCTAACCGCCCCCCTCCCACACAGGTGATCACTGACTGGAGGAAAGTAGGCGAATTGCTGAAATCCAACACGTCTCCTCACCTGGACAAGATCCCCGACCACATCCAGTCCGCCGCCGACACGACGGCTGCGATCGACTCACTCACGGAGCACGTACAATCTGTCTTGAACGACTGTTCAAAGGAGATTCCGGTGTCAGAGCACTGGCGCCGGAAACTCCCGGACGATGTACGGGCCCTGCTGACTGAGAAGAACGCAGCAGTCCGTGCCTACAGATCTTTCCCCTGCCAGAATAACAAAACTTTCATGCGGTACTTACAGCGCAAAGTAAGTAACAGCATCAGAGAGTGGCGTGAAGCCGGCTGGGAAAAGACCCTGAGCGAACTGGAACCCACCCACCATGCCTTCTGGCAACTTCAGCGGAATATGCGCGCCACTGAGGTTGCCTCAATGCCTCCCCTTATCCGCCCGGACAAAAGCATTGCCTTCGACGACGAAGACAAAGCCGAATGCCTAGCCGACAGCCTGGAGGCACAGTGCTCTCCCAGCTCCCAACCAGTCGACCCAGCCCACCTTGCCCACGTGGATGCTGAGGTCGAACGTAGATCTGCCCTACCCCCTGTCGAGGACCCTGATGCTCCCCTCCCCCCCGTCACGGAGGACGAGGTGGAGGAGATCATCAAGAAACTCAAACCTAGGAAAGCTCCCGGGACTGACAGACTGACCACTAGGGCACTTAAACTCCTCCCACGTACGATCTTAGTCCTACTGACTGCCATCTTCAATGGCGCCTTGTCCAACAACTTGTTTCCACAAGCTTGGAAAGAGGCTATAGTGATAGGTATCCCAAAACCCAAAAAGCCCAAGAACCTCCCGACTAGCTATAGACCCATTAGTCTGCTCAGCGCCCTCGGCAAGGTCTACGAGCGGATTATTCTTAATCGGCTCAAGGACTTTGTCGAGGCCAAGAGCCTAATCCCTAACGAACAGTTTGGCTTTAGAGCCCATCATTCCAGTGTCCACCAAGCCCACCGCATCGTAGAGCACATTAGCGGCCGTTTTCAACGCGGTCTGGTGACGGGGGCCCTATTCTTTGATATAGCAAAGGCTTTCGACAAAGTCTGGCACAATGGCTTAATTTATAAGCTTTACCAACTAGGTGTGCCGGACCGTCTCGTGCTCATCATTCGAGACTTCCTGTCAAACCGCTCCTTCAGATATCGTATCGAAGGAGCGCTTTCCACTCCCCGCCCTATCAGAGCCGGCGTCCCTCAGGGCGCCGTGCTCTCCCCCCCACTCTTCACGCTATTCACTAGCGATATCCCCAAAAAGCCCCCAGTAGAGTTATCCCTGTTTGCCGACGACACGGCCATCTACTACTCGGGACATAATCCCGTTAGCATCGCTCATACCCTCCAGACCTCAGCCAACGCACTAGGCGATTGGTTTAGGAAATGGAGGATTGAGGTAAATCCCGACAAAAGTCAAGCAGTCCTGTTTCGCAGGGCTCGCCAGCATAAAAAGTTCACCCCCCCACGCCCGATCACTATGTTCGGCAAGCCAATCCCTTGGGAGAAGCGAGCCAAATACTTAGGTGTGATCCTCGACCAGTTCCTGAATTTCAGTGAGCACATAAAGTCGGTTCGCTCGCGAGCCGCTTTCGCTCTCGGTAGGCTCCACGCCCTGCTGAATAAACACAGCAAGCTCTCCCTTAAATGTAAAATCCGAATATACACGACATGCATACGTCCTATCATGACGTATGCCTGTCCGGTGTTTGCTCATGCCAGTCCCAATCAGATCCATAGGATGCAAGTCGTTCAGAACCGTTTTCTCCGAAAGGCCACGGGCGCGCCCTGGTTCTGTAGGAACGAGGATCTCCACGTAGACCTCAAACTCCCGACCATAAAGCAAGTGTTGAAACGCATGTCAGTGCGTTACTTCACCTCTGCTGAGACCCACACTAACCCCCTGATCGTATCGGCCGCCCGATACAGACCCTCCAAGATTTCTCGGGTTCGTCGCCCGCGTAACATCCTAGACGAGCCTGACGACCCCACCACCATCCGACAAGAGAGCAGTAGGGAAACCAGCACTCTTAGAAGACACAGATACAGAACGCGTTCCTTATTCCGGCCTCGCCGACGAGGCCCATCGCGACGTCCGCGTACTGGTAATGAAAATCCTCCCCGACCTTTGCCAAACGAGCCAGCCCGCGATGCTGAGCCAGTAGCAATAAATACTCCCGTAAATAATATGACCCAGCCTGTCCCTTTGCTGCCCTCCCGAAATGACCCCGCTATGCCGAGGCCCGTACTCCACAGGGAGTGCCCTTAGCGTGCGGTCATTAGTTTTTAAGTATATTTTAGTTTGTAAGCCCTGGCTGGGGGCCCTTAATTTATTAGAGGTCACCACAGGAAAGTCCGGTTAAGTAGACTCACAGCCTTAGTGTGCTGATCTACAAGTGGCCCTACCTAAAAAAAAAAAAAAAAAAAAAAACAGCTATTTTGATATCACTGGCAGAAACTTATTTCAATACTATCTGACCAGCGACTTCGTAACGCCATAATTTCATATATTTCATGTTTTCTCGCCTTTTGAACTTCCTCTGGACTTGAAAAGCAATTGATTTTTTATAGTTAAATAATCAAGTTTCCATCGTTTCAGTTAGAAACTCGCTCTTAACAGATGAAGTATAGATAAAAAGAGATAGGTAGAAGTGACGAGTATTATTCGGCTTTCAGAGAAAGGCACTATTCTATTGATTACTGTGAGATTATTTCCGCTTAAATCCGGATCCCGTAGGAATTCCGAGATATGAAGTAGTCAGTAACTATGATGAATTATTTTCAATTTTATGTATACATTGCATTAACTATATTTTTTAATTAAGAGGAATTCCTATCCCCTGAGCAACCACTACTTATTTTAAAACCTCGTGTTTTAAACATGTTACCAATGTTTTTATTTCTTTGTTTCAGGTACAAAATTAGCGGCATTCCAAATCTAGTCTACGTACTTCATTGAAAATGTTATTACAGTTTCCCTAAAGCATAGAAATAGCGTGGGAAAGAGACAACGGCTAAAAGAAGACGGCAACACATTCGATTAGAAAGAGACAGAAGACAATAAACAGAGATGGAAACGAAGAACGACGTACGTACAGATGACATCGAACTTAGCGCACAAGGATCAAGCAACAAAACGGGGTAAGTACTAATAAAACTCTAGTACTCAACTGCATCCGATTAGACTAAAACCGAACTCCGCCATAGTTGGAGAAGGCTACGCAGATAATTGCCTGAAATTTAAAAACACAATCTTTGACCAGGGCCGGATCAACCATTAGGCAACTGCCTAGGGGCCCCGCATCAAGTACACTCACCAAGAAAACATGTTTATCCGAACGAGAATTTGATATGGGTGTGAACTTAGGGACCTTACTGTTATCTCACAAAATACAAATCGTTATATTTAGTAGTAGAATTAAAACCATTTTAGAACAAATCTGGGAATAAGTATACAAATATATTAAAACCACAGCCCTTAATGTGCGTTTCCTCAGTTCACGCACGATTTGGTCAGTCAAAGTAAGAAAAGGGGCCCCGAGAATGCCACTGCCTTAGGGCCTCTGAGAGGGTTAATCCGGCTCTGTCTTTGACGAATAAACATACACTCTGTCCATCCCGTGGATATATTGTCTTTTTAAGAGGCTGTTTCGTATATTCAGGAAATGTCCTTAAAACTGTAGGGCATTATGGATTTAAAAGGCTTAACCGAAACCTTGTCAAGAACTTTGGTAGCACTTCCCTTTAGAATATTTTTCTTCCTGACACGTCTTTTTTGAGGTCATTCTGACTAAGTATGACGAGAATATAATTGTATGATAATACAATAAAGTCAAGCTGATTTAAAGTTTTAACCTCATGCGACATACTTATAGTAACCTCAGTGGTATCATATATATATATATGTCAGCCGTTTGGGGTCGAAACTTACGGACCGAGGGGCCCTTGTGCTCGCAGACATTTAAAAAAAATATATTTAAATGCTTATTGACCCAAGAGCTGGTTCTTACTTTGGTCAGAGGCTAAGCTAAGATGGATTGTAAAGATTAAACAGTAATACGAACGATTTACGAGTTATAGCTGTACTTCGGGTTCGAACCAAAGCAAGCACATTACTTTGACGAATTTTCATCATAGTCCCTGCTCTAAAAACGGAAAATATCGTGAGGTGACGTGTCTTGGGTCCGAAATTTTCAAGATATGTGACATACACCATCCTACACTGGGTTCGTGTAGTGAATAACAGCCCATTTCCTCTCATTGAGACGAGCCAAAGAGCGTCCTAATATTACATTCATAAGAAATACGGAAAATCACGACCACGGTCCTCCATTATGACGTGCCAATGTCATTACAATACCATTGTGAAATGAAATACTGCGACATATTATTATATATCTCCGTCTCCCTCCCACTTCACAAATCGTACTTATATCGTGTTATTTCTCATGTTTTCAGGGAAGTGGTAAAATCAAAATCCGATCTTCCAGAAAGAGGCTCCTGGGGCAGCAAGCTAGACTTTATCCTCTCCGTAATTGGCTTAGCCATTGGTCTCGGTAACGTGTGGCGATTCCCCTACCTTTGCTACAAAAATGGCGGTGGTGCCTTCCTCATTCCTTACTTCCTTACCCTGTTCCTCGCTGGTATTCCTATGTTCTTCATGGAGTTGGCTATAGGACAGATGCTTACGATCGGCGGCCTTGGCGTGTTTAAGATTGCACCGATTTTCAAAGGTATGGAAATATTCTGTTGTTTATTCATAGAATCGTTTTGTAAGACTTGATAGAACGTAGGCAGTAGCTTTTTTGAATTTGAAAGAAAGAAAAATTGATTATTTAGGATATGCTGTAAGACTCAATTTACACCGCCGCGGAATGGAATGAAGGCGACTTTTTGCAACGAAATTGTACATAGCGTAATGAACTTTATGTCAATCGTATAACATACAAACTAAATAGGAGCCGAAAAAAAAGGTCTTAATTGAATGAAGTAGTTACATTAACAAAATCTCAGAAATGTTTTATTCATTCAAAGAATATTTAAAGACGAAAGGATGATAATACCCGTCAATGAATAGGACCCTTCTTAACCTTTGTTTTAATATCTTTCATTATGTTGGTTCTTTTGATTCAAGATCTTCTTTCATTAATCAATTCGTAGCTTTAAGAATGATATTTGGTGTTTATTTCGTATCTTTCTTAATGAAAGTTTGAATTCCACAATGTATAGCTACAGTGAATGGTCAATTTTGCATTTTAGAACCTAAACAAGTGAAGGACATTATTTAACTTGTGGTTTGGTATAATGTCGTTGTTTTAGTAAGCCAAATGATAATACATTATTGTATTTTGTTGGTTCTTTTGATTCAAGATCTTCTTTCATTAATCAATTCGTAGCTTTAAGAATGATATTTGGAGTTTATTTCGTATCTTTCTTAATCAAAGTTTGAATTCCGTAATGTTATAGCTACAGTGAATGGTCAATTTTGCATTATAACGAAATAAGGATATTATTTAACTTGTGTTCTAAGGGCTTGGTATAATGTCATGTCAAACGATAAAAAGATATAATTAATCGTTTATTTCGCATATTTTGTGATTGCACAAAGCAATCCAAACTTGCCGTATAGTTACATAATTGAGTTTGCCTAGAAGCCAAATTTCAGTAGAAGTAGATTCAATATAATTGGTAACCGTAAAAATAGGTAATAGTTCAGAAATATTGATCTTAAGTTTGGACGAAACTCTAGGTGCACGAGTACAGCTCGCATTTACCGGTTTCTTATTAGCTATTTTATTTTCAATCAAGAATAAGTCCCTAATTTTACTTTGATGTGTGTAATGTGAGCAGCAGTGACCCGGTGGTTACAGGTTTACGAGTTGTTGATCGTGGATTAGAACCTGTGCAGGCACATTGCTTTGTGATTTTTTAGCATCACGACTGTTCTCAAAATGATGAATGAATACATCGTGTGGAAACCGTTATATCTTTGGATCAAAAATCCGAAGACATGCGATATTCACCAACCATGCGTGGTGGATTACAGCCCATTCACTCTCATAGAAAACCAGCCTGTTTAACAGTATTGGTAACTTTATATGCTGGATAACCAGCCAAGCATGCTTGGCTCGAATTGACGCTGTATCTTAAAAAAAAAGATACAGAAAAAAAATCTCCTTAATTTGTTACTACTTTTTATATATCCCAGCTTTTTTTATAACATATATATATATTTATTTATTTATTTTATTATTTATGTACACACAGTAAAATACATTAAGATAAACATAATTATAATATCTGAGTACAAAGGTACTGCTTATTTCTTAAGAAATTTCTTTCAGCAGACCTGCGAAAGGAGAAGTGAAAAAGAAATGTAGACAATAGTGTGTGAGAACAAGAAGAGAAATAGATATGAATATGTGAAGTCTAAAACTAAAACTAAAATATTAAATATACTTACACATACTTACAATGCAATAAAAATAACATATACTTAAATAAATACATAATGTTAAAATATATAAACATATAATATAAATATATACATAAATAATTAACACAGTTAAGAGGAAAGGTAATGCTCTTTTAATCTACATTTGAATAGAGATATAGTTTTTAAATCACGAATGCTAGGCGGAAGTGAGTTCCACAATCTTACAGCATGGACAGAGAAGGAATAAGAGTAGTAGCTAGTTTTATGAGGATGAGATTTAAGGAGGGATCTAAGGTGTGATCTACACGGTACGTCGCTAGAACGAGCGTAAGAAAAACGCTCACGCAGGTAGGAAGGGTAAGACGGGTTGTGTAGAATGTTGAAGAGGAGACACAAAATCCTAGTGTTCCTGCGAAGACGGATTGGGAGCCACTTGAGTTGCTTGCGAAGGTGAGAAACATGGTCATACTTTCGAAGACCGAAAACAAAGTGAATGCATAGATTTTGCAAGCGCTCAAGCTTGTTTAATAGCTCCTCGGTAGCATCCAAATAGCAGGCATCGGCATAATCTATAATCGGCTGAATAAGTGTTTGTGCCAAAGAAATTTTATTTTATTTCATTTATTTTATTTATTTTTTATTTTAATTTTATTTCAATGTATTGTGTATGTAGGTTATTACTTATGTATTGTATATAAGTGAATAGTACACCATGGACTACCCGCGTATTTATTTTCTCCTGCTGTGTCAAATCCATCCAAAGGTTGTCTGTAAAAGATCGCTTTTAGCGATAAGACCGACCATTGTAACACCCATTAGTTTTTAAGTCCTCAAATTTAAGTGTACAATAAAGAGTATATCTATCTATCTATCTTTACTTTCCTGTCTATTATTTCAGTGTCTAACTCAATTTAAATTTCCCAGGAATTGGTTACGCGGCTGCTGTGATGTCCTGCTGGATGAACGTGTACTACATCGTTATCCTCGCCTGGGCCATGTTCTACTTCTTCATGTCTATGAAATCAGGTGAATATATCAACACCAATAAGTATTTCTGTTACAAGTGACTTCATACAACACTTCAGAAATCTGACATATATTGTTTCATAATGTTTATAAAATACTAGCTGCACTCGGCCGTATGCGTTGCAATGTCACAAAAAGTGTAGAGATTTTTAGTAACAAAAAATTATATACAGATTTTTGTACGGAGAAACCTCGCCAGTTTCCTTAGTTGGGACCAAAGTTTCATTACAATCTGATTAATACTTTTAGAACGCATAGAGGACAAATATACACACATTTATCTTTATCAATAACCGAACAAAAAATTAAAATACAGCATACAAAAATTCGTGCTCAACAATATTGGAACAACACGTGGCAATGCAAAGCCAAAGCCTTTGGCCAAAACCCTTGGGTAAAAAAATACTTACGTGCTTCGATTGAGCAAATAAGAAATATCTGCTGACATTGCTTTTCATATTTTAAGATTAGGAATAAGTAGAAATAATGTGATTGTTCGAGGCTGGACTGAAGGTTCAATAAAAACTTTTAATTACTAACTCAGAAAATTTCAAGAGTTCTAATTTTAGTTTTGTAGTGTTATTTACGAAGATAGATTCTGCTACGTTAGTCTGTCTGTTTCGATATTGCGGCTAAATCAAATTATCAATATTCAAGTACTAAGAGACTGTAATAGGGTTATAAGTTTGTATACAAAAATTATTTTACGTTTTCTCTTGTTATTCTTCCCAGACGTGCCATGGCGAAACTGCGACAATTACTGGAACACGGCTACCTGCGTGAACCCCTACGATCGCAAGAACCTGACCTGCTGGTCTTCCATGGACATGACCACCTACTGCACGCTGAACGGAAAGAACATCAGCAAAGCTATCCTGTCTGACCCCGTAAAGGAATTCTGGGAGTAAGTATCAAAAGTTTGCTGCCGTACAAACTTCATCTTCGACCACAACATCACTTACCGTTAAGGTGATCAATTGCGAGAAAAAAAAACAAATGGCAGTCACTGAAAATACAGGCCCATTTAAGAGTAATCCTAGCTTCATGGCATCATAGTTCTGCTGTTCTTTTTACACGTGCAGCCTGTGGGCTGCATATACTCGTAAATCGTACAGTGCCCTTCGCGTTCAGTATAATAATGCGTTCTGGGTGTTGATGGGGCTGCCCCGCTTCTGTAGCGCATCAGGGATGTTTGCTGAAGCTTGCGTTGATTGTTTCTATGTGACGATGCGAAAACGATGCGCTTCCCTGGTGCGCCGGGTGCAGGCCAGCCCCAACATAATCCTTCGTTGTGTGGCGAGCAGGCTCGACTGTGTGTTCGTGAATCGCTGCTGCAAGCTCTCCACGTCGGTGTTGAGCTTGTAGCTTCGATTCCCGAACCAACCTTGTAATTTAAGTACTAACATAGGATTAAGGAATTTTGTTACTAACCAATTCAGTTTTGTTACTTGAAAATAAATGAAATTGAAATAGGTCATTATCAACTTAGCCTTGCCCTATTATTAAGGGGTCAGCTTCGAGTCTAACTGGGTGCAACTGAGTTCTTTTTTCTTTTTTTTGTAAGAGAACTTGCAATGTGGGTAGAATTCACTTTACCAGCAATCCTGTTAACCACTCCAACTAAGCTTAATATGCTTGTGTCTGGAGTGGGTTCACGGCAATAGTGTAATGGGTGGGGTTCGAACCCGCTACCTCTCCATCTAGGGCTGCCATCCGTCCGGGATTCCCCGGATTTGTCTTAGTTTGGACAGCGTCCGGGGGATTTTCCCTATAAGCAAACACATATTGGTATTTCGGGCACCAAAAAGCACGATCTCTGTATTTCATCTTATTGTTTTCGTTACGTTGATTAATTAAAAAGAAAGCCTATTATTAATAAACTTCTAACTGTCCACAATGTTACCAGTAAATAAAAACCATAATAAAACATCATTGTTTTTAGTTCCAAGTACAAAAATGTATTTTTTTACGGTGTCCGGCGAAAAATTGCGATTTTACTCAAATGTCCGGGGTTTATGAAGTCTTTGTCTGGGGCCGGCAATTTTGGTGATGGCAGCCCTATCTCCATCACAAGGACGACACTTTAGCCAATGTCGCTTCAAATATTACAGAGAATGACTGCCTATCTCACCTGTACAACCAAATAGTTAAGTAACACGATACCTCTCGGCAATACCAGTGCCAGATTTTCTAGATTTTGACTACATGATCGTAACTATATGTAAATGAGCTGAGAACATCACCTTTACGTGCTTTTCAAGGCACGTAGAAATCTCATTAACCCCTTATCGTATCGGCCGCCCAATACGAACCCTCGCGTATCTCTAAGATTCACCGACCAAGGCATACCCTAGTCACTCCCGATGACGCAATCACCCTGCTCCAAGAGAGCCGTAGGGAAACAAGTACAGTGGCACACAAACACTAAAACCGACCGTCCTTCCGTCCTCGCCGCCGAGGCCCGCCGCGATGTCCCCGTAATTGTCCGCCCCGACCCTTGCCAGAGCCAGCCCGCGACGCTGAGCCAGTAGCTTTAAATTCCCTAATTAATAATAATAATGATATGATCCAGCCTGTCCCTAGCTGCCCTCCCCCTGCGACGCCCTAAGCCGAGGTCCGTACCCTTAGCGTGGAGTCGCCTAGTTTGTAAGTTTTATAATAAGTCCAGGCTGGAGGATTTCATTAATTTATTAATTAAGGCAACCACAGGCAAGCCCGGTTAAGCAGCCGACAATCTCAGAGGTTGACCTGCGAGATGCCACTGATGAAATCTCATTATCTTACTAAAACTAGGTACCCGTCCTTGGACCATTCTCAGCATGCGTTGCTTGACTTTGAAGATCAATCCGTGTGGCTGATAATATTTTAGCCTTACAGCCAATTTAATTAATACAGTATGTTAACTAACAGAGGGCGTTCCCGTTAACCCGCAATAGAATAGCATCCATACATGCTAAAAAATATTACCATTCGAAAACAATTTTTTCTTTTTTTAAATATTAAAATATGCACAAAAAAAGTTAAATTGTACGTAAAAGAAACACTCTGTACACGCGTACTTGAAGGACGGCAACGTCACAATTTATTGGAATGACGGGCCGCGTGTGCAGCGATCTAATTGTTGTGCTTATACTATTTCGGGTTTAACGGGAACGCCCTCTGTTAGTTAATATACTGTATAGTATTAAAGCAATATTAAAGTATAGATAGATAGATATACTCTTTATTGTACACCATAACAGAACTAAATAAGGATTTAAAAACTACACAAAGGGTCAATCCTCTACTTAAATATTGATATTTATTTATTTATTTATTTACACTTTATGCACATAGGTACAAAGGCGGACTTAATGCCGTAGGCATTCTCTACCAGTCAACCATGAGTGGTGAAGAGATAGAGTGGGAGGTGCAATATGTACATGAAAATTATATTGGAAAAATAATTATAATAATAGTGATAAAACAAAAAAAACCTAATATCATAAAATAGAAATCAACATAAATAATATATATGAATAAATACTTATATAAATACATATACATACATATATATTTAAGAAGCAAATGAAAATTAAATATGGAAATTCTGCTTATTGGTGAAGAAAGTGGATCCGCAATTTCTTTTTAAATGCGTAGCGATTGTCAGCCGTCCTAATCTCGAGAGGAAGCGCATTCCAGAGGAGAATTGACTGGATATGAAAAGAAGAATGAACAAAGTCAGAAGTATGAGAAGGACAGAGTAAGAGAAGATTATTGGACGAACGTAGATTCTTATTGTGAGAAGAACATAGAAATTGAAAGTGAGATAATAGATAAGAAGGTGGGCTGGGAGAGTTGAGTAGTGAGAAAAGCGTTGTCAAAGCGCGCAAACTTCTCCTCTGACGAATGGTCATCCATTTAAGCTCAGACCTGAAACTTGAGACATGGTCATATTTCCTTAAGTTAAATATGAACCGAATGCAGTTATTAAGAATACGGTCAAGCTTATCCAGCAAGACCGCATTCAGGTCGTAGTAGCACACGTCACCATAGTCAATCAAAGGGAAAATTAAAGTCTGCACAAGCATAGTCTTTGTCTTAACAGGCAAAAAGTTCCTCAGACGATACAAAGAACGCAAAGTGCCATTGGCCCTTTGGCTGACACTAGATACTTGACTTTGCCAGCCAAGTGTCGAGTCAAGATGCAAACCGAGATCCTTTACGCTGGGGCTAATGGGAATGACGACACCATTAAAAATAATAGGAGGTAGAGAGATAGCCGCCACTCTACCCATCATACGTGAACTACCAATAACGATGGCCTGACATTTTGAGGGGTTTACTGACACTCCAAATCTATCAGACCAGTCATTGATAGCCTCCAAATCCCGGTTTACATCCCCTATAGCGTCTGACAAACCTTCTACCCGCACAGCTGTATATAATTGAAGATCATCGGCATAAAGATGATACGAACACCGAAGACAGTGAGTAATAAAGTTAATGAAGACAGAGAATAATAATGGAGAAAGAATACCGCCTTGTGGAACACCAGCATCCAGGCCACGCCAACTCGAAGATCTCTCATCAACGCGTACCGACTGCTGACGTCCCCGAAGATAAGAAGAGAACCATTCCAGCGCCTCGGAAGAAACCATAAGATGGGAGAGGATAGCAAGGAGTATATCGTGACTGACCGCGTTAAAGGCATTGGAGAAATCAATTAATACTAATACAGTAACTTTAGTATCCTCCATAGCTTCTCTAATGTCACCAGTCACTTTAAGAAGAGCAGAGGATGTACTGTGCCCGGGTCTGAATCCAGACTGGAATGGGCTTACAAGGTTATTGCGGTAAACAAACGCAGAAAACTGTTTGTGAACACAGGCCTCGAGCACTTTTGACAGGAAAGGGAGAATGGATATAGGTCGAAAATGATTAGACAGGGAAGGATTCGATATTTTAGGAAGTGGACGGACATAGGCCATACGCCATAAGGACGGAAATTGCCCGGGATCTAAGGAGAAGTTAATGATATGGGTAATTGGCGGGAGAAGACAGTCAAGGATCAAGGTAACCATACCACGACTGATGTTATCATGGCCTACAGCTTTGGATTTAATGGACAGGATAATCTTTTTAATTTCTTCCAAGGTGGCTGGTGAAAACTTAAATGGTTCAATGATTGGACCTGGCAAACTAGTGACAAAATCAACCGTCTGAGATAAAATAAGGGGGTCCAAATTACAAGTGGTAGTAAAATGACGGTTGATATCATCCAAAATTATTGCTTTAGGAAAATCAACATGACTTGGCCTGCCAATACCGAGAGTTCCAAGGAATTTCCAGATATCAGCAGGCGAAGAAGATGAAATGTTTTCAAGAATATGGCGGCGTTTAGCGTTGCGTATCACCTGATTACACCGATTCCTTGCAATTTTGTAGGAGTTTTTATTCTGTTCACTGCGATCCTTTTTAAACTTCCGAAAGGCCCGATCCCTGCACCTCCTCGCTAAACGAACCCCTGGTGACATCCAAGGGGCTGGTGCTCGCCTTAGTTTAACCCTACGAACAGGAGCATGTTCATCGAAGAGAGCAAGGACAGCCTGATTGAAGATACGCAGTTTGTCATCAATTGTCGTTGCCGCTGCAAGCTGGTCCCAATCAATTTCTGACGCATCTTGATGCAGCTTTTCAACATCCATGCGCGCATAACAACGCATGTGCAGAACTTTAGGAAGAGGTTTAGGCGGCTTTAAGATATAGGAGAGAAAAATGAGATCATGATGGGAAAAACCAGGTGCAGGACATTGGCCATGAGATGAAACCAAGGAAGGAGTGGATATTAGGATCAAGTCGAGCCACGTATCATCACCAGACACATTAAAATGAGTGGGCTGCAGTGGAAGAACATGGAGGCTAACGGACTCAATGATGTGAATGAGATTTCGGGAAGGAGGGGTTGAGCGAGAAAGGTCTGTGTTGAAATCACCCATGATGACGCAATGTGCATACTCAGAACCTATAGATTCAAGTGCCAGTTCAAGGTTGGAAAAATAATTAACGGCAGGCGGGCAATAGACAACGCCTAGCAGAGCCTTGACACCCTTAACGCAAATTTCCAGGAAGAGGTACTCCGCAGAAGCGCAATATTGTGAAGGAGAACTGGCTACTATTTTGAAAGAAAAATCACTGCGAAGATAGATAGCTACACCACCTCCACCCTTTCCAATTCTATCATTCCGGATGAGAATGAAACCGGGAAGAGAGTAGGCAGTGGAAAGAAGATGGGGTTTGAGCCAACTCTCAGAAACCAGAACGGCATGTACATTAGCATTAGAAAAGGTGTCATACAGATCGCTATAATGACTAGGAACACTCTGTGCATTTATATGGCAGACATTGAAAAAGCTTTCATTTTGTTGGCTGAAGCTGCGATGCACAAAGTCACTGACAGTGTCAGGCAAGGAACAGAAACTTGCATTAGCAGAAGAATTTGCGGAATCAAAAACAGAATGAAAGGAGTCATCAGAGAACATAGAGAAAAAAATATATAAATATAAACAAATATATGCTTAAACTACCTAATTACCGTCCGGTGATACACTACTATCTGTGCACCACCCACCAGCCACACTAGTGTACAATTGTTTATAAAACATAATAAAAAAGTATAGATTTACGCAAGCGAGGAACAAAACTACATACTAAATTACACATTACACAAAAACAAAACGGAAATCTCAGACTAAGAAATTAAGAAATAGGGATAATACAAAACGTGGAACAGAATAACATAAAATAACACATTTCATTACTAAAAGATTTAAAAATAATCCAACGTTATGATATTAGCAATTATTGAAGTGGCTCAAAAGCCACGTATCTAGAGTTGAAAATTAAAAACATTTGATGTAATTTAATGACTGACAAGTGACAGTGACATTGTTACACACGAAAACAAAATAAAATTTTACCATAACTTCAAAGAGCAAAAACCAAATTAAACTTATACAAAGGTCACAACTATATGATGTGGGTAGAAAAGTACACTACCTAATCCGAGAGAAATGGCGCTACAAACACGAACACTGACAGCGAGATGATGTGAGGACTAACGTGTACACTGACTTCGAACTCCTGGCTTGCTTCCTGTTGCAGCAGCATTCTCTCCTATCTTCTTGGGATACTTTGCCAACAAGGAATTCAAATCATCTAATGACGTAATCTTATGACGCGCTCCATCGTGGGATTTAACATTAATCATTCCGTCCTGGGTCCAGCACGCCGTCATCCCAAAATGCAACCGCGCCTGGCTGAAAACAGTCTGCCTAGACCTGGTCAAGAACTCCTTAACTGTAATGGCAGAGCCCTTCAGAGCCGATTTAGCCTTCCAAATAGCGGATCTACAGTCGATATGAGCAAACTTTACCAAAATAGGTCTGCTGCGCGTGGATTCTTTGTTTGAAGCCCCCAGTCTATGACATATTTTAATCGAGGAAGCAGTGATGTCCAAAATCCCTAGTTTTTTATGAAGTATGTTTAATACAAGAGACTTACAATCTTCTTTATCCGTCTCTGCAAACCCGGTGAAAAGGAGAGCCTTACGACGAGCATGTGTCTCCAGTCCGTCCACCACTCTAGAGCACTCCATGATTTGCTTCCGGAGAAGTCCCAACATGCTAAACATTAGCTCCCTGAAAGTCCGGAACTCTTCAGCAATCTTCGCAACGGTTTCCTTTGCAGGTCCAGCACATTGTATCTGTGCCTCGAGTTCACCCATCTTCTTCAGGAAACATTCTTCCAAGTTTCTCTGTGCAGACTGTATATCATCCAGTTGTGACATATTGCAAGTTGTGATCCTCTTGTGACAATACTAGTGAACAGCTGGTAGGTGGTGTAGCTCTTAGTGTTATCTTACATGTACTATTTCACAAATTGTAAGTACCTCTAAATGAATACTTTATACCTCAAATATTAGGTAGAAAACATGTAAAAATCAATTAATTTAATTAAAATTTTAGAGCTCTCACTAAAAACACGTCTGTACTTTATTTACACCTACCCACGAAAAAAACCTGTCATACTTAATTATACTGTTTTATTCTGGTTGTATTGTCTGTGTGTATGTAAAACCTCATTATTTTTTTTTAATTACTTCTTGGCTCGTTTATCTGACAGTTATTCAATACAATGTTAAAAAAAGTTATCTATTTTAAAAGGATAAATATTTTTACTGAAGTTAATAGATTTATATAAATAATAACACTATAAGCAAAATAAATCTGAAATTTGCCGTTGAATCATTCATACGTATCGCTGTTCACTAGAACGGGAAATAATAATGGTTCCGAAAAACAAATTAATCTCCAGCGATCTGTGGCCGACTATTATTCTAATTAACCAGCGTTATAATGAATTACTGACAAAAAACCACAAACATAAACGAAAAAAAATATCCAATTTAACAACAAATAAGAGCATGTTCAAATTACATTTTCTCCTTAAAAAAATGGATCTTCGAATAACAAAACTAAACTTCCGAATAGAATACTGAACCTCCGACAAAATTACTAAGTTACCGACAACAGAGGTTTTGTCAAAATAATTATATTTTTACAACTTGCATGAACTGTTTTAATTTCTATTGTTGGTTATCAAATTTATTTTGTGATTTATTAAATGAAAATACCTCAACTGTTCAACAACGGCCCGCGCGATCGGGTTCGGGTCGCGTTCGGCTGTTTTCGCGTGCGAGTTCGAAAGATCCGAGCGCAGTGCGCTTGCAACGACCGATCCTTGCGTGTTTTGTCAATTTATGTTACAACAAAATTAAATAGTTTTTGTTGCTATTGGTTTAATATTATCATTTCAACGAACTAATAAATCTACTAAGGAAACTACTAACTTACTATCTATTAAGGAAGCTTAGTATTGTTACAAAATATGGATGAGGCAATGACGTATTATAATATATATCTTTGGGATGAGGTACCCATGTACCGTTCTGAGTCGGAGGAGGAAGAGGAGGGAGCTGGTTCATCAGTACCGGTGAAGAAGAATCGTCGTAATAAAAGTTGGGTGTTGATCAAACTTGCCCGCAGTTTTATAAAAAATACGTTTGTAAACATCTTTTAGGGCTCGCTATTAAATTGAAGCTCGCGACTCCGCCCATGGAAGCGAAAGCACTACCTATAGGACAAAAAAAATTTTTAGCAGAAAATAGAACCGACTTCCATATCAAAACACTACAAAGGCAAAAATAACTTTAATTTCGGAAGGCGGTGTCAAAAACGAAAATATATACAATACTAAAGACACCGCCTTCCGAAATTGAAGTTATTTTTGCCTTTGTAGTGTTTTGATATGGAAGTCGGTTCTATTTTCTGCAAAAAATTTTTTTTTCACGCTTTTTAGTGGGTCGGTTTGTAATTTATCTAGTTACAAAAGCCATAATGTCGACAACTTATCACCTTTTACAAAATTTTGCTTTTCCTGATGCATAGCCGTTAATTTTTGAGGAGTTCTCCTGGTACTTGACCATCAGCTCACATCACCATATGTATTGTGACGAGCATAAAGTGTTTAACATCCGTACTCAAGTAATCGAATCGCAATCCACGAAATACTTATTATTGAGGAGTTTCAGTGGCCATCTGTGGTCTTCATCATCAGTTCACCTTCCCCAAATGGTACTTTTCGGAAGCAACTGCTCAAGGTACTATAAGAAATACCCAAAACGCTATAGGTGTGCCTATAATATTTGAAGAGTTCCCTCGATTTCTCCAAGATTCCATCATCAGATCCTGATTTCGGAACAATGGGACCAACTAGAAACTATACCCATTCGAACGCAAAAAGAATTTTTCAAATCGGTCCAGCCGTCTCCGAGTTACGAGGTAACATACATAAAAAAAAAAAAAAAAAAGTTCAAGACGAATTGTAAACCTCCTTTTTTTGAAGTCGGTTAAAAAAGGAAACGGGGTCGTCCTACTAAATCCAGACCTGCTCTTATAATACAATGAAGATAATTAAGATACAGGCTACTGAGAACTAACTACCTGCCTCCCTATTTAGTTCATAAGTACAATTATGTATACCTAGCATTTTCTACTACCTATTAAAACTACATTTTCATAATAAACTGAGTTTTGTTTTATTTTTATCTTTGTTCTCGCTGACATTATAAAAACTAGGAAATTTGTCGAATAATAATACAGTATAATAGTCAAATATTCTAGGAAACCAAAGTCTACTTAGTTTTAGATTAAAGCATGAATACGACTGTTCTAACTTTTTAACGCCTGAAATAGGTACCGATATCGAAGCATACCCGTGGTAAGTAAAATTCATGATATATGATGCAAATAAAAGTTATTGTTACAAGTACATTTTTATGTTTTTTGTCAGTTTATGTATAACCACTCAGAATAATATTTTCAGTATAAAGTTACAGTTAAAATGGCACCACAGTCTATGAAATATGAAAGGTAATTTATGAATTAATAGTAGGCAAGTAAAGATAAAAATTACAAAGCATAGTTTTCAGTAGAACGTAATTTATGCTGGTAGAAAAGTATTATAGCAATAAACAGTTATGTTTATTTTTCGAAGATTTCAGTATCTCATTCGGTCGTTTCGTCATTTTTATTCGGACAAAAGTAGTCGGAAAGTTAGTATTTTAGGCAGTAGATTTAATATTTTGAGTAAGGACAATTCTTCTTTTTTTGTCGGATCTTTTATTACTACCCCACTAGTACTACGCTCAAATGACTGGAAGCATTACTACGTTTTATAGCACTGCTTTACCTCAGTCCAAGGTAAAAGCCAGCCCTTGGTTCTCGCAGTGTCAACGACAATCGTACAAGATCTTTAAACTGCTTATGAGCACTCGAACCCCCCGATTTAAAAGTTTCAACCGAAAATATAACTATGTACTAATATTTCATTAATTTACTTTAATGACTGTCTAACTTTACTAAAGAAGAGGTCGATCAAAGAGGCATTCACTACACACAAAGCGAAACAAATACTTACAACGTATTGAAAAGGTGTGAAGTTCACCATTAATGATGCTCTTGATCGGATAGTGTAGAAGCAATATTACATTGATTAAGATTGATACTTAACACTCCAGCGGGCAGGTACTCCATTTGTAATGGAAGCGGTCGCGCAGACCTACACGAGATAAATAAAAGAAAATGTTTATTTACACCTTCAAGTCAAAAAGCATGTTACAATGTGCACAGGCCTTAAAGTAAACACACATGTTTTTGTGTTGTTTAAGGTTAATGCGTCTAAAGGTTGTCTGTAAAAGATTGCATTTAGCGATAAGTCCGCCCATTGTAACATCCTTTTTAGTCGTAATCAGTATTTAATTGTTATGGTGTACAATAAAGAGTATATATCTATCTATCCATAGTAAGAGTTGCAGTCAGTAAAAAAATAATAAAGTCAGTAACTTTATATCTTGTAATTATAATAAGCACCCGCTCTCGATTTCGATAAGTGTTAGGGTTTGAAAACACCAATAAATTAATAGGTAAACCATATTTCTTTTATATTCAGAAAAAAAATGTTGATGGGTAACAAAACAATTAACTTCAATTAAATCCAAAATAAACCACTCATTCGGTTTATTCTAGGAAACGAGTGATGAATGAAGGTTTTCTGAAATATCGTCCGCCAGGCGGCAGCACTGAGTCATCAGGTCCGGGTAGCTGTCAAACGCTTAAGTTTTTTGACATCTTTCAAATTCACGTCAATGTCATGTATACATCAAAGATTCATTTCCAAAGAAGAAGACCTCTCGCCTCAGTAGCGCCAACTCATAGATGATACATATAAATACTGCGCCAACTCGTCGTTTACATTTTCCAGAAAACCCTCATTCAAGCTTAAGTTTTATTTCTTTGAAAGTTGAAAGTCTTGTTGGTGTTTTAATTTTTATTTAGAATTGTTCCAATCTATAAATATAAGTTTGAAAAATTAATATCAAAGTATTTAGAATCAACTTACTAATTAATAAAACAACTAGTTTACAACAAAATCAGTATTTTCGTCATGTAAACAGTCGGGCGCGTGTAGTCCTTTCGGTGCCTGCTCTGCGAACGTTGTCCGCGAATCAACAAATTCATTCTGGTCGCTTCTGCAAGAACGGAAAACATAGTGCATTAATGATAGGCTACTAGAAATGAGGAGTAATTGTCACTAGAAGAAAATTAAAATAGCAGCAACGGCATGTTTTCTTAGCTGATGTATTTATTGTTCATTTATTTTTGAATAACAGTACGAAGAGATTTGTATGGTATAAAGATTCTTAATAATTATAAAAAAAATATTATTATTATTACATTCAACTAAAATAACTATTATCTATTTATCTTTAATTTTGGATTGATGCATGAAAATCTATCGATTGCGGTCGATTCTATACCGCGCCACCGCTAAATGGTTAACTGATTATGAAAATAAATATTTCACAATATAAACCGTTCTTTAGTTACGATGTACAATCATCTTCTAAAGTGATTGTAAAACTCTTATTTTATATCAACATAAAATAACATGTATTGCAGGGCTCATATAAAAAGAAATAAAAATAAAATCCAATTCAATGTTGTCCAATTCATGTTCAAATTAAATTAAATTAAAAAAATAAATAATTAGCAGGAATATTGACAGGCGTATTAAAGAATTGTATTGCCGTATTAATTGTACATTTTGTCTTTTAAGACCGTGGTTTAAGAGACTGGATAAGTATATTGTCACGTATCGATAAACACGTTCTACGGTTCCATATTTTGAAGTATTTTGAAGTTCCATATTTTGAAGCTCATATTTAGGTAGAACTTCTACCTAAATATGAGCTTCAAAATATGGAACTCTCTGCCGGCTCCTGTGTTCCCTTTCACGTATGACCCGTCAACCTTTAAAGCAAGAGTGAATCTTTTAACCTCGCTCGTTTTATCGTAGTCTTCTTCAGAAGCTTACCAACAGGCGTGAGTAAGGTTAAGCTCGGGCTCAACCATAATTTAAAAAAATCTTTGTATATTACATTTTAGCATAACATCTGTACATTTGATCAATAAATTATTCATTATTTATTAATCAGTCGAAAGCGTTTATGATGCTGTGCGTCGTTGAATAAACATTGTAACAGTCAATCTTTACACGGAACTTGCGTGTAGGGATGTAAAGCGGTAAAATTACCCTGGTAAAATACGGTAAAAAAAATTATTTTACGTAATTTATGGTATTTTACGGCAAAACATGGTAATTTTCGGTAAAAAAACTATTAAACGTACTCATACCCACTAACATACGTAGTGCAAAAAATACGTAGTGAGTATGTTTGTGTGTATGTCACTACTTCACTATTGGAACTTCTTCCCTTGTTCAGTATTGGAACTTGAAAAAAATAGAGAAAACTGGGTTCGTGCGACTCATGCGTACTAAAAAACCCTAAAACTTTATTCCCAAGGCAAGAATTCAAGATGTGAATCATCACACGTGAATTGGCAACATCGCATAATTATTTATTATTTATTTATTTATAGTTAATTAAAACGATTAAAACCAATTACATTAATTAACTTAGAAATAAAAGGTACATATAACAAACACATAAACTAGTATATACATTACAAACTATTACAAATTATTTTGAAACTAACACGGAACCGAACTAACACGGAACAGTGGACACTCTCGCATACTTTCTCTCGCAAAACATCAAACACACTCGTATGATTTCTCTCCATCCATCAACAAACACATTCAGGATATTCAATCAGGAGGGCGTTGAGCACCTCAAGGGTGCGACAGATTGGGGACTGGGCTCTGGCGACTGTATGACATAGTGGCCGCGCGAATAATTTGTGACGTTGACTCCGACGACCAAGATAGTTACCGGGGACATTCAGTATACAGAAACGATTGTGGAGCTCTGGGCAGTCAATTTGTCCACGTAGAGTTTTAAAGGCTACTGTGAGCTGATCGAAGCCTCTTCTTACCTCAAGAGAATTAAATCCCAACATTCCCAAGAGATAATTAGTAGGGTACATATAAGGGTAATACTGGTACAGTTTCTTGAATCTTTACGCGCGCGAGATTTAAAACAAATTAAAATTTAAAACTTCATAAGTCGCCAGTAATTTTACCGTAATTTATATAAATGACCGTAAAATAATTGTATTTTACCAGCATTTTCAGTAAAATTACGTAATTTTGCAACCCTACTTGCGAGTAATTACTAAACTATCCTTTTGGAACTAAGTATTAATTAGTTATGTTTGGTTTTTCATTTTAAATTCTCTTCAACTGTATTTAGATCAGTATCTACTAACCACATAACTTTATGTTATTATCATCATCAATACTGCTCCAAAATGGCGAAGAAACTATCGTGTAGAAACTAGTATGTCCTATGAACAAAAATCCGACGAACATGTTACATCCACCAACGGCCCATTTCCTGTCATAGAGAATAATGACAGCAGCGGAAACGTTGATTATGTTTTAACCAGTTTTTAAAGTAACTTTGTTATAAACTTCTTCATATCTCTTTCTCCAGACGTCGCGCCCTCCAAATCTCGAGCGGTATTGAACACATCGGCAACATTCGCTGGGAGCTGGCCGGGACTCTGCTGCTGGTTTGGGTGCTGTGCTACTTCTGCATCTGGAAGGGAGTCCGATGGACCGGCAAAGTCGTCTACTTCACTGCTCTGTTCCCTTACTTCTTGCTGACCGTTCTGTTGATCAGAGGTTTGTATCAAAACCATTGAATAAAATTATTCAATTCGTTTTATTTTTCACGCCCTTTTATAATTACATTTTACTTTCTGTTATTATCACACAATATTATTTAAAAAAATCATTTACATCGTTATTCGATTTTATTCCTGAATCGATTAATTTAGTTACATCACAATTTCGTAGTCGTCATTATCTGACAACCGTTGCTGACAACTCAGAAACTGTCAGTCTACTGCATCGAATTAAAAGTCCGGGCAGTATTTATATGTATCATCTATGAGTCCGGGTATAGGTACAGCAAGGCCTAGAATAATTCGGTAACGATGTCAATTTGTCAGAAATTGGGTCAGTTACATTAAACGCTCCTACAATGCTCTGCGAGTCCGATAAAACAATGCGTTCAGGGTAGTGTTGATGTTACTGCGCTTTTGCAATACGTTGGGGATGTTTGCGAAGCGTATTAATGCACAAAAGGGGCACACCTAGCCCTTTTTGTGCATTAATACGGTCGCGTATAGCATTACAGCACATTAGACAGTCGAACAATGTGGCACTGGATGACGACTCACAAAGCGTCATTCAGTTACATTAAATAATTCTTTTTAAATATTGTACCTAATGTCATACGTTATGATAGTTATTTGTTTCATTGTGCCTGGATGGAACTGGAATATGGTCTATGGTCTGATAAAGATTAATTTACTTATTATTATTGCAAGTGCTTGGAATTATGTGGAGACGTTTTCTCTAGTTATACAAGCTTACGGTTATTTAAAACATAAAAGTGGAAAGTAATGCTATTTGGATAATGAATTTTTCATTGATGATAGGCTCGTATTTCACCACCATCTCACCTTATGGTAAGTGATGATGTGATCGAAGATGAAGCACGCTTACCTAGAAGTAACCTATTCACTCCTGACTTAAAGACACCTAAGTCCTTAGCCGTACGCACATTGAAGATATTCCCAGAACGTTCATCAATCGTCATTATCTGCTTAAACTTTCTCCAACTATAAGGTCAGCTTCCAATCTAACAGGATATAGCTGAATACTAGTATTTTAAATAGTGTGACCGTCAATTTGACCTCTATAACCCAATAGTTGGATAACATGATATCCCTTGTCAAGACCAGTTTAAGTTTGCGCGCTTTGACAACGCTTTTCTCTTTACTCAACTCTCCCAGCCCTCCTTCTTATCTAATGTCTCACTTTCAATTTCTATGTTCTTCACCCAATAAGAATCTACGTTCATCTAATAATCTTCTCTTACTCTGTCCTTCTCATACTTCTGATTTTGTTCGTTCTTCTTTTCATATCCAGTCGATTCTTCTCTGGAATGCACTTTCTCTTGAGATCAGGACGGCTGACAGTCGCTATGCATTTAAAAAGAAATTGCGGATCTTTTCGCTACACCAATAAGCAGAATTTCCGAGGTATTCCTCGAAGCGCTACCATTTTGAAGTGCACCTAATGAAGCGCTCCTTTTTTATTCCTCGGAGCGCTCCTTTTTCGATAATATGGTATCGGGAGCGCTATTAAAAGGAGCGCTCCGAGGAATAAAAAAGGAGCGCTTCATTAGGTGCGCTTCAAAATGGTAGCGCTTCGAGGAATACCTCGAATTTCCACATTTAGTTTTCATTGGTTCTTAATATAATAAGTATTTATTCATATATATTATTTATGTAGATTTCTATTTTTTTATGAAACTAGGGTTTTTATGTTATTACTATTATTATATTTTTCTAATGTTACTTTTTACGTACATACTGAACCTCCCACACTATCTCTTCACCACTCATGGTTGACTGGTAGAGAATGCCTACGGCATTAAGGCCGCCTTTGTACCTATGTGCATAAAGTGTAAATAAATAAATAAATAGAGTTATAGGCTTCTAACATGAAATGAAATGAAATGAAATGAAATATTTATTTTGTAAATTGGTTATAAATAACACTTTTACACGTCATGTTTTTTTTGCGTGTTAAGTTTAGCTAGATGAGACCGGTATTTCCTAACAGACTACTCTGAGAAGAAACACCGAAACAAACTCAGAGGTCATAGTCTCTTTTAAAGTCCAGACAATTTGTATTTTTATATGAGAAGCATGTAGGTTAATGTCTGTGGTATTCTTTTGAGGAAATAACCACGCAAATTTGAGCGGACCTGTCCAGACAGTGCAAGCATTTGTCAGTTATCGTGTAGCTCAACTAGAACTTAAGGAGCTTAACAATTTGACAAAAAATACCAAACGACATTTGGGTAGGCCACACAAGTACTCATACATGTATAAATGTCAGCCAAGACCGACGGCTTATCGTGCTTTGTAAAGCACGGAGGATTGTCGATATGTTTACATAATCACCCATCCACGGACGAACCTCAACAGGCATCGCTTAACCCTGAAGATCGAGTAGGCCAACACTTTGGATCACGGCAAGTTCTCTCTCATCTCTGATCTGAGATGAGTCTAACGCTAGCTTTAGCTTCTCATTGCTAGGACACAGGTCATCTCTCTATATGACCTGTGTCCTAGTTATTTTGGCTAGTTATTTATTTAAGGACAACCAACAAAGCATACACCAATAAACATGTTAAAAATTAAAATATTGTTACAAACAATAGTGTAGCCTTAATTAAAGGCTGCCACGGCATGCATTAAACAATAAGCGTGAAAGTAGAGATTAAACAAAACAAAAAAAAAAAAAAAACTTACTATACTAACATTGCAATGGCTAGCTAGGTATTACTAATTGCTAAAGCTATTGCTTTAGTACCAGCATAGCATTTCACATATTATAAGATTAATGAACAGTTAAATAATAATTAAAAAATATATCTTGATATAAGTGGAAAACTAGAAGCTAAATAAAATTATTTGTCATTTTTGTATAAATGCCCTATGTAAGACAGACTTAATCCCACAAAAATGTCCTTAGTCAAGACCTTGCTATTTTACTACATTGCTTTCAAAATATTTGCATAATACATAATCCTATTAACAATCAAATTACAATATATAGTTTCGTTTAGCACCAAAGCGGTGTTAATAGCTGTATGTTCTTGACATTTCCAAATCGATTTTCCGACGTAATTACAGCAATATAAACTTTATTGCCATTGTATCATTAGAACTTAAAACGGATTATATACCATGTGTATTTATTGTTACGACTATCCAATATTTCGGCACTGAAATTATTACGAGTGGACGTTTATGAGCAGACACATCAGTCTACCCTCTTCCTTGTTCGATATTAAGGTTCCGTTCCTCAAAAGAAAATAACTGGACCCTTATAGGACTTCAATAGCTTTTTGTCCGTCTGTCAAGACCCTTTATTTCGGGATTTTATTTTAACACTTTGACGGCGTGTTTTTATGTAATTCCATATGTAATTCCATCCAAACCAAATTTCTGCTAAGTACAAATAGTTATTTCTGAGCTAAGCCGCGGTCAGACAGGCGGATAGACGGACATGCCGAAACTATAAGGGTTCCTTGTTGATTACGGAACCCTAAAAATGCATATTTCGGCACTCTCAAGAGAATCAAACTTGATAGTATACTTCCTGTTGAACTAGAACTATGAAATTTGACAAGTAACAGTTTCAAGGAAAATTCGGAAAACTATACAATAGTACATAAAAAAAAAATTGTCGACACCGCTACCACTGTCACATATATCACTCAAAACTCGATTATGTTCTCGATACACAAGACTCGCCGTGTCCACTCGCGAACTTTCACTTTTACCCTTCGTTCTAAATGTTCTACTGAAACTTTTAGTGACCGTGTCAGCTTAAAAATGTATTTTAATTGTTACAGGAATCACCTTGCCCGGTGCCATGGAAGGCATTAAGTTCTACGTGATGCCCAACATGTCTAAGCTGATGGAATCTGAAGTATGGATAGATGCCGTTACTCAAATCTTCTTCTCCTACGGCCTGGGTCTCGGAACTCTTGTTGCTCTGGGAAGCTACAACAAATTTACTAACAATGTCTATAAGTAAGTTGATGATAATACCTCTTGAAGATCTTCTAAATTAAATAAAAACTTTTTCGTATGGTAATTTTTGTGGTACCACAAAACTAACTTAGCATTTCCCAGAGCTATCGACATAGCCAACGCGTAGGCTCTCAGTCTAAGACGGAATGACTGTTTAACTGTACCCTGTGGCAAGACTGTACTACAAGTCTTGAAAAATCTTATTTTTTATTAATAGGAGGCTTACTAGACTCCCATTACTAAGTACAAATAATACTAAACTAACTTACTTGCTATATTATACCTTAAGGGCCTATACTACCTCAAATGGCTTAGCATGATCCTCCGTTATGTCGAAAATTCTGCAGTAATTATTTTGAAATAAATATATGGTAAAGTTGAGGATTAATGTTAGGTATATGTTTGACGAAAACACGATTCCATAAAATTTTCTTGATAGAAAAACATTCCAAAGTTACCTCCAAATCGAACAATAAACTGTTGGCATTCAAAAAAATACTTCAAATTAGGTAGTGAAACTTTGCATATTAATTGAACTAACTATAAAGCAGGTCTTATGTTATTCATTTTTTTTAAATTACCATTATTTTCACCGTAAAAAGAAATAAACTAAATTATCGGTGTCTTGGAATCTTTCCCTGCCACCCTGTATCGCTTGCTCGCATGACCGCGGCCAGTAGTGTGCGAGCGAGATAAAGAGTGAGAAGCGCTTAAGCCTAAAAGTCCAATGAGGGTGGCATGGTCATTGTGATTAATAAACAAATAAAGAGAAAAAAATCTTAAGCAGATAATAATAATTTTAGTAACGCATTCTGATCCTGGCCTCTTTGGTCAAAGGACAGGATAAGATACTTTGATAAAATCCAAAATATGGAACTCTCTGCCGGCTCCTATGTTTCCTACGACATATGACCCGTGAGCTTTTAATGTAAGAGTGATCAGGCATCTTCTGGGGTCGCTCGTTCCATCGTCCACCTCTTCTACCATCAACCGACACAGAGGGGGCTCATCCGATTTAAAAACAACAACATTCATAATATTGCACCCAAAGGCTGACAGTCTTTAAAGCCCAGTTCAGAGATTCTATTTTTTTTTAAGTGAACTAACAATGTGGGTAGAATTCACATTACTAGCAATCTTGTTCACCTCTCCAACTAAGCTTAATTTGCTTGTCTCTGGAATGGGTTCACGGCAATAGTGTAATGCGTTGGGTTCAAACCCACAGTCGTTCGATCACAAGGCCTTAGCTTAGCACCTGAGCCAATAGGCTATTGCTGCTTAAATGTGATAAACGTCTTCTAGACCTCCACATACGCTGTTCATAAAAATGTTTTTGTTCCAGGGACGCCTTGATCGTTTGTACTGTAAACTCTAGTACATCGATGTTCGCTGGCTTCGTCATTTTCTCTGTGGTTGGATTCATGGCTCATGAGCAGCAGAGACCGGTGGCTGAAGTGGCTGCATCAGGTAACACCATCAAAGTTTATGTTTATAAAGTCTAACTTGACACGCCTTTCGATATATTTTCTGTCTTGATGGAACCCCCGCACATGTAAAGTGGGTCTCTTATGCCTAAAATCCCCGTTATGTGAAGTTGTAAATTTTGTAAACACATAATATAAGAGATTGGCAATCTTTGGATCAAACAGAAAATACATCTAAACTAATAGGTATTTTAAAGAGGAATTGTATTTTGGTACTGAATAAATTCAAAAACTAATAAACCAATTTTGAAAATTCTTTCACCAATAGAAAGCTAGATTATTCTTGAGTGACAAAAATTTTCATATCACTCGAGTGAAGCCGCGGGTAGAAGCTAATACAGCTTATAGGCAACATAATTATTTGAAACTTTTATCAGAAGTTGCCAGCTTTTGCGTAGGTCTACATAAAATACTCACATCAAATTAGAGTATAAACAGAATCAATATTCAAGGATATCCCACTGAATTCGTGAGGCGCGTGCGTACGTCAATCAATCCACTGCACTGATATTATCACGATAATTACATTTTAAAGCACGTTCTTACCTCTTAATTACCTCAAAATGGCGGCCCAAATTTTTAATCAGATTCGTACAAATACCGTACAGCAATCGATGGAAATTGGAGGGTAAAATACAACCCGACTAATTGAAATTGCCTGTTGTTGATATGATTTGGTATTTCTTTTTGTTGGAATGATCGCTACATAAAGTAGTAGAAGTTCTTTATTTATGTTTACAGGTTTTTATTACGGGGACACTATCTATCTTTTCATGAGATGCTGTCGTAATGTTATGTTTTGTTTCTCTAGAACCAAAACCAGTTTAATAAAATAACATGGTAAAGAAGAAATAAAGAAAAAGTATTTATTGCCACATGCATACAAAAATTTGAAACTCATCAAAATTAATTAAACCTAGTGTTTAGTACCTATATGTACTTAATTTATGTTAGAAAAAGCGAAGAGTGACATGTGTGTGATACGTGTCTAGAATGGTGTACCACAGAAATAAATTTACATAGTTCTCATATGATTTGACCAGGACGGATTGAACCTTCAAATGAGACTTTGCTATGACAGTGGTGTCTGTTTTTTTCAGTTGGCTAGTAAACACGGGCCTCATCAAATTTTTATTGACAAAAACTATATGTAAATGTATTATCTATAATCCATTTAAAAAAATATATATCGTTTAGCCTTTATCGTTTTATAACTGTCCATGTAGGCGTTTTCGTAATAAAATATTTCTGATACTATACATTAATCGTTACGCAAAATTCGATTTAGAAACACAAATCGTTAAAACCTAATTCTGTGTTTATTGCTAATGAAACTTGCTAAATATGCAGCTCAAAAACCGTAACCCTATTTTTTTCAGGTCCTGGATTAGCTTTCTTAGCCTACCCATCAGCAGTGCTTCAGCTACCAGGAGCTCCACTCTGGTCCTGTCTCTTCTTCTTCATGCTACTCCTCATCGGTCTGGACAGCCAGTTCTGCACCATGGAAGGCTTCATCACTGCTGTAATTGATGAGTGGCCCAAACTCCTGAGAAGGAGAAAGGAGATCTTCATCGCTATTACTTGTGTCATCTCGTATTTGGTTGGACTGTCATGTATTTCTGAGGTAAGTTTATTTTCAATCTTAAATGAAAACCAAATTAGTGAGGATATTTCTATTATTATTTATTATTACTAGCACGTATATTGTCTCATTGCTGGACAAAGACCTTCCTTCATTCTTTCGCCTCTTTCTCCCAATTCTCAATGAAGTCGTCAAGGTACTTACGTAATTATTTATGGTTTATAAAAAGTAACTTTAAGTAGTATCAAACATGAAAACCTATTTGATATTCTATTTTGTGACTCTAAACCCAGAAATCTGTTCTAGATTTAGATTAGAAGACAGTACATACTTATTTTTTTTTGCGTATCACATTCCGAAAATAGTGGTTACAGGCACGATTTATGAGTACGGTCGTGGGTTCGAACATAGCCGGGCATATTATTATGTGCAATTTTCATCATCACCACTGCTTTTGGTTATGGACAACAGCATGAGGAAACCGGCTTTTCCTAGGTCCAAAAATCCTCAGACATGCAACATCCACTCCATCTCAACAGAGAGGAGATCTATATCAATATTCAATTCAATATTAATTGCAATCACATTTGTTGACAAAATTTAAACTTTTATAATGGGTAATAGACCGGCACATGAACGTGGAGCTTGGCACTAGGGATACCCATTAGCAATTTAATACAATACGATGATAAGAGAGAGAGAGTCTTTAAATATATCATAAAACATCAGTCCTCTCCGCAGTGGAAAGAAATAGGCTGATTATGTATGTCATGTTAACGTATCTCATAGCAACAAAAACTAAATTATGTAAGTCTAAAACAAAATTTTTACACGTAGGCGACAAATTTATTTATGGTCAACGCCAAGGTTTTTTAGTGTCTACAAATCCGAAGCGAATATCTGAATATGGCATTGAAAGGGAGTAGTAACTCTCATTCAAATTCAACTTATGTACGACTTTGGAGAGCGTTGCATGAATACAAAAACATTCGTGCGGGAAAATGTGACAAAAATCGACTGAGGATGGTTTAAAAACTGTGTCTTATTATATCAGACAAATCTTGAAATGTAGCTAATCTCTCTCTAATAATAAAAGATATTTACTGAAAGATAGAGATCATTTGATTTGGAATTCATGATAGGAAAATATAAAGTAGGTACCACCAGACAAAAAGGTCTGATGAATGTTTCAAAAACGGAGGATGCTCTTAGCTTTTAACTGGTAAAACCGGTAAAACATTCTAGTCTTTTGGTCGCATATTTACATACCATGGTCTCTTAGTGAATTGGCAATAGATAAAACTAAATCATAATTAGAAAGTCTGTATGCCTGTATGAATGTATGTATGTATGCCTGCCAGGCTTGCGGGAATGCTCCAACGGGATACTGCGGCCCTGGACGTAAGAACAGAAAGAACAGGAGTTTTTGTCAGTAGAAGTCTGACACTGCTTTTCACACACCGAAATAACTGTATTATGTTACTTTTATATTATTAATGTTATAAAAGCTATAAAACCGATTTAACCTTTTTTCCTCAGGGTGGCATGTACGTGTTCCAAATCCTCGACTCGTATGCTGTCTCCGGCTTCTGCTTGCTGTTCCTCATCTTCTTCGAATGTGTCTCCATCTCCTGGGCATTCGGTGTGAACCGGTTCTACGACGGCATCAACGAGATGATCGGCTACTACCCTACTATCTGGTGGAAGTTCTGTTGGGTTGGATTCACTCCTGCTATTTGCATTGTGCGTATGATTTCTTTTGCTTATAATGTTTTCTACATAGAATCTGTTAGGACTGGAATATACACACTAACTACATATATTTGACTTAGTTGTTATGATGCTAAACTATATATTTAAACTAAAGAACAAACTAAAATAAAAAATCGTTTTCAACGCAAGCTGTCAGCAGTAATTTTACCCGAGAAACTGGCGGCATTGCCACGTTGTATGACTATTATTTGGTCTTTGGCTAAAGTAATAGCCAGCACTTGGCTCACGGGAAGTGTCAATCAGTCTTTTAGATTTTATTTTGATTGACTTATAGTTATAACAAACTGATTTTTAATTTAAAATGTATCAGTATAATAAATTCACAAAAATGTAATCTTTATTATCTATGTTTTTTTTGCATAAAATAAGCACAAATCTAAAAATATAGAATACAAAAAATCATCCTCAACGCTATCAACGGATTTGTGCCCAAGAATCTGGCAGCGCAGCGGCGTTGCCACATTGTCCCATTGTATGGCAATGCTCAACCTCTAGCCAAAGTAAAAGCCAGACCTAGGGTCACGAAAAGTATTAATCTATCTTCCTGACTTTGAGCTAGGATATATTATGACTTGATTACGACATTGCCTTTCATAAACTTTTCTTAACATTTTTCTATTTTCTCAGAGTGTCTTCATCTTCAACTTAGTTCAATGGAAGCCGATCAAGTATATGACCTACGAGTATCCCTGGTGGTCTCATGCCTTCGGCTGGTTCACTGCCCTGTCTTCGATGATGTGCATCCCTGGATATATGGTCTACCTGTGGCACGTCACTCCTGGTACTTGGCGAGAGGTGAGATTAACTGTGTTCTTGTTCTTTTCAACTTTACGTGATCTAGTAGTTTTAAGCTATACAATGTGTAATTTAAAGGATATATACATACCAAGTGCACGGCTTCTTTGGATGATAACAAACGATATGGCAAGGGTTTTCTAATCCTATGTGTACATGTGTGGAGCATATTAGAAATTTCAATACATTGATACCAGAGACCGAATTTTTCAAATTAAGAAGAATGAAGAGAATTATCGTTTTATTGGCAAGTGACGTGGAAAGTGATGACCCTCATAGTGCTGTGACACGTTTGTTATTACTGGTATTCAGGAAACATATGAAACCAATAATTTGGGGTCAATTCTGTGAGTCACTTATTTTGAGCTGAAACTTTCCATAGAGACTCCATACCAGGTGTTGTCTTCAGTCCTTTTGGATAGATATGGGGTTTCCGTTACACGTTGTATATTTCTATGTATGTAAGTGGAAGTTTGTAAGGGCAGTGGTGGCCCGATGGTAATAGGTACCAATCGTAGATTGTGGGTTTGAAACATGGCAGCACATTACTTTGTATTATTTCGTGCCCGTGTGGTGGTTTACTGCCCATTCCCTTTCATAGAGAGGATGCCTATGACCTAGCAATGGAAATGTCATAGACTGATTATAATTATTCAATTTAAGTAGGAGTTATAATAAGAAGCGTCAAGTTATGGATATTTTACGAGTAGCGTTAATATACTGTTTTTTTTCAGCCTTTGTATCACCCATTCATTTCATGTTTTGCACATCTTCGAATACCTTTCTAATTAGTGAACGTTTATCATTGACTCCCAATACTTTGCCTCGTCTGCTGTTGAACTATACTTATGAGAGAAGAGAATAATATTAGTGTAATTTTAATTTTGTATTATTTTTCAGAAATTCAATAAAATTGTTCGCATCCCGGAGGACGTTCCGACTCTCAGGACCAAAATGCAGGCTGAGGAGTTGGCCAAGCATAACAAGTCTTAAATCTACTCACTCCCACTTAACAGCAGGATCTCAGACCAAAGGGATTCGGAAAGCAACACCTTAGTCCTGTTAGGTTAGGCTTGATATTCCCTTGACTTAATATTCCTCATTTAACGCCTTATATATATTTAATGAAAAGCATTTTCAATATAAGTGTAGGATGATAAAGTTGTTTTGTTAAATTCACATATTGTATGAAAATAATGGAAAGTAATAAATCGTTTGATTAAAAATATAGGTAGTAAATTGAAAACTAACCTAGCAGGATGACTATCATGGGAAAGTTAATACCAAATAATATCTAAAACATCACGCACAATTTTAATAATTATAATAATATCATATGTATGTGCCAAATATAACTGTGCCATATAATATCGAAATATAATTGTACTAAATAATATTTACATGTAATAATAATTATTTCAAAAATTATGTAACGTGTAGTCGTATTTAAACGAAATATTTAAGCGCATTATGTTTTAGATTTTTAGAATAATTTGATGACTTTCCGTTTGCCGTGTGTCGACACGTTCACGTACGTTTAATTGTACGATAATTAATGATAATTATAATTGCTAAGCATATTAGGTTACTGTAGCAGTATTATTAAAAGTTAACTATCTATTGGTCTTCCATGTAGCGGACGCTTAGATTTTACTGTTATTATTTATATTTAATATATTAAATATTTATTTATTACTGTCTGAAATCTGGTGAATAAATAGTGAATGATTAAATTTATTTTATAAATGCCTCACTCGTGCCAAAATATTAAAGACATTTTTTTTTGAGAATTTGAATACAACGAAATAAAATTCAATTCGGAATTTTAGTCGTAATCACTAAGGTTAATTTATCGCTTATTATCATACGTAAGTAGAAAAATACTACCTTTACAATATTTTTTATCCTTTAAGGATTTAAGTGTTAGTTCGATTATAGATATATAGAATTTTAAAAAGCGTCATTGTTGAATCTAAATGGTGTTTGTTGAAAATGTATGATTTTAATCGTTAATCATTCTTAAATGCATTTAATTTTATGTATATTTAAAGGCCTATCAATGAGTTAAGTATAAATATTATATGTTGTATAAATGGAGATTATGGTTGTTTTTGATATTCATATCATTAGATTAATAATTATATTCAGTGTGTTTATCAATTTGGTTAATCAGCTTTAAAAATCATAATTTAAAAATTTAGCTGTATTAATAAATTGATATGATAAAACATTTTTATTTATTACGGAGTCAATGTGACCTAAAACATTTGATGTTCATACCTCTGTGTTCTAAATGAGACCAAAGAAACTAAAAATATATTCTATTCTAGCCACAAATTTCAAATATATTATACTGTAGATTTTATATGTGAAAATATCTTCTTATACCTTTCAAATTATTAACGTGTACAAGATGTTAAAATCGGAATAATTTATTGCAAATTGCCACAAAAAAGGAGATCACATCTATTTGGGCATAATTCATTTATATAAAAAATGAGATTTATCTTGTCCACAAAATATTTTTAATTTCAAAACCGATGCACTAAATTAGTGCTCAAAATAATATGTCTATTTATACTGTCAATTTTTATTATATAGTGATATACTTAGTAGGAAATACTGTAGCTCATTTATAAAATTTATCTATACATTTCAAATGAATAAAATTTATATAATTTAAAATAAGACAATATAATAATAAAAATATTTAATCTTCTAATTTTACTAAAACTGTTTACCTTTGTAGTGTTTGAAGAACATTTTAATAATATTTTAGGAGAATTTAATATAAAATATTATAAATATAAGATACTCGTAGCCCGATTTTGTATGAGTGAGTGAGATTGAACACATTATTATTAGTAGATTTTCAGTATATTATTGTATTCGTATTAGATATTAGACACTGACTAAAATTAAACCATAAAAAGTTCCAGTGAATATAAAATATAATAATTATGTCAACAGAAAGAAATACGTCTTGAATATAACTATTCCAATCCTATCATTATATGAAAAAGTGTCTAATATAATAATTATTTAACTTTCAAAATTATCCATTGTCTAAGATAAATGTGCTTCCATGTATTTTGAAATTATGAATATAAAAATATATCGCAATGATTTTGAAATAAATTGATGCACTGTGTATACTTTTAAAAGTTTACAAAATTTATTTAACAAATACTATTCAAATAAAAAATAAATAATGAAAAATATTTTAAAAGGTTTCCATTTACCAACAGTTGTGTTGAAACATCATTAAGTATTTATTCAAATTTATAAGGTTTATGTAAACTGCCCATTTACTAAATTATTAGTAATAAATAACTATACCTAATAATAAATATCTAGTACTTAGGGCATATAATAATCACACAGAGTAAGTTATGAGCCGACATTTCATTTTAATCAACATAATTATTTATCATTTATTTATAATATATTATATTTTTTATTGTAACAATTTAATAAAATAATTATTCTTTACCTGTATAATAATATAATTCCGAATGCATTTTGTTTCCTGAAGTAATTTTTTATTTTTGAAAAATTATGTGACATAGTTTAAAATCGTTTAAATATTTATTTAATTAAATAGTAGATAATAATATGGTTTATTTATTTCGTTATTTTTTTGTGTACCCAATATCTTATAGAGTCAGAAAAAAAAATGGATTTCAACAAGAATCAATTTAATTAATTAATTGATTCTTGTTGAATTGGAAGCCAACTCCGTCACAGCCAGAGGGCTCTGACGGAGTTGGCTTCCAATTCATCATCTGCCTGTATTTCGGGTTCAGCTTTCAGTTTAACCAGATGAATGTGAGTTTATAATTTATGGTTTACTACCTGACCCGGCGAACTTAAACTATATTTTTTTTAAACCTTTCCTGTATTAGAACACGATAGAAAAAGAATTAATGAAATCGGTCCACCCGTTCTCTAGTTTTAGCGAGATTAATGAACAGCAATTGATTGTTATATACATAGTTGCCCGCGACTTCGTTCGCGTCGAAGGTTTTTCCCGTGTAAATCCCGATCCCGTGGGAAATTTCAAAAATCCTTTCTTAGTGCTCCCCTACACACCCCAAGGAACATACATGCCAAATTTCAGCTTCTTGTGCCCAGTAGTTTCGGCTGTGCGTTGTCTGTCAGTGAGTCAGTAACGGAAGCGTTTTATATACAAGGTGGAGAAGATGATACGACTATGAATGAAAATACCGACTATAACTATCCCAAGGTTATTACTAGAGACCGGATAATATGCATTTGCATATTTGCATATGCATTTGCATATTTAAGCCATTTTTAGCGCTAATAGCATATTTTTCCTAAGATCTAGTGATATTGATCGTTTTATTAATGGGCCGGGGGAAATTTTGCCAGAAAATATAAGCGCTAACATAGCACCCAAGTTCAAATTCTGCCCAGTTACCTCAGTAGATGTGGAGCGATCATTTTCGACCTATAAAAATATTTTGAATGATCGAAGAACTAATCTTACCACTGAATATTTAGAACAATACTTGATTGTTAATGTTTACAAAAATATTAAATAATGTAACATGTTACTGTATCCATTATCGTCTATCACTGAATAGTTTACTAAATCTATGCTGATTTTGTAATAAAAAATCTAAAAATTAATAGTTTTTTATTTAAAAAAAAAAAACAATAAATTATAAAGAAACATACTTAATAAAGTAAAACTTAAAACATGTATTTACTAACAATAAACTTAAAACTAAAGGAATAATATTTACAAAACAAAAAAAAATTAGTCATTTAATGTTGCATATTCTGTCAGTTTTCGTGCATATTTCAAGCATTCTTCATGCATATTTGCATGCATATTTCGAGCTTTTTATGTTGCATATAATCCGGTCTTTAGTTATTACTATGGTTTCTTATGGTGAGGATAAAATAAAATGCGACATCAAAATTATAAAAAAAAATTCAAATAATCTAAATAATACGGGTAAAAGTATGAAATTGCCGTTTAATAGTGAAAGATGCTTTGAATTGACTTAAAACCTTCACGGTGTGAGAGTTTTTTGTGCTTAAACACAGGATATTTGACCCTGCGTTGAAACACAGTAGCTAAATATAGAGCCTGTGGAAAAATATGAAAATAGAAAAAATATACTGAATAGGTTTTTGTAGAGGCTAAGGAAATCATCATTCAGGCTATGGTAAATTTAAGGTCTTATTGTCTTCTCCACTTTGTATATTGATTGATGATGATCGATGATAAGATAAGATTTTTTTTCTCCTAAATTCTAACCAATTTCTCTTAATCTATGTGTAACAACAACAATGAGAACACAAAACAGCATAAAGAGATAACATTGCCGACTGTACTAGTATGAACTATATCATAGTCGACAGCGTCTTCCAGCGTATTACCGTATTACAATATAAATAGCTGAGTACTAGTGTTTTACCCCAGTAACTGGGTAACACGATAAACCTTGGCAAGACGTGCCATATTTTCTGGCTTTTGACAAATATCAGCTAGGACCAAAGGCATAATGTGTAAGTAAAGTAATAATGTTATTAAATTAATATAATGTGATTAAATTAATAATACTTTGATTAAATTAATAATAATGCGATTAAATTAATAATAATGTGATTAAATTAATAATAGTGTGATTAAATTAATAATAATGTGACGAAATTAATGATTTAAAATTGGTAATAGTAATTTAATATTTGCATGCCGAATGGCGAATTATGGCTGAGCTGATGTATAAACACTTTTAAACTTTTATATGTATTACCCATATTTGCAAATAAAATTCTATTCTATTCTATTCATAACGTGCTTTCCGAGGCACGAAGGAACTTCCATATGTTAAGATGGTTACCTTGGCAAGTGTTGCTTAACCTTCGATAACCTGATCTAGTGGTCGCAAGCTCCAAAACTGTTGAGTGTGGGGTCTGGGGTTTGATTTCCGGGTCGTGCAAAAAGCGCTTTTGCATTTTTCAAAAGAAATTTCTCATTAATGTTTTGGAATACCTTTAATTGTGCATATAGCTTCAAGTGGAATTCCCTGCCGGAGTCTGTTTTCCTGATAGCTATAACCTTAAGTCTAGAGTGAAAAAGGTACAGTAAGGCAGGCAGGCCATCATCAATAACAGCCTAGGCTTATCACATCCTAATTAACGATGATGTCAAAATAATGTCACTATGCTAAAACTTTACTATTTGGTTAATTCATCAGTATCATTTTGACATACTCTTGCAAATGACCGGCTTTATAAGCAATATGATGTCACCGCGTGGGCACTCGCCTTGCGGTCTAGGCTGCAAAATAATAGATTTATTTATTGCCTCGGTGATAAAACTGGAGGAATATGTAGGTGTGCCATTGTTTATGTAACAATAACATAATTATAATAGGCGTAAAATAAATGTATGATGATAATTCAGAGCTCATAATAAAACTTAGAAACTAACTACGTATGAACGTAGCGATGAGTGAATGAGAGAGAAGGTGAACGAGTCTAGAGAATTAAGACGAATAAGGCAGACCTTATTAGACCATACAATAACATTGTACAATATATTTTATGGTACAATAAGATTGAAAGGCACTCAGAATCCAAACGATCAATAATTATATTGCACAATAAACGAAGTGCGCAATGTTTTCACGCATGTGTACGTCAAGACGAAACATAAACTAAAAATATTGCACAATACTGACCCTAGACAAGGCAATCAAAAAATATGGTGCAATAAAAATTAATCTCACTCAAACTTTGGTTCAATCATTGCTTAATTTTCAATATTAACCCTAAACGGTCAATAACATTGCACAAATCGAAATATTGCACAATTTTATTGAACGTCTAGGGGCCGCCTGTAGATGTATTCGGGAAGTTAAGAGTATTTTCGGTCTTCCACACCACCCTACATGTGTTATGACAGAAAGATACGAGCAGTGGTGGTTCAGTGGTTTAAGGACGACTTACGAGTTGTAGGTAATAAGATTTGGGCTCAGGCAGGACACATTACTTTGTGTAATTTTCATCACCTTCAACCTTCTGCCTTTAAAACAGTGCAGGAAAATGTCGTTAAGAAACTGGCACGTCCTGGCCCATTACCATATAGAGAGAAAGAATGTGTCTTAGCAGTGGAATGTGGCTGATTATGTATGACGAAAGATATAGATGGTTAAATATATATGGATGGTACGTTAGAGGTGGTCTAAATATGGATTTATGTTTTGGGTGATGGGCGGTCTTATCTTGCAATAAAATAGCGAGAAAATGCTGTCCAATTTCAATAATTTGATAGCCAATTTACAGAATGAGGTAAACCCTTAATTATAAATAAGTAGCTTTTGTCTGCAGCTTTGCTTGCGTTTTTTTTCTTCTATACAAAAGTAGCCGCTGTACTTCTCCATGGTCTTATCTATTCATCAGTTTCATCACAATCGCTTTAGTGGCTTAGATGTGAAATTATAACAAATAGACAGCGTTACATTCGCATTTAAAATATTAGTAGGGTTTTAGACTCAACTAGTTAAGAGTTTTTTGTTTTTAGTAATAACCAGACCATCAACTTAAGTAACCAACAGAGCGTATATCTTAAATGCCTTATTTATTCCAAGATAGCTGGTAAATATTATCAATTCATCGATTACATACATAATCAACAATTGCTTGGAGTAATGGACAGTAGTGTCATGATCTTGTTTGACAGTGATAAGTTGACGTCAGCTAACTGATCTAAGGAATGTATACTAATTCTTGAGAAGACAACTTACGATACAATAAACAATACTAATAAAATAATAATAGACAACACTAAGTAGAGAAAATACAAACACGCAAAGCTATAACTTTATAAAAATTAAGCAAACGGAGGCGTCTATAATTTGGCACAGTTAAAGTTTATTTGGAGAAGGAGTGTTGAAAGCTAATATTTGTTTAATTACCTTAAAAAAAATGGTGGAATTTAAGCAATGTGCAACCATTAGTCTACATGACTGTTAATACGTGAAGTAAGAACTTTGTACGTCTTTTTAAGAAAATTGCGCAGACACAGTATTATCAAATTAGGCACTCTCTCTCTGCAATCGATCATTCATGGCTGAAGATCACGATCACTATCTTCTTCTTTTTCTTTGGGTTTGGGTTCTGCACGATCACCATTATTCAACCTCCAGCGGTTCGTTAGGCTTTTCCTCTTTTTGCAATCGGTGGCCATACGGAGAAAATTTGCCAACACATCAGCCTATCCGAATTTGTCTTGTTCCAATGAAGTTTGAATCTTATTATGCTTAATATCGCTCTCAGCGACAAGACCGCCATTGTAACCATAGCTTAAGTGATATTATTAAATAGGTGTGTTTGAATTTTGGTGTACAATAAAGTATATTTTATCAACCTATCTATTGATGTGCTGGCCACTATACGTAAAACCTAGATTTAAAAAAAATCTAAATAAAAAAACTTATGGATCTTCGTTTTTCAACATCAACTTTCCAATTCAAATCTCTTTGTACCTTTACGTTTTGTACTTTATCTTGGTGGCCAGTTCTCAAGTGCTTACATGCTTGTACACGATACTAAAACACGAACTTTTTCTGGTCTGAAATTCCCACGGGATTGGGATTAACGCTGAAAAACCTACCATGCGAATGATGTCGAACACAGCCAGCTGTATAGAAAATGGGGCATAAACAGTTATAAATGTTTTAATCGCAATGATTTATAGTTATAGAATTGATTTTTTTACAAACATAAGAGACTACTACTACCCAAGCATCTGATATACATTTCAGTATGACATCGTTACGTTGTCCGGTTCGTAACAGACAGACAGACTGACAATGAAGCGATCCTATAAGGTTTCCATTTCCCTTCTGAGGTACAAACCCTAATACTAACAATTAGCATCTCTTTAAAAATTGGATAAAAAATTCAGTCTACTACTATTTATAGCCTGTATCATCCATTATGATGTTTTGCTTGTATCGACAGATAAACACCCAACCTTTTTTTTCTGGGAGGGAAAATCTTCAAATAATACCTCCCACTGTGGGTGGAGCGGAAGGGAGTGTCAGTGCGAGAGGAGTCATTAGAAGATTTTCTCACCGGATAAAAAGGGATAACATGTTCCTCTTTCACAGCCGGGACAAATGTCTTTGAGCTCTTTATTCATTCTAAATTGAGCTAGCAGACTAAAAGGCTTATAGGCGACGAGGTGCTGGTGGACAAGCTTCATAGCCTGGCTCATCGGCGAACCGTTGCCTGCCTGTCGGTTTTCTACAGATTGTACTTCGGGAAGTGTGCGCAGGAGCTCCATGACTTGATTCCTCCATCTCCCTTTCACTACCGATCTACCAGACACACGGCTGGGTACCACCCACACTTGGTTGATATACCGTCTTGTCGTACCAAGCGCTTCTCCTCCACATTTATTGTGCGCACAGCCAAGCTGTGGAATTCTCTGCCGGCTTCTGTGTTCCCTGCCACTTATGACCTTTCAGCCTTTAAAGCACGAGTGAATAGGCATCTTCTGGGCTCGCTCGTTCCATCTTAGACCTCATCTAGAGATCGAGGTTAAGAGTGGGGCCATCAGTAATAAAAAAAATATCAACTTTGAAATAGAATTACATGGTTGTCATATGATTAGACCAGTAGGGATTGTATAAGTATTTACTATAATGAAATAATTATGTTTATTTTGCAAATAGGTTATAAGTAACACTTTCACACGTACGCTAGTAATAATAGTTCTATGTTCACATGCCATTTTTTTTTCGTAAATGTAAACTAGATGAGGCCAGTATTTCCTGACTACTTTGAGAAGAAACACTGACACATTAGAGGTCAACGTTTCTTTTAAAGTACATTCTGTAGTGATCAAATCATATGAGAGCCATGCAGGTCCCGCACTTTAGAGGACAAAATCACACAGATTTAAGCAGGCCCGTCCAAACAGTACAAAAATTTGTCAGAATCAAAGAGATTTCGACGTCTGAGTTTATTTCGTTGTTTTTACTCAGGGTACTCAGGAAACATTTGGAACATCGGCCTTATCTAGTATTCTATGAAAAAATGGTCGTGTAATATAGTTATTTAACGACCTTTAGAGCCGGGGCACACGATGCGTTGCGGCGGCGGTGCGGCGCCGGAGCGGTGTCGCTGCGTCGTCTTACATATAAATATCTGTGGCATGCACACGATGCGCTCCGGCGCCGCACCGGACTTGCAACCACCAAGACGAGGCGGGGAGGGGTGAATGCGTTGCGACGTCGGAGCGGCACCGCTCAGTTGTTTTGCGTCCTGTCCATCACTGTTCCTTAGTGCAATAAAAGAACAGATCCAGTATCGTCGTACGCTTCTACGTCCATTTCGGCGGTGGCGTAATAGTAGGGCCAACAACATTTTACGATCCATTTTCATTAACAGACTGTCCAACGCTGCTACGGCGCCACTGCGACATAACAACGTTACGGCGCCGCACCGCTCGTGTGCCCACTGACACGGTGAAATCTTTGCGGTGCGGCGCCGCAACGCATCGTGTGCCCCCGCCCTTACTAATAAACTTTCCAAAGCACGGAGGAGTCTAAATATAAAAAAAGTAATTTAAAAAATTAAAAAACCCGACTGCAACCTTATACTAAAACTAACTGAAAAGCTAATAAAAACAAGCCCATTTTAAATTAAATAAAAGTTGGAAGCAGGCGGGGCCCATACCATTATTATAGTTTCAAACTCAAATGGGTCCCGCCTGCTTCCAACTTTTATTTAATTTAAAATGGGCTAGTTTTTATTAGCTTTTCAGTTAGTTTTAGTATAAGGTTGCAGTCGGGTTTTTTAATTTTTCAATTTTTTTTTTTTTATTTCCAGCTTTTTAGTTTACAAATGTGAAAGATTTCGCAGACGATTTAGTTCTTGATACGTGTTTTTTACGATTTGTCACTTTGAATTACTTTTAACCATATAAGTTTTATATATGTTTGTAATCACCTTTTAAAACCCTTTATTTTGATACCCCACTCGACAGGTTTTGAAAAAATAAAAAACTTTTTTGAAGGCATAATATGGCGCAAAAAATCCGCCATTTTGGTTTTTTTATTTTGATATACCCAGTGTCACTTTCACAGTCAATACGAATCTAACGATACCTCTCAAGCTAAAATCCGTCGAGCCGTTCAGGCCACAGAGCGTGCCAAACAATTATACAAACATACATACATACATACTCTCGAAAAACATAACCCTCCTTCTGGCGCAGTCGGGTAATGAATGGTAACCTATCTACAATCCGTCCTCGATAACCTCTAACATCAAGTCGTGCAGTGGAGTTACTAAAAGCCATTTACGTAGGTATGCTAGTATAATCGCCTAATACAAATTCAGCCTTAAGAAATATACATTCAGCTCATGTCACCTGCAGCCTTCAAGGTAGAAATAAAAACTTCATTTGTCTTTTATTATTCATGGATTATACACACATGATCTCGTATCATTGTCTGGGCTTTTGTTTTATTTTTAATATATTCTTTACTATATGTCTACTTGTTACAAGCTATGAGAAATACACATATTCTATGTTGGTCTTACAGCTATATACATACATAGAGGATATACGTGGACATGGATACGTGAAGTCAAAATATGCAGTCATTGCAAAGGTGAAAAATAACACGGAAGTTAGTTAGTCTTTGGTTATATATCGTCTTTTGACATCGACTTCCGAAATTAAAGTTATTTTTCAATTTGCAGTGTTTTTATTTGGAAATTGGTTTTATTTTTGTTAAAAAGTTTTTATTTCTCGCTTTTTAGTGGGTCGTTTTGTAATTTACTCAGTTAAAAAAAAAATATTTAAAACATCTAAAAAACCCGACTGCTCAACTGAAATGCAAGAAACAAGCAGATTTTTATAGATTTTTAGATTTTTTAAATAACTTTTATTTTTTTCAACTTTTTAGTTAAAATATTAATTAACATTGTTTTAGTTTTCCCGGTCATGTCACATTGGCACTACACCGGAATCAGAAAGTGAAGTCCATATTTTTAAACTTTTTCATTGTATTATTTTGCTAGTATTACACTAATGATAAACATGATATACCTTTTTGAAATCCTTGTGTTAGGTAAATTTTTTTTCACCATGTATATATAACCTCTCAAGGACCGCCATTATTTACGTCAACTATTAGTTGAGCCCCGCTGGCACACATATTTTGTGCCAGCGGGGCTCAACTAATACTTGTTTACTGGCACGTTTTTGTGCCGCTGGGGCTCTAGAGGATAATGGCTTCGCACAGCCGCCATGTTTAATTTTTTCAAATGTCACCTATCTAAGAACACTCGGGCTGCCAAGACAAATCTAACGATACCTCAATTGTGTGAATCCGTTCAGCGGTTCTGGAGATATGAGGTAATAAAGAATATTACATACATACATACATACAAGATACGCGCGAAAAACATAACCCTACCTTTGCAGTCGGGTAAAAAAGCCTAAATGTCAACTACTTATCACCTTTTACAAAATATTGCTTTGCCTGATGCAGGGCCGATAACTGATGAGGAGTTCTCCTGGTACTTCACCATCAGCTCCACTTCACCATATGTAATGTGACGAGCATAAATACCACTACAAACTCCTCCTTTTTTTGAAGTTGATTAAAAAAAATGTATGTGCCTATAAAATTTGTAGTCTTCATCATCAGTTTCACTTCACCGAACGGTGCTTTTCGAGAGCAACTGCACAAGACACTATAAAAATACCAATATCCATATAGGTGTGCCTATAATATTTGAAGAGTTCCCTCGATTTCTCCAGGATCCCATCCTCAGATCCTGACTTGATGACAATGGGACCTGGGCCTTTCAAACAAAAAAAGAATTTTCTAAATCGCTTCAGCCGTCTTCGAGAAATCGGTGATGATCATACATTTAAAAACATATAGACGCGACGAATTGATAATTTCTTCCTTTTTCAGAAGTCGGGAATAAATTAAAGTATAAAACAATTTGAAAGTTTGGATTAAAAACCAAGGCTTTACAGTATTTAACCCAAAACCTTTGTACTAGCGTTACAGAAAAAAAGATAACACTTTAAATAATATATCCATATTTGTACATGTTTCAACATCAAAATGGTAATCGAACCCACTACCGATACGGTAGCCGCTGGTCACGCAAATGATCTAAACAAACTGCATTGTGTGGGTTTGTGTCGAGTTTCTGAGAAACACTTCGAAAGTATAAACAAACAAAATAATACGGACAAGTGTGACCGGTTCGGTGCGGTTGTGTTCTTGATATTACAGAATCTATACTAATATGTGTTATAAAGCGGAAAAGTCAATTTGTTTGAGCGCCCTGATCTTCGAAAGTACTGGATAGATTTGGATGAAATTTATATAAGTATACACCGGTGGCCTTCCGTGACCTGAGGGGTTAATGTATTATGTTTTACACAGCCACAATACAGGAATAATTCTAGGGATCAGGAAAAACTGTTCTTAGTAAAAAAAATAGAATAATAAAGGCAGATGAGTCATGATATCAACAATAGTCAACACTTTATTGTGAAGAAAATCAATAGCAAAGAAATACCATAAATACGGTTACATATTATTTATATACCTATTTAAAACTTCACCTTCGTTTTCTCCGCAGTCGGGCTATAATAATAATCTGATATCACCATCAGCCATCGTTAAGATTATGAAGAAATATAATGTACTAGCTTGTGCCAGCGGCTTCGCCCGCGTAGAAAGTTTTTCCCGTGTAAATCCCGATCCCGTGGGAATTTCGCAAACTCCTTTCTTAGCGGATGCCTACGTCATAACATCTACCTGCATGCCAAATTTCAGCCCGTTCCGTCCAGTGGTTGGGCTGTGCGTTGATAGATCACTATGTCAGTCAGTCAGTCAGTCAGTCAGTCACCTTTGAGTTATATATATTTAGATTTTTATTATTTAATATTTCTTTTTAAATAATAAAGATATAGCTACTAAAAACTGCACAAAAAGCAGCAAGCGCGGCGTTTTGCTAGGGGGGATACCTTAAGCCCACCAAGCTCTTTATTACTTCCAAGGGCCATGCAAAAAAATAAACAACCAAAAATTCACACACTGGCAACATCTTGAGTTATATTTTTAGCCTGCAGTCTCTCCATATGGCATTCCGAAGCCGTTTCGCAAGATTCCTTTGCCGTACCAAAAAAATGCCCTTATTAATTTTTAACATCTTCACTCTTGACCCACTGACATGATTATTATTTTCTTTACGATCAATATACTCTACTAATGTAAATGAGAATAATACTTTAGTAATTCACGTGAAGATTTTCTTTTGTTTTCGAATTGAGACAAGGCAATGCATTGATCGGTTATCTTTTGTTAATCATTAAACGATTCTAAGACTCTTGTCTTATGCTGTAAAGTTCAGTTTTCAATTAACACAATTTGTAGTTTTCACATTGGTATATTATAATTGATGATGTTTGAAAGTTATTTGCATTTGATAACCTAGTGCAGGGTGGGCGAACCTTTATGTGTCAATGTGCCATTTTTTCTAAATAAATATTTAATGGGATCATAGACGTGCCATTAAATAATTTTGATTTTGTGAATATTGGGAAAATAATAATAGGATCAGCTCAAAACTCTATATTTACTACAAAACAGCTACGTTTTGCAATATTTCAATTACAGGAGTAATTTCGAACACTCACTTTAAAGGCTAAGATTTTAAGATTTTAGACTTTTTCTCAGTGCTTAATGAATTTCGTGATCAGTGACGTGCCCAAAATATTGTGTCACGTGCCATTGGTTCGCCATCCCCCTGTCCTAGTGGCTTTTAGAATGTAACACAAAAGTAAACTCAAAGAAGAAATTTATTTTTCCCTAATAATGTCATAATTATAATTATTTTTGCGAAACAAGGGAACATTTAACATTATGTAAGTGCCTCTCAATTCATCCACTGCTTAACCTTTTCACAAATATGTCGGGTGCAGCTGAGTAACATGAGGAATTAAATGAAAAAATGAAAGTCAGATAATAGCTTCAGGATCTGAACTACCATGATACGGAGAAACTTCTTATCGCCCAGATTTAAACAGCATCATAGTATAGCTGACATTCACGCACGCAAGACACGCACCCACATACAGACGGACACATTTACAAACCACAGACTATCACAGACACCATCAATTAAATACTAACCCTATTAACCCTGCAATGTGTAGTATTATAAATACGTACCCGTGTAAAAATAATAAAACTTGTTTAACTTAAATATAAAGTGCTTACCGCATGTGGCGAGCAAGTACTTATCACACATCGACTGAAATGTAACTAAGGGGCGGAGAAGTCCTGAAATACAGACGCAAGTCTAGTTTAGGCACCAGATTCCACAGTATAATATTGTATATTCGTTGCTATGTCATAATATGTCCTTGATATCAAATTTCTTTCTTTATATTTTGGTGAGAGAAATAATAAATAATTACTGAGGATGATATATTAGCTTGCAAATTAAACAATAAGGTGTTGACGTGGAGTGACTGTGTGTCTGATGTCCACAATTAAGTAGCTGGTAACACGATAGCCTTTGGCAAGATTGGTGTCAGATTTTCTGGCTTTTGACTACTCTCAAGGATGTACAAATGACAGCTGGGACCACGGAATAGATGAATAAGGTTGGAATGGTAATGAGGGCGTGGCGAGCGCGCCACATTTATGATACGAAAATCATAGCTCGACCGATTAATTCATTCACCGCGTTTAGTGCGCTTCGGATTACTTCGGAACACAGAGCTCTGCTTTAAAATGCCGTGTTGTGCAATTATAACCTGGAAAACAAAAAGTTAGAACGCAAGTATAGAGCGAGGAGGTATATCTTTCCATCGGTAAGTCGAAAATAACATTTAAATACAATTTTATTTGCAAAAACATAAAAATATTCTGAACACATTATTGCAACAAGGTACAAAAAATACACATTGCCCGATGTGTACTCGCTTAATCAACGCAATGACTAAGTCCGCTTACAATGTACTGCATGCGTTGCGTCCTCCACACTTCAACCATTGACGTTTCGTCCTTTGCCCTGATTGGCCGTGATGCACGGCGCATGTTTATTCACAGTGAGGTACAATCAGTAGCAAGCTCTCGATTTAAGTGTGTGTGTAATTTATTTGTGTGCGTAATTCGCATACGTAACGGGTCTCTTGGTTGTAGTGGAGCTAAAGAGTGGGAGACAAGCGGCGACACGCGTTCTCATACAATTCAGGAACTATTTCCTACGAAGCACGGAGAAATTTCAATATGTTAAGATGGTCACCCGTCCACAGACGGGCCTCGGGACGAGTTGATTAACCTTAAAGATAAACCCGTCTGGCTGTTATTATTTAGTCTCCTCCTCTTGAAAGCAGTGGTGATGATATACATGAAACAATGTGTTTGACTAATTTCGAATCCATGCTGCGGGGCGAGAGGGAGTGGGAAGCGGTCGCCTCCTTCTGCGAAGCAGTCATGCTTCCGAAGGAGGAGGCGGGCCGCGTGAGGGAGAGGATGGCGTCCTCCCTCCAGCCCAGCCGCAGTGGTAGACGCCCACGGCGTCGGACGTCGGCCGACGATCTCCGGCCACCGTAGGCGCGGGCATGCGGACAGCGAGTAAAGGGCAACTCACTGTCCGACCATGGACCATGCCCGGGTCGACGGCGCGTCGTGTTCCACGCGCGCCTCAAAGAGCGTCAGCAATATGACGAGGCCCCCCCATAGAGGGCCGAAGCCTGCCGGGGTCGTGGGACTCATCCCGTTACCGTGACCCCGGTACGTAAAAGGTTATTGAAGGAACACCGTGGATTTTAGTCAGTAAAAGTCTGACAGTCCCTCCCACCCTGCCCGGAGTGGGAGGACTTATTTGATAATTTTACCACGATAAAAAAAAAAAAAAAGACCTGACTGGGCCACAACTGTTCACTAATAAAAAGTTAAACTTCAAATATACTGCCCTACAAATCAGATTATATTACTTAAGCACGGTACCCTAAACTGTTAACAACATGATAAGCGTCCGGTCATCTCAAATCAAACATTTGCTCAAACAATTAGTTATCTTTAACTGCGACAGTGGAAATTGTTAAAACTATCGTAATCTAACATTATCACTGTCGGGTAAACACTTGGTTATGAGTTTGACGCAATTTCAGTGTTAAAATTTGTTGCATAATATTTGAACTTGTCTAGTGTCGGCATGAGATTACGTGAATAATTCATGGTGTGTTTAAGATTAAAGTTTTGTTTGTAGTTAAGACCACGCGGGCCCTCGTAGACTTCGCGAGATATTTGATTTATTTATTTTCTAGCTTTTGCCCGCGACTTCGTATGCGTGGGAAGGTTGTCCCACGCAAATCTCGATACAGTGGGAATTTCGGGATAAAAAGTAGCCTATATGTTATTCCAGAATGTCAACTATCTACTTACCAAATGTCATTGAGATCCGTTCAGTAGTTTTTGCGTGAAAGAGCAACAAACATGCATACATCCTCACAAACTTTCGCATTTATACTATTAAGTAGGATTCATCTTCTTTTCAAATCGATACTCAAACATCTTTGGACCAACATGTAGCAAACTGCACAGCTCTTTTATATTGGCTTTGTTAAGATCCTGCAAGGTGCAGGCGTGCACATGACAAGAGGTGATCCATATATATCTTGTAGAGGCATACTGGTATTGCGTCTGCGTTGAGTCAAAAAAACACCATTATATTTATTTATTTGCATCAGATTTGACTAGAAGCTGACTTCAACGTGATTGGGAAAAGGTTAGCCAGATGGTTGAATTACACACTTCGGAAATGGATCGCACGCAAACGGATCTGACATCTATGAGGATCTATGAGGATTTGCAACACGAAAAAAAGCAGTAACTGATTGACCTTTCACTTGTTGTGTCCAGCAGTGTGGAGTCCTCGAATTTAGTCGTCTCCATCTATGAAAATGTTATCTCACAGAAGGCGACTGCACTTTTGGGGACATCCGTTGCTTTTCACCAATCGATACCGGAGATGCGCCTCTAGAAGACGTAGAAGGGAGCTAAAATCTCTCACCTCAATACGAAATGATACTCTCTGTTGGCGGGCTAACCCATTTTTTCGTTTTGATTTTTCCCGCTCCTGGTCCTTACCGGACGGTAACCTATCCCTGCTCGCCGTCCGCAAGCCCGTAGGCCGCGCCTACAGCTGCGATGGCCAGAGATCGACTCGCGTTCCCTAGAAACAACTAGGTGACTTTTAATTATTATTATTATTTATTTATACTTCCAAGTCCGGGTTTCTCAGGATTTGTCCTAATTTGGAGGGCATCCGGGGGCGTCCGAAGCGATTTACCCAATAAGTGCCCCAACACTGCAGCCTGGTTGGACATTTTGGTTGTAATCTTCGATTTGTTTTATATTTTGTTTTCAACCGACGACAAAAAGAGGAGGTTATCAATTCGACGCATTTTTTTTTTTTTTTTATGTATGATCATCGAGTACTCGAAGACGGCTGAACCGATTTGGAAAATTCTTTTTTTGTTCGAATGGGTATACGTCGAAATTGGTACCATTATCACCAAAGTCAGGATCTGATGATGGGATCCTGGAGAAATCGAGGGAACTCTTCAAATATTATAGGCACACCTATGGCGTTTTGGGTATTTCTTATAGTAACTTGTGCAGTTGCTCCCAAAAAAACTTTTTACCAAAAAATTAAACCGACTCCCAAAAAACACTGCAAAGTGAAAAATAACTTTAATTTCGGTAGTCGGTGTCTTTAGTTTTGTATTTTCGTTTTTGGCACCGACTTCCGAAATAAAAGTTATTTTTCACTTTGCAGTGTTTTTTGGGAGTCGGTTTAATTTTTTGGTAAAAAGTTTTTATTACTTCATGTTTTTAAAATATTATTGTATTCGATTAGTTAAAGTTAAGATTATATTAGGTACTAATATAGTTTAATATTTGCATGCCAATTTATGGCGAAATGTGTCATTGCACTAAGTATTATATTATGCTAACATCTTTTGTACCACATTTTAAGCAAATAAATGGATTTGATTTGATTTGATTTGATTTGAACACTTGTTGGTCTTATGGATGCCTATTATTCTTCGATACTAACTTCGATTCGAATTAGGACCTCTATTATTTTTAGTTGTAAAGTCCTTATTGTTTTACTGTTTTGGTGTACAATAAAGAATATATCTATCTATCTATTTTTCTATTTAAACATAAAAAGCGACCATTATAAAAAAATCTCTATAGCTAGCTAGCTCTATAACGTTTAATTAATAAATACCATAATTAAACATAATAATTTTCAACTTTAAAAAACAATCCACTTAAGAAAAATTACAAGGGTGTCCAGGGAAAAATTAGTCTTTTAAAGTCTTTGTCCGGGGTCGACAATTTAGGTGATTGCAACCCTACTCACATGCCACGAGTCAGCATCCCCATAACTTTGTGTACCGTTGCGTGCTAGGTACCCCGTAACCTCCTAGGCCGCAGCTAGTTTTCATAAACTTGTTCCTTCTGAAATAGGACATTCGTAACATGTCCTGAGACATTCCGCTTAGTCAGCCGACACGTCCGCGGTGGGAGGGATGGCAAAGATCAGTGCGTAGATGGGACGTGGACGGGATTTGTGTCTATAAGGAAATTAGGGTCAGTAGTTCATTATTTTTTGGTTCCTATTTCTCAAAAACGAGTTTACCGTGATTACCGTAACTTTCAGCTGTTGACACATATTCTGCGATTTTGCAAAAGGGATTTTCTCATTGACATAGAGATTCATAAAATTTGGTAAAAAATGTCTCATTTAAATAAAAATCTGAAAACCGTAAATAATTATATTATAAAATTCGCTATTCTATCGAATAGCGAATAAGTTTTTTTAATTAGTGATTTGAAGACTATTAACTTTTTTTATTAACTTCAAATTATAAATAGACCCGACAGCAAGTCCTTTTTGCATGCCATGCTTTTTTATGAATGACATCTCCGGTTGCTTTTAAATCCGTCTTCCGTCGTCTCCAGATTTGTAACTGTATGAGGCATAAAGTTTTAATAAAATAACACGTTTATGTTCAGATCATTCCGGTTAATCAGTTCAGTAGGTTTGTGTGAATTGGCTATAAAAGACGGATAGGTAGAACATCAATTGTTTAGCCATTAATCTCAAAACACGTTAAATGCTAATAAAATTTGACTTCAGTTTAGAACACACTTCATAAATTAAGACTGGATTTCAGAGAAAATAATTACGAACTAACCGTTAACCTATTTGTCGCATCTGTCCATAAATTTAATCTGTGTCAAGACAGAGACGGCCGGTGCAGTGCAAACGCGACCGAAGACCGAAATAGACTGCGCTGAGTACGCACGCGTCGCACTCCTGCGCACCGTTCAAAATAAGGATCAATTTTGATACATGGATCTTTCTCTATAAAATCTTCCGAAAAATTTTTTAAGTGTCAATCCTAATTGATATGGCGCCGTGATTTTGTAACGAAAGTGGATTTTTGGGATATTTTTGACGATATTATAGTGAAAATGCGCAAGTGTTTTGCTGTGTGTTTGTTCGTCTGTGCGACCTTGTGTCCAGATGTTTATGGTAAGTTTTTTTTCTTATGAATATATGGGCATACTTTGTTTGAGATTTTGGAATGTGGCTCATCTGGCCAAAAAGCCAGCGGTGATTTTGTTCCGATTGACTATATTATTATTATGACTTTGGTAATTATCTAAAAATATGGTTCGAAAATTGTTTGGTTATATTTTTCGGATACTATAAGAATCTCATAGAAGTAACTCAGTTAACTTGTACTCAATTACTCATACCACAATCTGTTTAATTGATGAACGTTAATTTATTCACTTGAATTTTAAAATCTAAGCTTTTAAACATACAGTGAAATGCTCCGTTTACAAACAATGTTCGGAAGACTTAAAACTTTTTATTTATGTATTTCTCATCAAAAATATAGGTACGCCCAAACAATTTGCCCATAAGCTTCTTAAAATTAACTCTTAATTAAGAAAACAGATACGATTGTGTGCAATTTATAAAACAGGCCCCAAAGAGCTCTACAAATCATTAACCAAAAGCGCAATTAGACACATAATCACTGCCTAATTAAGAACGCCGTCTAAGATTTCGGATCGGTACAAATGTGCAAGAGGATCCATTCAATATGTCTGCGTCTGCGTTTTGTTTACTGTCAGAGATATGGAATGGATCTGAAATTAGAGAATTTACTTTTCATGTACGAGAATTTTGATTCACGTATTTTACATCATGTCCAGGGCCGGATTAACCATTAGGCGTAGTAGGCAACTGCCTAGGGGCCCCGCATCAACTAGAGGCCCAGGCCCAATGCACGCACCAAGAAAACATGTTTCTTCGAACGAGAATTTGATGTGCGTGTGAACTTAGGGACCTCACTGTTATCTCACAAAATACAAATCGTTAGAATTAGTAGTAGAATTATTTAACAATTTTAGAACAAATGTGGGAATAAGTAAACAAATATATTAAAAACCACAGCCATTAATGTGCGTTTCCTCAGTTCACACACGATTTGGTCAGTCAAAGTAAGAAAAGGGGCCCCGAGAATGCCATTGCCTTAGGGCCTCTGACAGGGTAAATCCGGCTCTGATTATGTCTCCTTAGCTTTTTCCAACTAGGCTGGGGTTAGCTTCCAGTATAACCAGAATCAGCTAAGTAATAGTGTTTTACATTGATCGACTACCTGTCTAACCTCCATAACCCAGTAACTGAGTAATTGAATAACGACTGACGAACATGTACAAATGAGAACCAGGACCAACGGTTAGCATATACTTTCAGAGGTTAAAAATGTTCACCCATCCACAACCTGACCTCGGCAAGGGCTGCTTAACCTCAAAAATCCTCGAGATTCACTTATTCATTGTATGTATATAGTTCACCAAAGAATATACTCCAAAAAGGACAAAAACAGTAATGTCTCTCCTTGTATCTTTTTATTTTTAATACATCCAAATGTTGTCTTTAAAAGATCGCTATAAGCGATAAGGTGGCTTGTTAGGTCACCTTATGCATTTTTCTTAGCGAGTCGATGGCAAAAATATTTCATATAAAGGAGATGTTTTATTTTTATGTGGGGCTCCGGCCATAACATGTACATTTCAGCAAAGCTGGGAAACCTACCCCTGAATAGAATAAAGTAACATTTTTTTCATAATATCAAGTGGTTTTTATGTACAAAATAAAAATTAAAAATGTTTGACGTTTGTCCTAAGAGTTATGACATCCATGACAGGTTGTAGAAATGACGTTTACTTAACCTTGTATTGTTTTTGTTCATCAGAACTAACCCACAGAACACTATTACCCTAGCAGGGACCTGACTGACTGATAGAGTTTCAACTTTCAAGACATCAAGTGGTTATTTTGAATTCGTTCAGAAACACATTTCAAAAATGGAGACTAAAGATTTCTGTAACGATGAAATCGTCACACTTAATTATGTTTACTTAAAAATATGTACAAGAGAATAATAGTAATTTATTTTTAACACTACAAGAATACACACATTTTTTAATTATCTTCTACGTAACATTGATTTGATGAGACATGATTTCAGAACGAATGAAGTATGCAAGCAAACGAGACGCCATGTTGAATAAAACATGGCAATAATTGAAAAACCCTTAGAATAACAACGCATAGAAAGATAGTACAAAGTGCAAAAAGTGAGGCAACTAAAACTTAGCCATTATGGCTAACTTTTCTCGGCGAGCCGTCAGTACTCAAGGTCACATTCCGCCGAACAGAGCTCGCAAGTAAATAATTTAAAACGACCGTTTGTAGCGTAAATGGATGTCATAGTCCTTCAGGAGAACAAAAAATGTGTAATCAAATTACATTTCACAAGTAAATACTTACATTTTATGCATTATTTTTACGTAAATCGATCATCAAACAAAAATTCTCATAACCTAACTTATCACAATTCAATGTTTATCAGTGAGGAAAAAAATACCCATATTGCTTTCTTTTGTGCTTATTTTTGTTTTAAAAAATATAGTTTTGGCGGCGATTATGTGTGCGTCAAACTAAACTATATTTATTTACAGCTACTACCCACAGTATTTTAAAATTAAAAGTTACTGTTAGTTCGAAGAGAGGCATAATAAAATTACAATTTTATTGATTAGGTTTTTTTCATTTAAGTAATGTTCTCAATCATATTTTGCTATTTCGTAAATATAACACATACTTTTAATTTATATCAAAAGATATCTTTCAAACAATTAATACATGTCTGTAATATTATTATAACACATCACACATCAAACATTCTAAACGCAATGAACGATATCCCATTTCGTTTACCTACCGTAAAAAATATGTCATATAAGTCATATTACATGAAAAACATCATATTATCCAGTTTCATAATATAAAATACTTGATTTGATCCAGCAACATAATAGTGCGTTTATCCATTTTTGTGGGTAATGGCCTGGTAATGGTATCACTGAAAGCTATATTTGTGTGCGTTTGAGCAACGTAGACACATTGGGCTCACGCACACAAAGAAAATGAAGTGGACATACGAAATCGCTCGTATTTTGTTCTAGACACCCTTTCTATGCGTTGTTATTCTAAGGAAAAACCATTAATTTTTGTGCAGAACAAATCAGGCTCAAATTCAGCATAGAATATTTTTCCCCAATTTGTAGTAGTTTTTCCTCTTTTTCGATAAATGTACATCTGATGGCCGAAACTGAAACCTCATTTGGCTCAAAAATTAGCTACGTGACCTCCGTTCTTTGATGCAGACATAAGGTCATCAAGAGGACAGGGCATGCGGAGCAAGATAGAAGGTGCTTAGCCTTTTCCTAACTTAGCTTCTAGTCTAACCGGATACAGCTGAGTATTAGTGTTTTACATGGAGCGTCTGCCTACCTGACCTCCACAACCCAGTAACTGTGTAACACGATACTACTTGACTAGACCAGTGTCAGATTAACTGGCTTCTGACTACGAGAAATTCCGTATAGAAAAACTCAATACTTGTTACTCGACCCGGGAATAGAACTCGAGACCTCGTGATCAGCAAGCGCAACTGCTAATCACTGTGTTGTTATGTCCTCAAAGAGCACCAACCACCACCTACATGTTTTCATATGATTGGACCAACACAAATTGTATGGACTTTAAAAGAGACGTTGACCTCTGAGTTTGTTTCGGTGTTTCTTCTGTAGTCAGTTAGGAAACACCGCCCTCATCTAGCCAAACTAAACTTAACACGCAAAAAAAACATGACGTGTAAAAGTGTTATTTATAACCAATTTAAAAAATAAATATTTCATTTCATTTCACGAGGTATTTGTCGGTGGAGATTGTGTCGATTTTTATTGATAAATAAGAGTATCTCTATCTATTTACATGAATATGAGAAGCAAAAATGTCATACGTCTTCTTTTTAAAAAAATCACGTGGAAAGAAGAGTATTAAAGTTTATGTGGTCAATTGGTTCCCGAGTTTTGTCTACCAGATTCTTATTAATATCCTCACACGATTAACTAGAAAAGTTGCAGCCTGTTATTATTCATAGACGCATTGTTGATGAGTAGGATTGCAACATGTGTGAAACATCTGAGATAGTAAGCTACCTAGCCACTTCCTTGGTGCTACCACCCAGTTAGAATGCCGAGGGCCATTTAGTCTGCTTCATATTTCACTTTTTACAATAATTACTAGCTTTTTCCAGCGGGTTTACTCACGTGAATATCAGAAATTGTCCCAAAGAATGTAAAATGCGTTATGTGGAAATTGCGGATCTATTTTATTAACAAACTACCTTGTGCCAGCGGCTTCGCCCACGTGGTAAGTTTTTCCCGTGTAAATCCCGATCCCGTGGGAATTTCGCAAAATCCTTTCTTAGCGGATGCCTACGTCATAACATCTACCTGCATGCCAAATTTTAGCCCGATCCGTCCAGTGGTTTGGGCTGTGCGTCAGTCAGTCAGTCAGTCAGTCAGTCACCTTTGAGTTATATATCTTTAAATTAGCTTCTGCGCTCGCTTTCGGTCGCGTTTAGAAACTACGATGCCGTAGACAGACACGTCAAACTTATAACTTACTAGCTTTTTCCCGCGACTATGTACGCGTGGGAGGTTTTTCCCGCGTAAATCCTGATCCTGTGGGGATACCGAAACAATAAGTAGCTTTTGTGTTATTCCAGGATGTCAACTATTTACTTACCAAATTTCATTGCGATCCGTTCAGCAGTTATTGCGTGAAAGAGCAACAAACATACATAAATCCTCACAAAAATATGTATTTATAATATTACTAGCTTCTGCCCGCGACTTCGTACGCGTGGGAACGTTTTCCCGCGCAAATCCCGATCCCGTGGGAATTTCGGGATAAAAAGTAGCCTATGTGTTATTCCAGAATATCAACTATCTACTTACTAAATTTCATTCAGATCCGTTCAGTAGTTTTTGCGTGAAAGAGTAACAAACATCCATCCATCCTCACAAACTTTCACATTTATAATATTAGTAGGATAGGATAGGATAGTAGGATTAGTAGGATAGTAGGACTAGCAACCCAGCCCGGCTACGCACGGACTCGGTCTACAAATTCTCACAAAAAATTATACGTTGAAACCTGCTTCATGAATCACTCTATTTCTCCACTCTATATAAATCTGTTCAGTGGTTTTTGAGTTTGTCGAGAACATACAGACAGACAGATGCAGTGTGAGAATTTGTTTGAAAATATGTAAGGATTATTATATAAACTATTAAACCTAACTATGGACATAATTATAAAAATAATACAAAATTTTGCCGTCGAAATTCTCTTTCACATTGCTGTTGTCCGAAAACGTGCCCAGAAGATTCGCAGCATTGTCATTCAACGGCAATTTTAGTCTTTGGGCAAAGAACAGCCCTCTGGTCACGCAACGAATCAATCAATTAGATTTATGTTATTTTTATTACTTTAATATGACTCAAAAGATGCCAACAAACCAATTCACAGTTTAACAGATTTTGTGAGTACATAAATTAAGACTTCCTGACTATCGAGGCAATCTTCTCGAAATAAATGTAACGCGTTTATAAAAATTGCAGAAAAGTCATCATTAGCCTTTTACCAACTATATATATACAAATGACAACCGTCACCAAAGAATCTGTGCGTTCCGAAGCACAACTGAATCTCGATATGTTGAAATATTCACCCATCCACAAATCGACCTTGGTAAGTGGTGATTAACGTTGAAGTTCAGAGAAGTGGGGCTATTATTATTTAGACACGAGCTCTTATTTTTCCTTGTTATAAACGCGTTTATAATAGCTTTAATAGTAATGATCATCATGAACAAAATAAATTATCAAAATTGATCCAGTTCAGTCTCCAATTGCATTCCTAACATTACGAGTCTATAACTGCTTTTAAATTGAATGTATGATGGTAGCAAAAGTAATATTGATGGTAAACAAGTACAGTCAACACCACAGGCACTTAAATGATGATTGAGGGCTCTACAGTCTCAATTTCATATGTGTTAAATGGTATTGTTAACACCTCCTACTTGACGCTTGAGTTTAGATTTGGCCTTTGCGGCATGTATAGTTGAAAGTATATGGTTTTCGTAGGATTTGTCCTTTTATTTATTTATTTACACTTCATTTACAGTATAAATGCGGATTTAATGCCGTAGGCATTCTTTACCAGTCTACTATGAGTGATGAACTATTAAATTTTTTCTCAGGGTATATAAGTAGTTGGAGCAGTTGAAGGCCTAGGCTTTAGCTTTTAAGATCCAAGAATCTCTTTTAGTCGTGTATGGAGTACTGCTCTCATCTTTGGGATGGATCTGCTAAATACCAACTGGACGCGCTTGAGTCTATCGAGAAGCGGGTCAAGAGACTCATTGGCACTGGTCGAGTCAAAGCTCCAGAGCCTTGAACATCGACTGCGAATTGCAAGTCTACCGATTTTCTATCGGTTACATTTCGTGGAGTGTGCATTAGAATTACACAATCTAATTCCACCAAGCCCGTTCCATCATCGGACTACAACACAAAGGGCGATGCGCCATCGTTACAAGGTGACCAATGTGACCATCCCACCCATACGCACTAAACTTTTTGTGGAATACTTTCATTGTGCGTACTGCTAAGGAGTGGAATTTCCTGCCTGAGTCTGTGTTTCCCGATAGCTATAACCTAGGGGTCTAAGTCAAGAGTGAAAATGTTACTAGGTGCGTGCTCCATCTTTGTCCACATCATCACTTACCATCAGGTGAGATGGCGGACAAACGCGAGCTTATTATCAATAAATAAATAAAAAAAAAATTAAATACATGAATATTCGTCCGCTTTTTCTGCTGACTACACATTCCAATAAGAAATAAATAAACCATAAACAAATGATCTTCAGAAAACCATTAAAACAAAAGTGGTTTGAGTAGCAGCTGATAGAATCATCATGAGATGGGATGCTGCAACGATTAACTTGTAGTTAAATTGAGATGTTATCTGTTATGAGCATACGTTTTCATTAACTTGTGTAATAGCTTCCAGAGATATCTTGCTTTTTGAGATGATAGATTACAATATGTGAGATTAAGTGTTATAAGTAAAATGATTGTTTTTCTGAATAGTTTTGCCTTGGAATTTAATTTCAGAAAAATAAAATCGACGCAATTTTATTACGATCTAGTCAAACTTGTTTTATTTTTATGTATACTGAATATACAACTATTGAAATGAAAAAAGTATATGTAACTAACATAATAAGCATATAAAGTCCCCGCGAGGATAATAAATAATTATAATAAATATATTTATTTCCCAAACTATACAAATTATACAATTTTTATTTAAAAAATACTTGTATTTTACAATTTTGTTGTATCGAAGAGAACATTTACATAAAACATTTGAATGCCATAGAAATCTGTACACAAAGCCTCTTAATGTCAGGTCCATCCTATCACTTCAGGAATGCATTATAATGACGATTGAGTTTTGTAAACCTTGTAAATTAATTTATGTTGAATTTTAGTTACGAAAGAAAATGTTATTTACATCTAATTTTCGAATGTTATTTTATAAGTCAGCACATTTTACTTTGATTGTTATTTATAAGTTTACACTAGTATTATATAACCTTACTGTGTAGTACTGTAGCTGTATAGCTCTGTATACAAATATTTTCACGCCAATTCTAAATGGCAGAATGTTAGGCACTGAATTTCTTGTAACATCTCTGCCTACCACATTTTATGCAAATAAATGATTTATGATTATGATTAAACTAGGGTATCTTGTATCTTAAGAGACAGTGTTAAACAAGTAGGCAGACAGGTAATGGGCCCTCATCCACACGCTGGTCTAGTGCAGGTTGATAATTGTCGCATCTTCAAAAAAAAGCCAAAGCAAAGCCCGATTTACACTTCAACAAGTACAGTAGCGAGTTAACTTGCGTCATCGGCGAGTTAAGTTGTTATTGTAGTTTGAACGGCAAAAGCGAGTTAAGTAGTAGTACATTAACAACTTAACTCCCAATGACGCAAGTTAACTCGCTACTGTACTTGTTGAAGTGTAAATCGGGCTTAAGACATGTCCGTTACCTCACAAAGGTTTCCTTCACCGTTACTTAGTTTACCTACGACACAACTCTTCAGTCGTGTTTGTGAGTGCTAGACCACCCCTTCTGTGGTACCTACATCATATGTTTAAGTTTATATGACCAATAAATTTGGTTTAACTGATAATAATCTGTAACTAAAATAATAATTAAAAACTGAAATATTTTCCATAGCTGCCAAAGTTGTCAAACTATTATATTTATTAGTTAAAAGTGAGCTGATTATCAAAATTGACTCTTAAACAATTTTTTTGTTCCATATTTCATGGCATCTGCAAAGTGATAAATGAGATTATATTATACATTTTACATTTATATATAAACTTTCTGAAGCGTGCCTGTACTTGGCGAAAAGTTTGTGAGAAAAAGTCTCTAACATTCCATCAACGGTAGTATAGCGAGGACGATAGTCAAAACGTCAAAAATGTATGTATTGAATTGACAAGCGCTGTCAAAATGTTACGTGATCTAACTCATATATTTTGACACTAGCTGTGCGTTCGACTTCGTTTGCGTCGGATGTCTATTCCACAGGAATTCCGGGATAAAAAGTAGCTTAAATCTAGTCCTATAGCTTTCTCTATCTTCCAGTGCTCGTTTGCTGCCACGGCACCGACAAATAGATAGACAGACAGGTAAACGTTTATTTAAATTGGTTGTTTTAAAAAATACTTGGAAAAACCCAGTAATTTTAAAATCACAGACAGAGGTAGTATGGGTAGAAGATTTCTACAGTCACATTCGCTGATATTTTTTTAAATTATTAATAGATTTCTACAGTCACATTCGCTGATATTTTTTTAAATTATTAATTTATTGTATTGCTATACAATTGGGCGTAATTCCAATATTTTGAAATCCAAAATAAGTTATTGTAATATTTATTGAATCATAATGTAATTTATTTTAAGGTAAGTAATTTAATTTATTGTGGTTTGACTGAAACTTAATATGATTTTAATGTCGCTAACTATATCTGAATTCAATTAACTATGTATTAACTAAAATAATGGCCATGCCTGTAAGTGGCGTATTTACATACACACTCAAAGACATTTTTCTTCACTATGTTTGTAATTGTAAATATGTTGTTGGCATGCCTTAACAATATACATAAAAAGTATAATTGCACGTTGTCTTGAGCCTCTGGTTCTTCTAAGGTCGCAAAACTTGATCAGACATCCCACGCAGACTAATTAACAGGGTCTATTTATATCGTTGAGTTAAGCATTGCTCATAAGCTAAGCATACAGGCTAATTAGTTATGCAACGACGGTCCTAGGATTCTAGGAGATAAGCGTAAATCGAGTACTAATTCTTCAGGCATTACACATATCCGTAAATAAGAGACAAACATCATATTTATTTGCTTTTTTTCAATAGCTTATTAACTAATATTCTTCAATGCAGCACCCAACTGTCTATGCAGGTCCCGACTGAAACTACATATTTAATTTAAAACAACTACATACTTAAAAAAAATTCCTCAATTATTTCGGCTTGTAATGTAGGTAGGTACCCAAGAGTTTGCGGGACGGCGGGCCGGGGTTGCGGGAGTGTTCTAACGACATACCGCGGCCCCGGAACTTAAGGGCAGCTCAGGGAACAGGGTGGGGAAGAGCGGGAGAAGTCATTAGATAATTTTCTCACCCGAAAAAATAGGTACCCAAGAGATTGGCAGAATTTGCATTTGGCCAAAGTAATAGCCAAAGCTGCTCGACACTTCCCGTGATCTAAAAGGCTGGCGTTTTGGGTAAAGCAGTCTTTTCAAAATTTATTTAAACCATTTTGATAATTCAACAGCTTAATTGCGTAAAATAAAAATGAATGCAAAAAGTCGCAAATGCTTTTTTTACATTATGACAATGCAGCTGTATTTAGTTAATGAATATTATGCAAATATAACCGTGCTTACTTGATATTTAAGTCGGTAATATGTAAATAGGCACCTGAATGATTTTTGAAAAGTATACCTACCATAATAAGTTATCTACTTACGGTCCTCACTCATCCATACCAGTCTTTAAAACAAAAAGCACTACAAACGCATTTCACCCTCCAAGCGTTAGCCGAAAAACAGGAGTTGGCAAATAGCCTAAATGACCTTAAGAAAGCATTACAACATGTGTTTACCACACAGGATCGAATACGCCTAGCACATCTTTTGCGGATATGGTCAAAAAGGGAACCAACAGTTTTATTCGTCCTTAGTTCCGTTGCGATTTATCCCAGTGATAGTTCAAAGACGAGTGACGAAACTAAAAATATTATCCAAAAAATAATAAGTATGCCCTGAGGATATGAAACTAAAAGTTCGAGGAGTTCTCAAGACAAGAAACGGAGGTGTAATCATCAGCATTGAGTCCAGATCTGACATTGAAAAAGTGAAACAAATAGTACAACTTGCTTCAAAAGGCCTTACTGCTGATGAACCAAATAAGCGCAAGCCTCGTATCATAGTTTTAGGAGTTCTTGCATCTATGGATGAGAGTGAGGTCTATAAATGCATCTACGAGCAAAATTTTGTACTTAGAGAAAATACCATCATTGACACGAAACGTATTTATGACCTCAATAAAACTCAGTCACAAATCGGGAAAGAAAAGTGAGGCCAATTGCAACTACGTCATCGAGGTCCCTGCGAACATACGCAGAGCCCTCATCACACAGGACAGAGTATTCATGAACTGGATATCCTGCCCAGTAAGAGACTTTACATTGGTCACAAGATGTTTTAAGTGTCAGCAGTATGGGCATGCAGCTAAAACCTGTAAATCAATGGCTTCTACGTGTGGGCATTGCGGAAAAGATGGACACTCAATCCAGGACTGTACAAAGAAGACAGACTCTCCTAAATGGGCAATAAAGCCTCATGAACACAAGACTGGAAATGTTGATTGCCCAGCTAAAAAATCAGCTGAATATAGATTATATTAACTCGATAGACTATGACGGCGCCTAAGAGCGCCACATTTATATTACAGTACAATAAACCATAATCAAAATGATGGAATCATTGTCTATGCTAAGTCATCGCTAAAAGTCACAATAGAACAACCAACCCTACAGGATTGTAATTGCTTAGTTATCAAAATTGGCTCTAATACAGCAATTATTGCTATGTATAGATCTCCAGCCAATAAAAACTTACACTTATTACATAATTCCCTTAACAGTACACTTCAGGCAACATGCTCTTTTCAAAACATAATACTAACAGGTGATATAAATGTAAATATAGGATCTGGATTTTATGATGCAGGCACCCAAGACTATCTTAATATCTGTGCATACCATGGGCTTCTCCCCGCTCACAGATTGCCGAAACAAGAGTGGTTTTTCCCTTGATCACATGTTAATAAAATCAAATCATCAATATATAACGCTTGTCACTAACTCAACGGTCACTGACCATCATGCTGTCCTACTTATCGTAAATTTAACGCTGCCTAAGCTAAATTGCCGTCCGACTAAGTCTAAACTAAACATAAACAGACTCGAATATGATTTATGCAAGATTGACTTCAGTAACGTCTGTAATACTGCTGACCCAAACGTGTCATTATCGTATTTAATAAAATCTGTCCAGCAAGCCATATTACATAATACAATAGAAATATCAATAAGTAAGAAATTGTATAACATTAAACCATGGATCACCCCCGGCCTTATTCGATGCACAAGGCACAGAGACAGACTACATCAAAAGACTAAGAAATACCCTAATAACTTAATTCTTCAAATATCATACAAGAGATACAGAAACTTCTGTGACAATTTATTGAAGAAAATTAAAGTTCATTATGATAAAAACAAATTGTATAGCGCAGGTAAAAACACTAAGCAAATCTGGAAACATATCAAAGACGTCACTCATATCTCAAAACAGCGAATTCACAAAAATACAACACATTCGAGTTCACTATTACTGCTTTTGTCTACCAATGGTGTAAATAACTATTTTGTTAACGTGGGTAAAAACTTGGCTGAAATGAAAACTAACCTAACTGGCTATCAGACAACTCCACCTTTGCACAGTTCGAGCGCTAGAGCTTCATCTTTCGTTATGCTGGACACAGATGAACCCGAAATAGCGCGAATTATCACAGGTTTATAGGACGACTGCGCTGTAGGTTGGGATAGTATAAGCAATAAGATCCTGAAAAGATTCATGCATATTTTTGTTCCTCCTTTAACATTATATATTTCAAATCTGCTTTTCTGAAGGTATCTTTCCTAAATTCCTTAAAAAGGCAGTAGTCATCCCTATTTATAAATCCGGTAGCAAAGATCTAGTTGCTAATTACAGACCAATATCATTACTTCCATCGGTATCTAAAATACTTGAAAAGATTATAAATAGCCGATTAGTTAACTTTCTCCAAAAGACACATTATCTTTCACCCTTCCTTCCCATTCGGTTTCAGAGCGATTATCAACAGCTGACGCGGTGCATAGCCTTACTAATTATTTGACACAGGAACTTGGAAGAGGGAACCACACCTTTGGGATCTTTCTTGATCTAGCCAAGGCATTTGACACTGTTTGTACTACTTCGCTCTTACACAAATTAGAGGCTTTTGGTGTAAGAGGAACGCAGCTAAAACTTTTTGCGGACTACTTAAATGATCGGCATCAATGTGTTAAGATAGATATTACGAGCAATTATCAAAAGAACACTGGATTTGGTTTGCCTCAAGGAAGTATTTTGCCCCCCACATTGTTCTTAATATATATTAACGACCTGTGCAACATTCATTAAGATCAAGACAAAATAATATCATATGCCGACGATACCGCACTTGTATTTACCGCCAAAACTACTGACGAACTATATGAGAAAGCGCAGTCAGGATTTAATGTATTAAACAACTGTTTGAGATATAATTTACTCACATTAAATGCTGACAAAACAAAATACATCTATTTTGTTATGCGCAGGCCTCAATACGCTACTTCTAACCCTCAGCTATACGCCCACGAATGCATAACACCATCTCTGAACATGTATAACTGTCCTACTATATTCCCTACTAACAACATAAAATACCTCGGGATTACGATTGATGATACACTTTTCTTCCGATACCGTATTAAAAACTTAGTCAATCGAGTCCGCAAATTAATATCTGTATTTAAGTAACTACGATCAATCGCGCACTCCAAACTAATCACACAAGTATATCAGGCCCTATGTCAATCCATAGTTCAATATATTTTTTTCCTTCATGGGGTGGCGCTCTGAAAACAAATATACTGCCTCTTGAACGAGCACAAAGGACGATCTTAAAAGTTGAAACCTCCCGCCCCTTTCTCTTTCCTACATCCCTGTTATATAAATCCTGTAATGTACTAACAGTCCGTCAACTTTTCATAATGCACATAGTTTTAAAACAACATACAATGCTTACCTATAATTCGCACATTACTAACAAGAGGCGGAAAGATATAGTCTGCATCTAACATCCGAACTCAAAATTTGTCTTTACACAAAGATTTTATTCATGTTTAGGTCCACTGTTGTATGTATAATAGATTAAATAGAATCTTAAATATTGATAACTTAAATTATTTTAGCTAAAAAAGCAATATATAATTATTTACAAAATATGACATATGACCAGACGGAAGAGTTACTTGCAATATGCAAATGGAATGTTAAACACTAGGAACATATCTTTAACTATTATTATCTAGATTTAGTTTTAGTTATTTCATGGATTATGTATACCTACCACTTACGATAGTTTGTACTTCATCGCCTGAAGCACAGGTTTTTAACGTAGTACAGGCAAATATGTTAATTTTCCTTAATTTTATTAATTCTTAAGACCTTTATTATAACTGTATTTTGCACTATTTCTGAAAATAAACAATTTATTTATTATTTATTAAACAATTTATACATTTGAGATCTCAGCCATCTGTAAATACCCACCTGTAGAACTTATCTATAGTAACATCTAATACGCCTATTTTAGCTTTATCTTATAACTAGCTTCCGCCCGCGACTTCGTCCCCGTGCAAAAAAAAATCCCCCGATTTTGAAACATTCTTCATTACTGCTCCGCTCCTATTGGTGTTAGCGTGATGATATATAGCCTATAGCCTTCCTCGATAAATGGGCTATCTAACACTGAAAGAATTTTTCAAATCAGAACGGTAGTTCCTGAGATTAGCGCGTTCAAGCAAACAAACAAACTCTTCAGCTTTATAATATTAAGTATAGATGGATCCTGCAAACATAGCTTAGTTTGTTTTATTCTATATCGCAAGCCTTTTTATTGTTAAGTTAGTCAAGATCATTAATATAGAATGTCGTAAAGAATGTTTTGAGAATTAACTTAGATGGTTTTAGAGGCAAAAAGAGGCCAAATTAATGATTTGTGCGGATGTTTCACAAGCAACGTGATCATATCATTTAAGAGTTATGTTTTGCATTTTTAATTGAACCACTAGCGTCTGCCTCCAGCTTCGCCCGCGTGTTAAGTTCTGTATCAGATGTTCTAGTTGACGAAATAAATCATAGCCTGTACGTTGCCCAGACATAATAGCTATATAACAAAAAAGTTTCATTCCAATCCGTCAAGAAGTTCCGGAGATTAACTGGTACATACAAACAGACTTTTTTATTCTTGCTCTATTGCTGTTTCGTAACCCTCCTCAATATTAAAAAAAAAAGATATTCAATGTACGGACACACGTTTTTACTGTTTAATTGCTCTTTTATCGGAAATATTTTTTTTTCTTACTGTCAAACAAGTAAAGGGGCTTTCTTCTTTAATCTTTATTGGCAGTTTCTTAAGAAGACAATCTTTCTAATTTTATTTTTGAAAGACAGAGCAAGAATTTAATCACTGAGTCATTAGGTTAGTTATAGTTGCATTATTTAGTTCCTATTTGAGATTAGAATCATACTCGCTGTTTGGTAATTCTACTAATATTATAATTGGTAAAGTTTGTGAGGATATATCTTTGTTCCTCTTTCACTTAAAAACTACTAACGGGTCTGGATAAAATTTGGTTACGAGATAGTTGACATCCTGGAATAACACCTAGGCTACTTTTTATCCCGGAATTCCCCCGGAATTTACGCGGGATAATCCTCTCACGCGAACCGTCGAACGAGCGAAGTCACGGTCTACAGGTAGCACATTAATATTGTTACGAGCTGGGGTTCGGGATAGAAATAATTTACGAAAATTAAACCAAAATTATCACTTTAATTAAATAAAGACAAAATAAAATTAATACAGTTATTCGCACTACAATACTTGTCATTTAACACTTAAATCGCACTGAAATTCACTTGTAGAGTTTCGATGATATCGCCTCGTATCTTCTAATAAGACTACGTCTGCGTTCCTTTGCGATCTATTTACACCCTGATCTGTGTTCTAGAACATTCTTGTAAAATCGACTTACTGCCTATACTGCCAAGAATATTCCAGAAGCTATTCGAGATACTTAGTACTGCTACTCGCCGCCAGGTGGCATTAGTGTCTCGAACGTTCTAGAAGTCGAAGTTTCTCGACATATTCAGTACTGCTACTCACCGCCAGGTGGCGTTAGTGTCTCGAACGTTCTAGATGCCGGTCGAATTTCTCGACGTATTCAGCTAGGCGACTGGCGTAACAATACATATATTTACTGTCTTACCAGTTCTTTGATTTGTGTTCTGAAAGGAGCTCTTGTCTAAAAAATAACAGTGGCACAGGTAGCTCTTCAAGGGTAAGCAACGCTTACAGATATCGCTTCGTGGATGGGAGACCAACGTAATATGTCTCGGAAAGTACGTTTCTGGTGTCCTGAAGTACAAGCTTCTAGCTAGAAGATATTAGATCGTAGGGGTAGAAATCTCCAAATAAGGACATATTTCAACATTTGACAAAGATACCACACACACACTCACACACACTCACACTCCCATTCACACTCACACCACCACACACACTCACACCCACACTCACACTCACACCCCTACACACATTCACACCCCCACACAGAGAGTCATACCAGTATATTTAAAAATTAAAAAAAAAAAAAATTTTTCATTAATATCGTACTTGTTATGCTTATGCTTAAAATGGTTTAATTTAACTTGTTATCTAACAATGATCCTAAGGAAGAGCAGAACTGCCCAATACAAGCATTACTACATGCTTCCTGGGTAGTTCTGGTAACTAATTAATATTGTAAAAACATGTTAAAGAAATAAACTATTTATAATTTTTTGAATTTTGAATTCTAGCTCAGTTTCCGTATTGTGGGAGACTGGTAGGCACCAGACTGATTGTCTTGTTAGTGTAAAACTAATGTATTGCAGTAAGAAAAGAAAAAAAAAAGAAGATTATATGTATTTAGCCGTTGGTTTCGGCTCTTAGTGCATCTTAGACAGTCGTTACGGGTCGTTACGGGTCGCGGGAATGTTCTAACGATGTACGATCTCCTTTGAGGCAGCGAGCCTCCTAGCCGGATCCCCGCCCTGGGACCTCGACGCAAAGCTCCTCGCGTCGCTCTATTCGTGGCGCGCGGAGGCGGTCAAGCGGGGCGAGCGCCTGGTGCCTCGACAGGTTGAGGCACGCAGGGCGGAGCTCCGCCAGGTCCTAGTGGCGGAGTGGCAGACGCGCTTGGCGTAACCCACGGCGGGGCACGCCGCTGTAGCGGCGGTAAGGCCCGTTATGGAGGAGTGGCTCAATAGGAGCCACGGCGCTCTAAGCTTCCGGGTGACGCAGGTGCTTACCGGACACGGGTGCTTCGGGAAGTACCTGTGTCGCATAGGACGGGAGCCGACGTCCCAGTGCCACCATTGCGGTGATCGCCGCGAGGATACGGCGCTGCATACGCTGGCGGAGTGCCCAGCTTGGGCTGAGCAGCGCCGTGACCTGGTCGCGGCCGTAGGGGCTGCGGGAAACCTCTCGCTTCCGGCTGTCGTGTCTACCATGGTCGGGAGCGAGTCAGGTTGGAATGCCGTCGCCACCTTTTGCGAGGCCGTGATGCTCGCAAAGGAGGCGACGGAAAGGGAGAGAGAGGCTGCCTCCTCTCTGCCCTCCCGCAGCAGACGCACGGGGCGTCGGAGGGTGGCCGACTTTCGGCCACCATAGGGCGTGGCCTGCGGACGACAGACTCGGGGCGTCTTGTCGTCTGATCAGCAGCAGGCCTCGGGCGGCAGCGTCGTGTTCCGCGCGCGCCTCTTAGTGGAGTCCTGCGGCCGGGGTGACGGCCGCAGTGGGTGACGGGGCCCGACTGACCATCTGGCGGGCCAATACCCGTCGGGGGGTTAGCGAAGAATGCTTTTGCGACACCCGCCCCTTCCGACACACGGGTACGTGAGGAACACCGGGTTGGTTTTTAGTCAGTAAGAGTCTGACAATCCCCTCCGCCCTTCCCCGAGGACGGAGGGACTTCATGAGAATTTTCCAACCCGACACCAAAAAGAAAAAAAAAAATGTTCTAACGATATACCGCGGCCTCGGATCGTAAGGGCAACTGAAAGAGACGTGTGTGGTTCCCTCCAGTTCCAACCACTCTGTTGTGCCCCATCATTTCTGCTGACTGCTCTTTGTAGCGTGCGTAGAAAATGATCCAAGATCAGCGGTAATCTACCTTCTATTACTCAGCAAAGATATTTTTGCGAATTTAATTGGGATATTTTTGCGTGCCCTTTTGTTAGGCTTTTGTTGACCACAGTCTCATCACATTGCGATGATATCCTTAGCTTAAAAGTTAGACCATATCATCATGTAGTTTAACTTCTCGCAAGATAAAAAGAAGTCAACTAAGAATGATTGGTTGGAATTCTATAAGAAAACACGTTTTGGGAATACTTTCATTGTGCGTACGGCTAAGGAGTGGAATTCCCTGCCGGGGTCTGTGTTTCCTGATAGCTATAACCTAGGGTCTTTAAGTCAAGAGTGAATAGGTTACTTTTAGGTAAGCGTGCTCCATCTTCGACCACATCATCACTTACCATCAGGTGAGATGGTGGTCAAACGCGAACCTATTATCAATACTATAATAATATTTTAATTATTATACAAAGAAAATATTCATTTATATAGGTTTACAAATACACAAACACTGTCTTAATCAAGGATGGTGTACATGTTATTGTTGTCTTTCTATAGCCATACTGGAATAAAGTAATAGAAATTTGATTTTGGACTAATAATAAAACATAGATAGCGTTCTGAAATTTATTAATATGTAATCCTTTGTTGTCTCAACGTTAGGCAAATGTCTCTCCCATTTTTCTAGGTTATCGTCAACCTATCTCTAATTTAAATTAATTAATTGCTGCTGGACTGATTTGGTGACCGAAAATTTAAGCCCAATTTTTTAAAGGAAAATAAAAAATTGGCCTGCTAAATGTAACCCCAACCTATGTATACTTATCTTTACAAGTTGACTAGCCACTCAGGTGCAAATTGGTCCAAGTGTGGCAGCAATTTTCACGCACTCATGTCTTCGAATATCGTACTAGTTTATCCTATACTAGCTCTGCCTGCGACTTCGTTCGCGATGGTATTAATAAATTACCTACGCGATTTATATTCCAATCGTAAGGGAATATACGTGAGGCCCCATACTGGGCCGCATGGTGGATGACGGTCTATTCGTTCTCATAGAGAGAAGGATTACTTATTGTTATTATTGAAGTGAGTGCCTATTTACAATTAAAAGGATCGGCTTCAACAGTGCTATATATAATTGATCGAAAACCGTAGGTATACAAATACAGAATGGCCCGTTTACAGTGGTCCAAAGATTTTTTTCAGCTTGAGAGTATCATAAGTGATCATTTAAAACATACTTTAGCTAAGCGAAAGCTTATGGTTTAGAAATTATGTTTTTTTTTTAATTACCTGAAATTTCAATATTTTTGACACAAAACCACTCTGTAATGAAAAGTACTGGACCGAATCGAATGAAATTTGGTATAAGCATAGTGCCATAATCTACCTATCGCACTATAGGCTCAACTAGTGTAAATAACTAGACTAGATTATTAAAAAAAAATCATGATTTCGAAACCATATGTTTTCGCTTAACTAAAGTATGTTTTAAATTAAATGATCACTTATGATGCTCTCAAGCTGAAAAAATCTTTGGACCACTGTAAACGGGCCACCCTGTATTTCCTGCCTGGGTCGCGTGAATGTTCTAACGAGATACCGCGGCCCCGGAACTTAAGGGCAGCTGAAGGAACAGGTTGGGTTCTAGTCAGTAGAAGTCTGACACTCCCTTCTGCTTCAACCAGAGCTGGAGAAGTCATTCGATGATTTTCCCACCTGGAAAAAGGATATATGTATATTTTTCCAAATCTTGAAAGACTTATTTGTTACTTGCTTGCTTACTTTTGCCCACAACTTTGTTCGCGTGATAAATGATTTTTATTTAGCAAATTGGTTGTTAAATAAGACTTTTACACGTCATTTTTTTCGTAAAATTAAACTAGATGAGGCCGGTGTTTCCTAATTGACTACCCTGAGAAGAAACACCGAAACAAACTCAGATTAAATTATATGGGAACTTTGTAGGGTACAGTCTGAAGAAATCTTTTGAGGAAAGATGCACACAGATTTGAGTGGGCCTGTCCAGACAGAGCAAGTGTTTGTCAGTTGACGTGTAGCTCAACTTAGAACTTTAAGGAGCTCAACGATTTGACGAGCAATACCAAAGTACGGACGTTTAGGTAGGCCGCAAAAGGTACTTAAATTACTGTTCACAATAGGTGACAGAGAATGTGCAGATTTTTCCCGCGTAAATCCTGATCCCTTAAGGATTTCAACGAAGGGATCATTTCAAATTTCGTTCAAAACCGTTTAGTAGTTCTTGCGTTTGTAGGGTACAGTCTGAAGAAATCTTTTGAGGAAAGATGCAAACAGATTTGAGTGGGCCTGTCCAGACAGTGCAAGTGTTTGTCAAATGACGTGTAGCTCAACTTAGAACTTTAAGGAGCTCAACGATTTGACGAACAATACCAAAGTACGGACGTTTAGGTAGGCCGCAAAAGGCACTCAAACTATTCACAATGGGTGACAAAGAATGTGCAGATTTTTCCCGCGTAAATCTTGATCCCGTAAGGATTTCAACGAAGGGATCATTTCCGTTCAAAACCGTTTAGTAGTTCTTGCGAGTAAGAGTAACAAACACCAAACATCTATACATCCATCCTCACATACTTTCGCACATATAATAATATGAGTAACTAAGATAGTAGACTTCAAAGATTTATTTGTTTATTTATTTATTTATTAAGGAATAACAAACAGTAACACATTTTTTATAAACTATAAAAACATAGCAGATAAATGTTACTAAATATGCACTCACACCGTTATCCACAAATTATACATTAGGGTCATGACATAAGTTTTAAAATGTATTTTTTTTCCTAACCAAAGTGTGCTATATTATACAAAACAATATTACTTCCTTAATGATGCATATTATTTTGTTATCATTAAGCTAAAGTAAATAAATTCAATAATTTAAATAAAATTAGTGTTAATATTAATTAAATTATTTCTTATAATTATCACAATTCTATTATTATATTAAAAAAATCAAAATATTTCACTCATTTGTAATTACATAATATTAAAAATAACTACAACTCTTTAAGTATCTGTATGAGACCATTCCGGAATTTAGTTACAGACAGCAAATAAATCTAAATCATTGAACATACTATTATTTAATTAAATTTTTACTTATACGGTAAAGCGGTGCGCGGTTACATCTCATCTGGCAGATATTTTAAGTGGGCCTAGTATTATGAACTTTTCTGTTTATGCCGATGCCGTTACCAATAAAGCTTGAACATACTCCCTTTTAACAGATCGTAACACTTTTGTAAGTATCACTAAAATGAGGCCACTGAAGTTTCTCCTCCGGTGAAATGTTATCGTCGACTGCTGCGCAAGATGTTGAAAGTGCACTTTACTACTATAATAAGAACGTTCAAAATCAATGAGTTGCAATGCAATGGGTTGTAGATAGTTTATATTACGGCTTCAGTGTTCTGTATACAAGTTTATAAAAAGAGGTTATGATTTCACGTTTACTTTATGAAGTCGGTATTCAAGTATTTCTTAATAGATAGCGACTAGATTATAGTACATTGTGTATTAAGGGCGGTAAGTAAGGAATTACGATCGAGGCTCTAGTAGAAGCCCGAAGTCGGAGACCAAGGGCAAGCATTATGGAAAGTGCTACTTATAAAAGATAATTAGTTTTAAGTTTTAAATGACTTACCGACACAGACAAGCCACTACTACGGTTTTATGGGGGTTAGTTTATAAGTCATTTTATCTTACGTCTTACTTCTTATCTTTCTTACTTAATACTTACTTTATATACTTAATTACTAAATATAATATAATACATAATTATAATCTTATCTTACTATCTTACTTCTTACTCTTCTAATTATTTTACTTTACTATTATTACTAATTACTAATATTATAAATGCGAAAGTTTGTGAGGATGGATGGATGTTTGTTACCCTTTCACGCAAAAACTATAGAACGGATCTTAATGAAATTTGGTAGGTAGATAGTTGACATTCTGGAATAACACATAGACTCTTCCCACGGGAAGAGTCTATGTGTTATTCCCACGGGATCGGGATTTACGCGGAAAAACCTCCTACGCGGACGAAGTCGCGAAAGCGGCAGAATCTAGTAAGTACTTACTAAATGTAATATAAAAAAAACAACTATTTATTATTATTGGTCGCATACTCGTATATCAGTACCCACGTATCTAAAAAACAACCATCTCGACGAGGATGGGATTCGAACCCACGCGTGCAGAGCACATTGGATTAGCAGTCCAACGCCTTAACCTCTCGGCCACCTCGTCACGTGAAGACTTTTATAATTATAAGTTCAGTCGATTCCCATATTTATCTGTTTAATGTTCTCTAAACAATAATATAGACATTTTGTCATCCCACCCAGACGCACAACACGGTTTGGGAATACCTTCATTGTGCGTACGGCTAAGGAGTGGAATTCCCTGCCGGAGTCTGTGTTTCCCGACAGCTACAACCTAGGAGTCTTTAAGTCCAGAGTGAATAGGTTACTTTTAGGTAAGCGTGCTCCATCTTCGATCACATTATCACTCACCATCAGGTGAGATAGTGGTCAAGGGCGAACCTATATTTAATAAAAAAAAAAATTGAGTTCGAGTTTGTGACACTTAACCTATTGCAGGCCTAGGTTGGCCGTTGTAAGTATAATCTGGCCAAATGCAGTGTCCTTAACACATCGCGGACGCAATGCCAGTGTGGAGCCCCTGTACAAGATATGCCCCACCTCTCGTCATGTCCATCGTGCACGGCCACCTGCATCTTGCAGGATCTTACAAGGCCAATACAAGAGCTGTGAAGGTAGCTGCGACCAGTGAGCAGCTACCTGAACAGCTCTTGTCAAGGCAGAAGCAACAGATCCATAGAGGTTTGAGCATCGACTCGAAAAGATGAAGAAGAAGATCTTAATTAAAGGACGTACAGGAAAAGTAAACCCTGACTCCCAAAATATATTCTGTGACATTGAAGAGGAGAAAAAAACGACAGGTTGCACTCCGGGAGTGCCGGTAGAAGTGAAAACTTGAATATTAACGTTATGTATTTTTGATATTTTGGAATGGTTAGGGAATAATTTTGCACGAATTGCTTTAATTATCAGTATGCTAAAGTACTATCATTTATGTGGTAGAATACAATATTTATTTATTGCGCTATCGTACACAAACATGACAATTTATATTACATTAAAAAGTTTGCGCAGGCATACATTTTCGCCGCGCCGTAGAAAGAGAGGGGGAGACTTCCTCTCCTACGCCGCGCCGGCTGTCTACTCTCCGTCCGTCTTACGAATTTTCGATCAGGTCACGTGTCCCGACTCGAGTTTAACATTTTTTACCCATTACAAAAAAAGTGCACAACGCCGCTAAAGAAGTTTTCACTTCAAAAAGGGGAATAGTTGACGTTTTGCCATTGAACCTGATAGCAGGAGACAGTGTTGTTGGATTTCTATATCAGAGACAAAGATAAGAAAAATCTCTCTAGGTTTTGACAAATTTAATAAAATAAAATAATTATCGTCTCAGATTATCGTCCAAGATATTGTTAAGATATTTGACGATAATCTAGACTTCTCTGTGCTTCGAAAAGCACCTTAAGTCTGTGTCTCTGTGTCTAAATGGAAATGGAGCAAACTCAATACTTTTGAGTCTTAACAACCGATGAAAATTGTGCGAGCTGTAATTTGTACAGCATTTACAGTCGTTACGTGTATTCGTCAGAAGCTCTGACGCTGATATTGCCAAGAGGTATCATGTTAAACAGCTTCTAGGTTATGGAGGTAAGAAAGGCAGCTTTTAAAACACATACGCACAAAACGTTTTGGGAATACTTTCATTGTGCGTACGGCTAAGGAGTGGAATTACCTGCCGGAGTCTGTGTTTCCCGATAGCTATAACCTAGGGGTCTTCAAGTCAAGAGTGAATAGGTTACATCTAGGTAAGCGTGCTCCATGTTCGGCCACATCATCACTTGCCATCAGGTGAGATGGTGGTCAAACGTGAACCTTATTACCGATCAATAAAAAATAAATACTCAGTTGCATCCAGTTAGACTGGAAGCCGATCTTAATATATTTGGGATATCTAAGGCTAAGTAGACGCTGATGAAATAATAATCGAAATCACGGTTGCTTCATCCGTCACCAATGTTCTATTTCCTGAACCTCAGGCAGTTAAATTTAATTGGGCTACGAGAATAGCACAAATAACAGCAGTTTATTGACTTAAGGCTAAAGACCTAAAATTGAGCACTTCCTTCAATAAGTAGGATGAGGTATTTCAGTACTTATGCACGTTTTCATCGGTTGTTAAGACTTGAAAATAATGAGTTTGCTCCATTTTCGTTTAGACACAGTGACACAGACCATACATAGGTAATAGGTAATATGTATGGTCTGTCTGAGTGTAGTATCTACATATCTAGCATAGAAAAACTAGGAAACATAAAGTTTTAAGAAAATATCTGTAAAAGGACTCACGGTACCTATAAGTACCTGTCAGGTTTGCTGGAAAGTGTATGCTATATCTACATTTTTTCATTATCAATAAACATATTTTTTTATTACGATGAATTTTTTATTCGGAACCATAAATTCATAACTTAAATTAATCAAAAAGAGGAGTGTTATAAGTTTGACATGTCTGTGTGTCTCTCTGTGGCATCATAGCTCCCAAACGAATGGACTGATTATGATGTGATTTTTTGTTAGAAAGCTTACGTGATCGAGATGGTTCTTAGCTTCAATTTATCAAGATCTGTTCAGGTGTTTCAAGTTTATTGGGGGTTAGTTAAAATTTTAAATTTTGTATTCATTAAACGTATTCTCTCGACAGATATAATTAAGTAAATTAAATCAATTAATAATATTTGCAGAAATAGTAAATATTGCGTATTAAAAATAAAACGAATCAGCTGATATTTACAATAATTTATTATTTAATAATTCAACCATTTTTTTTAAATCATATCTTTCCTCTCACTTGAGGCATGAATTAAAATGACTAGGTAATTGATAGTTTTGTAATCCTTGTTGACTTTATTATCAAAAAATATTATTTACTAACTTATGCCCACGAATTCATTCGCATGGGAGGGTTTCCCGTGTAAATCCCGATCCCGTGGGAATTTCAGGATAAAAAGTAGCCTATATGTTATTCCAGGATATCAACTATCTACTCACCAATTTTCATTCAGATCCGTTTAGTAGTTTTTGCGTGAAAGACTAACAAACATCCATCCACCCTCACAAACTTTCACATTCAATTCTAAAAGGATTCAGAATGGGTCGCTACACTGAATGTATTGTAATTGTAACATCTCTATCTACCACATATTATGCAAATAAATTGATTTTGAAACTACCTTTTTTCCGGGTGGGAAAATCATCGTATGACTTCTCCTCCTCTGGGTTAAGCGGAAGGGAGTGTCAGATTCTACTGACTAAAAAAAACACCCTGTTCCGGGGCCGCGGTATCTCGTTAAAACATTCCCGCAACCCCAGTAGGCAATAACCCTATGGGGCCCGTCACTTGTGCTAACAACTCTTTGGAGGCGCGCGTGGAACATGACGCGCCGCCGCGCGCCGACCCGGGTCTGGTCCTTACCGGACGGTGAGCTACCCCATAGGGCCATTAACTGACGAGGTTACGGGAAAGTTCTAACGTAATACTGCGACCCTGGAACTGAAGGGCAGCTGAAGGAACAGGGTAGGTTTTTAGTCAGTAGAAGTCTGGCACACCCTTCCGTTTCACCCAGGGCGGGAGAAATCATTCTATGATTTTCCCAGCCAGGAAAAATAAAAAGAAACCCCTGCTCAACGTCCGTAAGCCCGCGCCTACGGTGTAGCGGTGGCCAGAGATCGGAGTATGAAACTAGCTAGCAACACATCTGTTTTTATGTTTTAAGAACTTGCATGTACACAATGTATCTCAGTATTATAAGTAGGTATATCTGTCACCAAAAAATCCAAATTAAATTCCCACGAATTCTAGGACCCACTTGAAAGTATGCTAGCAGACACTTAAGTACCTAATTATTTCGTTCACATACTGACCTAAATAAGTGTTACAGCTGTATTATTTACAGCATTTCGCACTTGACCGTATTTTTCCTCATATTATCTGTGCTATAAAGCTGGTGACCCACTTTTGTAGCTTATTCCGTTCTTTTGATTCATCGACTGTAATTTGTTTATTTTGACAAGAATCATTAAATTCTGGTACACCATGTGGTCACCATAAGTTCGGAGCGAAATATCGCATTGATATAATGAGCTGTTAGAATTAAAATAGGTTTTATGAACTGAAACAGAGGTGGTCTTGGAAACTATTAGTATAGGTACGATAAAATGTTCTTACTTAATATTGTAAATGCGAGTTTGTGAGGATAGATGAATGGATCATGGAATAGATGAATAAGGTTGGAATGGTAATCTGGGCGTGGCAAGCGCGCCACATTTATGATAGGAAAATCATAGCTCGACCAATTAATTTATTCACCGCGTTTAGTGCGCTTCGGATTACTTCGGAACACAGAGCTCTGCTTTAAAATGCCGTGTTGTGCAATTATAACCTGTAAAACAAAAAGTTAGAACGCAAGTATAAAGCGAGGAGGTATATCTTTCCATCGGTAAGTCGAAAATAACATTTAATTATAATTTTATTTGTAAAAAACATAAAAATATTCTGATCACTATGAAATTCCCAACATTAACAACATTATTGTGTACTCGCTTAATCACGCAATGACCAAGTCCGCTTACAATGTACTGCATGCGTTGTATCCTCCACACTTCAACCATTGACGTTTTTTGCCTTGATTGGCCGTGATGCACGGCGCATGTTTATCGACAGTGAGTTACAATCAGTAGCAAGCTCTCGATTTAAGTGTGTGTAATTTATTTGTGTATGTAATTCACATACGTAACGGGGCCTCTTGCTTGTAGTGGAGCTAAATAGTGGGAGACAAGCGGCGACACGCGTTCTCATACAAATCAGGAACTACTTCCTTTCTAACCTCTTTTATCTGTTCTGTGGTATGGACGTTTGTTAGTTTTTCACATAAAAACTACTGAACGGATCTTAATGAAATTTGTTATGTAGATAGTTGACATCCTGGAATACTACATAAGCTATTTTTTCGGGTGGGAAAATCATCGAATGATTTCTCCCGCTCGGGGTAGAGCAGAAGGGAGTGTCAGACTTCTACTGACTAAAAACCCACCCTGTTCCTTCAGCTGCCCTTAAGTTCCGGGGCCGCGGTATCTTATTAAAATATTCTCGCAACCCCGGCAGGAAGAATTCCGTATACTAGATTTACTTTTTGTATCCATTGAAATATTGTAAGGTGTACGATAAAGTATTAAAATATATATATACACATTCAATGGTCCCCACCATTGAATGTGTATTCATATGGTACTTCGATCAACAGTTGATAATTGATCGAAGTTGGGGTAAGACAACATGCCACATCGTAAACAAACGAATTATCTGTGTATACAAACAAACCTCCCAAGACTTTATTTAATTCAAGATTATGTATTAGCGCAAAATTTGAATTTGATATCGTTCTATCGCAACTTCCTTGTAAATATTTATATCGCTGCCGCAGAATAGATACTGCCTAATCTGATCGAAACTGTAATTGTTTCGAGAATTCTAAATGTTTTATGGTTTGTTTATGAAACTGCATCGAATTCTATGGAAATTTTAGTTCCAGTAATAATGTAATTGATCTAATCTTATCTGTTACTTCAGTGGCCTATGCGTTGTGGACAAAGGCCACTGAACGTACTCAAATACCCTTTCTTTGGCATTGTTCGTCAAGTCATTGAGCTCCTTAGTAGTCTAAAGTTAAGCTTGCAGACTAACTGACAAAAGCTTGCACTGACGGGACGGATCTATTCAAATTTGTGTAGTTTCTATCCTCAAACGCCATTTCAGACTGTAATTAGCACAATCTTCATGACCTGTTGTGTATTTGTGAACTATGTAGGTGGTTATATTCGACTTAAATGTGATCGTCTCGCAGTTTGAGTACTCTTTGCGGCCTACCCAAATGTCCTTACCTTGGTATTGTTCGTCGAATAGTTAAGCTTCTTAAAGGTCTAAGTTGAGCTATACGTTATTTGACAAATGCTTGCACTGTTTGGACAGGCCCACTCAAATCTGTGAGCATCTTTCCACAAAAGATCGCCTCAGATTGTAACCTACAATGTTCCCATAATTTGACCAGTGTAGATTGTATGGACTTCAAAAGAGACTGAGTTTGTTTCTGTGTTTGTTTTTGTGTGTGTTGAAACACTGGGCTCATCTAGTTTAAACTTACGAAAAAAATTACGTGTAAAAGTGTTATTTAATAACAAATTTGTAAAATTCATTTAACAAAATCTGCTTAGATTTTACCCAAATATGTCGGGGTTAGCTTCCAGCTTAACCGAATAAAACTAAGTAGTGTTTTACAAAACGTGACTGCCAATCTGACTTCCACAATGCTAGAGGATACACCTTGGCATGATTGGAGTCAGATTTTTTATCCAAGCGTGTCTCTTCTCCGCAAAAAGGAGCCAATTCCAACCAGGCTCTTAATTTCCGCGATGTAACCGTGCCGATAAGCGATCGTATTGAGCTTCTTGGGGTAACACTGACCTCCACCCTCAATTTTAGTCCGTTCATCGAGGCTAAGGCTCAGCTAGCAGCAAAAAAGTTGGGAATCCTAGCAAAGGTGAGACGCTACCTCACACTGGAACAGTTGCTCAATCTATATCAACCAAGCCCAGGTTCGGTCGTGTATGGGGTATTGCTCGGACTACAAGACAAACGGCGATGCGCCATCGTTTCATGGTGGATATTCCACCCATACGATACGCACAAAACGTTTTGAGAATACTTTCCTTGTGCGTACGGCTAAGGAGTGGAATTCCCTGCCGGAGTCTGTGTTTCCTGACCTGGGGGTCTTTAAGTCAAGAGTGAATAGGTTATTTCTAGGCTAGCGTGCTTCATATTCGACCACATCATCACTTACCATCAGGTGAGATGGTGATCAAACGCGAGCCTAATACAAAAAAAAAAAATATCTTCCCACAACCCGTAAAGTCTGTCAAAAGTGTACTAATAAGTAAGAAAATCTAATATCTAAAATCTAATAAGTAAGACAACGTGATCTTAATTCATTATACCAATACTACTTATTAAATAACATCAGTATAATATCTCGAAATGTCAGTGTATTAGTTTTACCCGTAGCAAAAAACCAATCAACTTTATGTATAGTTTTGATGATAAAATTATTGAAAGAGTCCATGTAGTCAGAGATCTTGGTATAATGCTCGACTCCAAATTACTGTTTTCTGAACATATTGACAACATAGTCAGTAAAGCTTCCCGTAATCTTGGCTTTGTAATGCGCACCTGTAAACCATTCAGAAACCTTCATAGTCTTAAGATTGTATACTGTGCCTATGTCCGAAGCATTCTAGAGTATTGTAGTCCAATCTGGTCGCCTCAATATAATGCGTATATTTCTAGAATAGAAAATCTCCAAAAACGGTTTGTAAATTTTTTAAACTTTAAAGGTAACAAGCGTCATGCTTCTTATCTCGCAGACTCTAGTCACTATAACTTGCTGCCCCTCAATGATAGACGTAAAATGTTGGATATGCTACTATTATTTGATATCTTTCGTGGTGAGATCGACAGCGGTGACCTTTTGTCATGCATAGAATTTTGCACGCAAAGGTCTCGCACAAGACACATTCACTTATTTAGTGTACCTTTACACCGGTCCAATTATGGCCAAAATGCTGTTATGACTCTACTGCCTCGCTTATACATAGACAAATTTGAAAATCTGGATATATTCCAGCTATCTAAGGTATCTTATCGTAAATCTGTTGTAAAAATACTCACCAGTAAGTAAATAATATTCGTATATTATTATTATTTACCAGTTGTTATATTTCCTTTTATTTTTACTTTGGTTGTATAGTTAAAATTTTAGAACTACTATACTGTCTAGTTTAACATGCATGTTGTGCAACTCTATAATAGGCTTCAGAACCCCATGTGACATTGTTATTATATAATGAGAATTGTAAAAAAAGCTGTTGAGTTTCCTATGAATAAATAATTAAATTTTTTTTTAACAAAAATTAAAACCGACTTCCCTAAAAAAGACTGCAAAGTGAAAAATAACTTTAAAATCGGAAGGCGGTGTCAAAAACGAAAATTGTACAAAACTAAAGACATCGACTACCGAAATTAAAGTTATTTGCACTGTGATGGGCATAAAGTGTTTTACGACCATATCCAAGTAATCGAATCGCAACCAATGAAATACTTATTATTGAGTAGTTTTAGTAGCCATCCGTGGTCTTCGTCATCAGTTCCACTTCACCAAATGGTGCTTTTCGAGAGCAACTGCATAAGTCACTATGAAAAATACCCAAATCGCTATAGGTGTGCCTATAATATTTGAAGAGTTCTCTCGATTTCTCAAGGTTTCCATTATCAGATCCTGATTTCGTAACAATGGGACCAACTAGAAAGTATACCCTCTCAAACAAAGAAAGTATTTTCCAAATCGGTCCAGCCGTCTTTGAGTTATGAGGTAACATACATAAAAAAAGTTCAAGACGAACTGAGAACCTCCTCCTTTTTTGAAGTCGGTTAAAAAACAAATGACAGTCAGGACCAAAGATGTACGGAGAGATCTCGATATGTTAGGATGGTCACTCATCGATGGAAAGAGCTCCGCAACCTTGAAGATCTAACCGTGCAGATATTATTATTTAGCTACGAGCTAGACCTTCATCATAATAAAGTAATTTATTTATTATTACTTACTGAGAAAACCTTTAACCGCAAACAATATAAATAGCCCCATATACCCGACCTCGTAACACAAATAATGCGTACGCGCATAAGCATAATATATCATAATAAACTACATGAAACCTTATAAAATTAATTTATTGTCATAAGGCGGCCATATTTGATTGAGCGTCGCGTTCCTCATAAATCAGTGATGTGAAGGATGGTCGTAAATATTTCGTGATTGCTATTTTATTGAGTTTTAGTCACGTGAAAGTAATTATATTAATATTAGGACCAGATAAATTTACCTAAACATCGTGCGAGCGATTTTGCAGCAAAATCGATAGATTTAAATAAATCTTTATAATCCTATAAATCTTTTTAATACAATCAATAGGACAACAAAGGGGAACAATAGGAGTCAATTCGAACCGGCTCCTACTTTCCGAGATGTAACCGTGCCGATTACCAATCGTATCGAGCTTCTTGGGGTAACATTAACTTCTGCCCTCAATTTTGGCCCGTTTATCGAGGCTAATCCTCAACTAGCTTCAAAAAAGTTGGGAATCCTAGCAAAGGTGAGACGGTACTTCACACAGGAACAGCTACTCAATCTCTATCAAGTCCAGGTTCGGTCGTGTATGGAGTATTGCTCTCATCTTTGGGATGGATCTGCCAAATACCAGCTTGATGCACTTGAGTCTATAGAGAAACGGGCCAAAAGGCTCATCGGCAACAATGCACTGGTCGAATCAAAGCTCCAGAGCCTTGAACATCGACGAAGAGTTGCTAATTTTCTATAATTATCATCATCTGATAACTGCTTAGCTTTTTTCAACTATGTTGAGATCGACTTTAGGTAAGTCCATGTATGAAACTGCGTTCTTGTTTAACATAGATCAACTGCCGATCTGACTTCCATAAACCAGTAGCTGGGTAGGACGACACCCCTGGATCAGACCATGGTCAGATTCTCTGGCCGTGACTTAATGTCCTAAGTCCCCTAGATGGGGCAGAGGGTGTCTACAGTGCTCCGCCATCGCGTTCTGTCTTGGGCTACGCGTTTCAAGTCAGGCCACGTTAACCCGATTTTCTTCAACTCCGCCGCTACTGAACGCTTCCAAGTAAGCTTTAGACGGCCATGCTTCCACGTCCACTTGTCTAGGGATGTAGCTGGGGTCCCTTCGGAGAGTGTGGCCAATCCAAAGACCACTTGCGATGAGCGATTTGCTGTCCGATCGGTATCTCCTGGCAGACTTCCAGTAGGTATTCGTTGGTTATCTTTTCGGGCCAGAAGATACCAGATACAACTACCCGTACCGGCTGTCAAAGCTATCTAAGTGATAGCCGGGACCAACGGCTTCACTTTAAGATTGTCAACCATCCACGAATCGACCTTGGACAGCGTTGCTTAACTGCTCTGCTGCTGGCTATTATTATTAAGCCACGGTTTCTTCCTAACTTATCTTCCTATAAACTCTCGATATATTATTATGACCTTATTTTTAGTAAACTAAAATAGATACGTGTCACATTATTGTTTTTATAATAGGCTCGCGTTTGAACATCTTTTTAACTGATGGACAGCGATGATGTGGTCAGAGATGTAAAACGTTTACCTAGAAGTAACCTATTCATTCTTCATGTACAATATTTTTGCATAAATAAGGTAAGTATAACAATATTTTATCAATGTAAATACATAGCTGGCCCGACAAACGTTGTTTTTACCAACTTCCAAAAAAAGAGGAGGTTCTTAGTTCGTTGGAATCTCTTTTTTTATGTATGTTCCCCGATTAGTCGAAGACGGCTGGACTGATTTGGATAATTCTTTTTGCGTTTTAATAGGGTATACTTTCCAACTAACCACTAACTAGCTTGTGCAGTTGCTTTCGAATAGCACCATTTGGTGAAGTGGAACTGATTATGAAGACCATAGATGGCCACCTGAACTACTCAATAATAAGTATTTCATGGGTTGCGATTCGATTACTTGAATATGGTTGTTAAGCACTTTATGTTCGTCACAATATATATGGTGAAGTGGAGCTGATGGTGAAGTACCAGGAGAACTCCTCAAAAATTAACGGCTCTGCATCGGGAAAAGCAATATTTTATAAAAAGGTGATACGAAGTTGAAATTTAGGCTTTTGTAACTACTTAGATAAATTACAAACCGACCCACCGACCCAGTAAAAAACATAAAAAGACTCAAAAAAAATAAAACCGCCTTCCATCTCAAAACACTGCAAATCCAAAATTAACTTTAATCTCGGAAGTCGGTTGCAAAAGCGAAAATAGAAAACAAAAACACCGACTTGATGAATAAGAAAATGATAATGAAATAATGATGTTTATTTTGCAAATGGGTTATAAATAACACTTTTCCACGTCATTTTTTTTTCGTAAATGTAAACTAGATGAGGCCAGTGTTTCCTAACTGACTACTCTGAGAAGAAACACTGAAACAAACTCAGAGGTCAACGTCTCTTTTAAAGCCCATACAATGTGTAGTAATCAAATCATATGAGAGCCATGTAGGTTTATGCCTGTGGCGCCCTTTAAAGGACAGAATGATACAGATTTGAGCAGGCCCGTCCAAACAGTGTAAGCATTTGTAAAGTGTAAAGCAAGCGTAAAGCAGTGTAAAGATCTTTGATAGCCATAAACACAACCAAGCAATGTGACCCCAGACTTGCCAAGGGGTAACATGTTACCCAGTAACTGTGTAGTAGAGGTTAGATAGGCAGTTGCTGTATGTAAAATACTAAATTAAATAGTCATTTGTTTGGAACAAAACACAAATGACTAACCTTTTTTATCGATATTTTCTATAACATGTACAAAACTTTGTACCAAAAATGATATCGTCGGTTGAAAAATAAAGTGATCTTTGACATTACATAACAAGTTAAAATCGAGAAAAAGACGATGGCTTACCTAGCTTCCTACTTCCACAGTAGGTCAAGTTATTTTACCGGTAAGGATGAACAAAGACACGCCTAATTAATCTGTTTTTCTTATGAAATTACTTAATTATCTAATAAATTACTCAAAAATCTGATAAAACCATCACACGATCTCAAAAGATTTATACACTTAAGATAAGTGTCGTTGCTTACGCTAATTATAAACTAGGCTCATTTTCATTATGCATCTAACCTTAATTTTTACATCAAGTATGTTTAGTGCCTTGTGTTTCCGTACTTGGAAATGCAATAAATCTGTCACTATCACTACATAATTGGGTATTACACCTATTTTAGATAAGTAGCACAATTTAATCCTTAGGCCCTAACATTATAAACAACTAATAAAATTAAAAAATAAATATTCAATCGATAAGCCCGTTCCATCATCGGACTAGGTACAAGACGAACGGCGATGCGCCATCGTTACATGGTGGACATCCCACCCATTTGCATAAAACGTTTTGGGAATCTTTTCATTGTGCATACGTCTCAGGCACAGAAATCAAAAATATGGGAGAAGTGGTAAGGGGGCGTATCGGTGTCCGCGCGACATGGCCACAGGGCTCATGTCACAGGCAAGTGGCCGTCTCCGCGAACTAGTGCGCTTTCGACCGTGATCGTGATAACATATATGAATGCCGAGTTGTTCTGTGGTATCTTGTAAAAACCGAAGCCAAAATCAAATCTATGTGAATCATGGAATCACTTACCATATGTAAGTACAAGTATTTTACAATATTTGTCTTTAAAATCATGAAAAACAATAAATCGTAAAATATTTCTCGGTTTTACTATGTTATTTTTGTTTTCAAATATCAGAACGACTGTACTACTTTTGCTATATATACATTGCTCCTTAACCACTACCTGAGTTCGTCACTAAGTAACTGGACAAGCAATGTAAAAATAACATACGAAACTGTATTACGCGGATTCATCGCGTAGTGAGGCCGCCACTTCTTACGACGAATTAGTGATGTGCTTGTGCAGATCCACTAACGTAGGCTATCGACAGCAATGTCGATTGACGAATGAAATATTGCTATTATAGTTTAGGGGTTTTTCAACCGACGACAAAAAAAGGAGGAGGTTATCAATTCGACGCGTATATTATTATTATTTTTTTATGTATGATCACCGATTACTCGGAGACGGCTGAACCGATTTGGAAAATTCTTTTTTTGTTTGAAAGGGTATACTTTGAAATTGGTCCCATTGTCACCAAGTCAGGATCTGATGATGGGATCCTGGAGAAATCGAGGCAACTCTTCAAATATTATAGGCACACCTATAGTGATTTGAGTATTTTTATAGTAACTTGTGTAGTTGCATTCGAAAAGCACCATTTGTGAAGTAGACCTGATGATGAAGACCACCGATGGCCACTGGAACTACTCAATATATAAGTAGGAATAATAAGTAGTTCATGTTTTCCGCTTCGATTACTTGAATGTGGTTATTAAGCACAATATGCTCGTCATAATGCATATGGTGAAGTGAAGCTGATGTTGAACTACCAGGAGAACTCCTCAACAAATAACAGCCCAACATTGGGAAAAGCAATATTTTGTAAATGAATATAAGTAGTTGACATTTAGGCTCTTGTAACTAGGTAAATTAAAAATCGACCAACTAAAAAGAATGAAATAAAAATTTTTTATCAAAAAATTAAACCGACTCCCAAAAAACACTGCAAAGTGAAAAATAACTATAATTTCGGAAGTCGGTGCCAAAAACGAAAATACAAAACTAAAGACACCGACTACCGAGTATGTTTAATTTTTTGGTAAAAGTTTTTTATAACATACGGAAACCTCTAAGAAAATATGTTTAACTTTTATTTTACATAAGATGACAGAAATAAAAATACGTTGAAATGTCAAGTGTACAAAAAAGTAAAAAAAAAATAAACAATTTATTTTACACCCGCAGCATGCGTAAGGAGTTCCGACGTCGCTGTCGCTACAATAGTTTATTTTTCAATCTGTCAACCGTTTTAGCCCGGTGTAAATAATGTTTTTTTACTTATTTTGATTTTTTTACAGAGTGCGTAAATGCGTAACCAATATTCGTAAAGTAAGTTACTTTAATTTTAGGTTAATAATCGGTGGTGTTTTTCGGTTTAGAATTATCGCATGTTATGCCTTATCCTATGTTGCTGTTTCTTTATTTTTTTATGGTTTTTGTATTTAACTTCCGTTTAAGCTTCGAATGCGTTATAATAATCGGCATGGTTCAGATAATATATTTGTGAATTTAGCTTAAAATAAGTCAATATATTCATGCTATTTATTTGTTAGGCATGGATGTGTGTTTGTTTTCATATATTTAACAATTTCTCTACTAACTAGGATTTTTCTTATAACAAAAACCTATTATAACCTACTAAACTATTACCTGCGGGATAATTGCGTAACACACTTACAGTAGGAATCGGTTTCATTATGCTAAATCAACAACACTCACTGTGGTATTTACGTTGTTGAGCAGACCAATATTTCGAACATATGTAGCAATGGATTAGCAATATACGTCAAAATCATTCAGATCTTGATTTATAGTGTGTTACGTAATTATTGCGATGCTTATTATATGGTGACGTTTAGAAGTAGCTTAGGATGTATGTAAATGATAAATAAGTGGTTTTCGTACTTTTCAGCTTCCCAAAAGATGGTAATATAAAAAAGGAATGGATTGATGCCACAGGCATGCCACTTAACTGGTACCCTACAAAAAATAGCACCATAAATGCTCGGTTCACTTCAGCGCAGAAATGTTCCAGCCTGAATGGTCAATTCCAAAATTAAGAGTACAACTGATTTTTGCAGAAGTGGGTTAAATTTTATTTTATTACTGAAAGCTATTCTCATGTTTTAGGGCATTCATAAAATCAGTCATTCAACTTTTCAGGATTCTATACAACCTATACGGCTGGTATGTTCCGATCAAGAGCGTAATGTAAGTTAACATCAACTTCTATTTGACCTATCACTATGATAATTAAATATTAAGATTTAAGTCGAAAGCGCCAGGGTAGCCCTTAATACTTAGTAGGTAGTACTTAATAATAATTATGTAATGTTATGTTCTTAATAATATGTTTATTGTTATTATAATATTTTCTGGACATGCCATTTTAATTTGGTTCATTTTCAGGCGCCCAAAAAAAATGTACAATAACAAATGGAAGAATCGATAACTTTCCGATTTAGTCAATCACTAGCGTATATGTAAAATAAATTGCTTTTGCATAGAACAACGATAGCGACCGATGTTTTTGTGTGGGTAAATTCTAAGGTGCATGGTAAATACACGCTGTGTTTGACGGAATAAGGTTTATTATTGATTGTATAGTACGTTCTGATTTAGGAAATGCGGGTGTGTGCGCGAGTGCGTATCTATTGATTTTATTAAACTGCATGTGTAGTTGTTGCCCCGCCCAGCGCCTAACTGGAGACACACGGTTCCGATATAATTTCTTCTGTTGACCACATCTAGTTATTTATTTTATCTATGGTCTCAGGAGTGGAATTCCCCAGAATCTGTGTCTCTTGACAGCTATAATTAGGGTGTTTTTATGTCAAGGTTACTTTTAGGTAAGCGTGTTTCATCTCCGCCTACATCATCGCTTACCATCAGAGGAGGTGGTGGTCAAACGCGAGCTTATTATCAATAAAACAAACGGAGCGCACTTAAGAACCAGCTTCCCGTCATCAGGAGGTTCTTCTCTGCGGAGCTCTTGGCCAGATAATTTCTCAATTTTAAATCTCCTTGTTTATTCTTTACAGGCTTCCTCAGCGATGACATGGCGGAGACCATTCAGCTGTGCTGCAATGAAGCTGCAGGGTTTGCGAGAAACCACACACTGGCTGACTGTCAGAAGGACCAGGCGATACCTGCTGAAGTTTCACCTGCCTTCGGGTCCATGTGTCTCCTAGCTAAAGCACAGTGCTGTAAGGAATATTTTAAGTAAGTAATTCTGAAGACAGGACATATTTTTCAACAGCATGTATATTATGAACTTCTCTGTCAAGAAAGTACCGGGAAACAATAATACACAAAATGTTAGTTATTCATCAAAAGTTATTTTATCACCTTCAAAGTATGCTCCTTCAGAAACGATATACTTGTGCCAACGAATAATCTAATTGAACTATAATGATATAATAATAATAATAATAATAAATCTTTATTGACATAAAATGAGGATACAAGACACTGTGAAGCCTCTGAATCCCAAACTAGGTTAGAACCTGTATATCAGGAATCAGCGCCTTCTTCCATTTTTCTGTTTTGAATGTCAAAAACCATGTTTACAGAGTATGTTTACAGGTATGAGAGCATGCAAAAAATAACAGATTTTAAATTAAATTGAATTAAAATGAAATAGTTTAAAATAAATTACATTGAATTGGATTAAGTTAAATTAATAAGTTATATTTTATACATTAGTATGAATTATATAAGTGTATAGTGAGTACCTACATGCATGTGTGCTTGATTGTGTGTGTTGTGTGTGTGTGTGAGTATGTCTTATCTGAAATTGGTAGTGATTATATTATATTAAGTGTGGGAACGATTTACATTAAAAATATATATATAGTATATCCACAAGTTATTGCAGTAATTTTTCAGTTTCCTCATAGTCCTGCGTAAGAAGCCAGTCTCTAAGCCTAGATTGGCATTCACGCAAGGAGAGGGGGTAAAAATTTAGAATATTATTTATTTTATTATATAGATGCACCGAAAGAAAAGCCTTTTGCCTTCTTCCTAATGCGGTACGACATCTAACGCAGTTAAGTACTTTAATAATTTTACATTAGTTGCTAAATTTTGTTGGGTCATAGGGAGTACAGATATGTTTACTGGTAATTATATTGTAAATAAAAAGCTGTCTTACAGTAAGGACTTTACAAATCTCATAAAGTGTTTTAGTAGGGAATCTATACGGCTTACGAGTCATAGTTTTAAGCAGGGATCGTTGAGCTCTCTCTAAAAGGATGATATGCGTTTTACATGCGCCTCCCCAAACACCGATACAATAACCAATAACCGACTGAACGAGTGAATAATATACAGAACGAAGAAGATCTAAATTAGCCACGTCCCTAAGGTTTTTAAACGCCCATATTAGCTTTCTTACTCTTGACGCTATCATGTCTATATGCGGCTTCCAGGTTAACTTCTCGTCTAATAATACTCCAAGGTATTTTACTGCAGGGATTTTAGTAATGGTTTGGCAGGAACACTGTTGGTTTGTTGAGAATTCGCATGTGTGAATAGAAATCTCACAGTTCGGCTGCTTTATACGAGAATTACTAAATTGCACTAACGATGTCTTAGCTACATTTAGGGTCAATAAATTAAATCTTAGCCATTGTTGAGCCCTGTGAAGTCCCTTTTCCGCATTTTGTCGTACTTCGTCCCAAGTCTCCCCTTGAAACACAAAAGCTGTGTCATCAGCATACGTAAAAATTTTGCCTTTATGGAGTGACATTTGACACAGGTCATTTATATATACAAGAAAGAGACTGGGACCGAGTATACTGCCCTGAGGGACACCGCAGGTGACAGCAGCGTCAGAACTAACATAATTACTAATTTTGACTTGTTGCTGCTACTTCTTAGGAGATGTTGACTTTGTTGACTCGTCGACTGCTGCGCCGCGAAAGTCAACGAGTCAACATCGCCTAATGGTGAACGCAGACCTAGCCGCACCGCACGCGCCGCAGTCTTTGCATTCGAATTCTTTATATGAAGTTCTATGCAACCTCGCACACCTACCCGCGCCGCAGTCGCCGCAGTCCCTGAAACGACCGAACTCCCCTAGCCGCAGCTGATGACGTCATCCGCATGCAGCGCGGATGACGTCATTCGCATCCACGGCGCGCAGTGTTGCCAGAGTTATAAAGTAGACAGAGAATCTCTGTCAACGGTTTATAATAAAATTACTTATTCTCGTATAAATAATTACTTGCTTATTCCCTATTATAGCACCTACAGATAAAATACACAAAAGAGCAAAATACCAATACCAAATACAGATTTTATACAGATTTTTGAATCTTCGGTACAGATAATGCTTTCAAAAATCTGGCAACACTGACGGGAACGACTGTAGAGACTGCGGCGCGGCTAGATGTGCGAGGCCATTAACAAAAAGCGATGACTGCGGGGACTGTAGGGACTGCGGTGCGGCTAGGTCTGCGTTCACCATAAGGATGCTCCGTGGAGGAGCAAAACATCATTATCAAACTCAAAATTATTTTATTTCACATAGGCCTACATAACTAACCAATGTTTTATGAGCCCTCATAAAACATTACAAGTTAGTGCACTGTTCAAAATTGGTCGTTTCACTCGTTTCCTATGCAGAAGAACCAGCAAGAAACAACACGGTTACTCTTATAAAAACATTATTGATTTTCACAATCTTCGCATAATACATACAATTTTATTAGGTATGAGAGGACAATATAGACCAATTGGCATTATACAATGTAATAACTAATCAGTAATGAATCTCAGAGTCTACAACGTGTAACGGAAACCCCATATCTATCCAAAAGGGCTGAAGACAACATCTGGTATGGAGTCTCTATGCACAGTTTCAGCACAAAATAACTGACTCAAAAAATCGATACCAAATTATTGGTTTCATATATTTCTTGAATACCAATAATAACAAACGTGTCACAGCACTACGAGGGTCAATAACTTTCCACGTCACTTGCCAATAACACGATAATTCTTTTCGTTCTTCTTAATTTGAAAAATTCGGTCTCTGGTATCAATGTATTGGAATTTGTAATAAGTTCTACACACGTAGATTTAGGATTACAAAACCCTTGCCATATCGTTTGTTATCATCCAAAGAAGCCATGCACTTGGTATGTATATACCCTTTAAATTACACGTTGTATAGTGTTATCGAATTCACATTAAAAATTAGCTTTACAAAACTGCTAATCGTTATCATCGTGGCTAAATACATGAGCAACTGCACGGGTCATCTTTGGATAGATTAACGTATCAATATTTTTCCGTGCCATGAAAACACGTTAAACCGTTGCCGCGTTGGTCCAGGCTGTTAGTTGTACATTCTTAACTCTCTTTACGGGAAGTCAGAAGCTTGAAAATCTTTCACCAGTCCTACCAAGGAGTATCATGTTACCCAGACTCTGCCTTGTGGAAGCCATAATTACAGTAATTAAATAATACTGTTATTCTAAAGTTAAGTATTACCAAAGGCAGACCAATTAAAGGTGATTTCTAAATAAGAATTTCAACAGTAAAAGCCTCATCCAAATCGGATCAATACTTTTTGAAATAACTGTTTTAGAAACACTCAGGTGATTTTACTTCCATCATCAACTCAGCAATATGAGATGGTGACTATCCGACACATTTGAGAGACAGAATTGCTTTATGATAGTACATTATGTAAAACGTAATAAACGCCCTTAAAGTCGATGGTTTCCCTTGATTTTTTTGGGATTCCATAATTAGATTCTGACTTATACTTTGCATCATCAACTCAGCAACATGAGATGATGATTCAATTGAATTCAATTCATTTATTCAACAACGATTTTTACATCACGTCTGAATTTCTATCTTCATCTTTTTTACACCATATACACGTAGATATAAAAAGTAGACAAAAAAAACAAAACAGGTAATTACCTGTTTTGTTTTTTTTTTGATTGGCACAAATATCTCAATTGTTTTAAAAATTATATGAAAACAATATTCCCTGAGATCCCATCATCAGAGTTTGACTTGTTGATAATGAGACAACCTCAGGAGTACAAGCTTACGAACAAGAACATAATTTTGAAAATCGGTTCACAATTAGCGGAGAAATCGGTGAATACACAATTAAAAAAAATACATATAGCTGAACATGAAAATCCTCATTTTTGGGATTCGGAAACTAAAAAGGGTCGGTGATGTGCAGGTTGAAAAGCAAGAGAAAAGGAGTTACTGCGTGTAAAACATGTTCACGTGCGAAACCGGGCCATGTTGCTAGTTTAATAAAAAAATATTACAATCGGCTCTTTTACTGAATCTGCACCAACTAATTTCAGGTTTAATTTAAAGTAAAAATAACTTTGATTTCGGTAGTCCGTGTATTTTCGTTTATGGCACCGACTTCCGAAATTAAAAACACAAGCATATTTAGCTTAGTTGGAGGGGTTAACAAGATTGCTAGTAATGTGAATTCTACCCACATTGTTAGTTTCCTTTTTTAGAAATAAAAGTTATTTTTCACTTTGCAGTGTTTTTTGGTAGTCGGTTTAATTTTTTGGTAAATAGTTTTTATTTCACTCTTTTTAGTTGGTCGATTTGTAATTTACCTAGTTACAAAAGCCTAAATGTCAACTACTTATAACCTTTTACAAAATATTGCTTTTCCCGATGCTGGGCCGTTAATTGTTGAGGAGTTCTCTTGGTACTTCACCATCAGCTTCTCTTCACCATATGCATTGTGACGAGAATATTGTGCTTAATAACCATATTGAAGTAATCGAAGCGGAACTCATGAAATACTTATTATTGAGTAGTTCCGGTGGCCATCTGTTGTTTTCATCATCAGTTCCACAGAGTTCCACTTCACCAAATAGTACTTTTCGAAAACAACTGCACAAGTTCCTATAAAAAACACTTAAATCACTATAGGTGTGCCTATAATATTTGAAGAGTTCCCTCGATTTCTCCAGGACTCCATCATCAGATCCTGACTTAGTGACAATGGGACCACCTCTGAAAAATATTCTTTCGGACAAAAAAAAATCAAATCAGTTCAGCGGTCTTCGAGTAATCGGTGATCAATTGATCATACTTAAAAAAATATACGCGTTGACTTGAGAACGCCCCCACCACCCGCTTTTTTTCATCGGTCAAAAAGGTAGCATAATCAGTTAATTAATTAATTATTAATTCTAATTAGAATGACGAAAATAATCCTCGTGATTTCGTGTGTTGGCACAAAAAATTCTATGACTGTCATGTTTATAAATCTGACAAATTGTACCAAGAAACACTTAGCGAAGCGCAGTTGTAAATACATACCTAAAATATTATTTTATGCGTTCTCGAAATCATGCTGTAGACGTTTAAAAATAATTATGTACCGGCGACGCGTTGCAAGTCTATCGAATTGGCAGATACTAATTCCACCAAGCCTGTTTCATCATTCATTTTTGTTATAGGGGGAAACGTACCAAAAAATATTTATGAGGTCAAGGCTGAGGTGTGCCTATGTACACAAATACTAACCTAGGACAATAAGATGACATACTACCGGTCTACCAGACGAAGTCACTGCAGGGTACCATCCTCACTTGGTCGATATACTATCTTGTTGTAGGTACTAAGCGCTTCTCCTCTACATTTATTGTGCGCACAGCCAGGGTGCGGAACTTTCTGCCGGCTTCTATGTTCCCTACCACATATGACCCGTCAGCCTTAAAAGCAAAAGTGAACAGGAAGAATGTGTTCGCTCGTTTTATCGTAGACCTCAACTATCGCTTCCCATCGGGCATGATCGATCGTCAGGCTCATCGTTATGATCCCACTGCTGGGCAAAGGCCCCATGATATCCACATGGTTCTATGCAGGACCAATGTAAACCACTGGACGATACTTTAGTCCAGCTCGTCCCGCTATCTTCTACGAGGTCTGCCGCCACGCCTTCTGGCTGTGTCCGGGCTCCAAAAAGTGGTGATTTGTGATACAACTCATTGGGCATACGGCAAACGATATTTTATATAGACATCATTTATTAGATTAAGTCGACCAGTTAACTAATAGTTTTTCTTCGTTCCCAGAAAATTAGCAAGGAAATCGTCTATATAAACATAATCTAACCTCGCGTTCCCATAATAAGTATTTTCCTTGTTGTTTAAATAGAAATATTACGAACCGTGAATGTTTAGCTCAAATACAACAATGTTTTAAGTATTATTATTTAGCAAACGGCCAACATAGTTCTCTTATTCTTATCACAATTAACAAGGTACAAGGTTTTTGTATAAATGTCATGTGCCTTGAATAACTAATTTGACCGATATTTTAAGGAAAACAATGCTAAGTTTTACAGGCTTTTTAATCCAATGTGTGTTAATGATTTTAGAGGTGGAATAATACCAATTTATAAACGAGGATAATAAGAAATAATAAATTAACAGGCCAGACTTATAGAGCCTTTATTTTTGGCGGGAAAATCATCCAATTAATGACTCCTCCCAGTCTGTGTGAAGCGAAATGGAGTGTCAGGCTTCTACTGACTAAAAACCCACCCTGTTCCTTGTGGTCCGGGGTCGAGGTATCTTGTTAGCATATTCGGTCCACCCCAGCAGGCAAGGGCCCTAAAGGGCCCTATCAATGGAGCTAACTGCCTTTAGAGGCGCGCGTGGAACACGACCGACGCGCCGTTGACTCGGGCTTGAGCTATCTTACCTTACAGGACGTTGAGCTATCCCTGCTCGCTACCCGCAAGCCTGCGCCTACGGTGGCCGGTCGGCTTGCAATCCCCGACGCTCGGGGGTGTCTCTCGTGGCGTGGCTGGGGCGTGAGGAAGACTTTCAGAGCCTAAAGATTGTAACTATTGAGGTTTTTTCCGATTCTTCGCCTTAGGAAACGACCAAGTTGAACCGTGTACTAACTTTCGACGTTTTATAAGTGCGGCCGGAGATCGGCTTGCGTTCCCTGATGCCCGGGGGCGTCTCCCGTGGCGGCTGGGGCATGAGGAAGACTTTCAGAGCCTAGAGATAGTAACTATTGAGGTTTTTTCCAATTCTTCTCCTTAGGAAACGACCAAGTTGAACCGTGTACTAAGTTTTGACGTTTTATAAGTGCCCATGTAAGCCTATGTGTTTGTGTGTATACAGCATGTATTTCTTTCGATGAAAGTTTCGGAATAAAGTGGCCGTGACACGGCCACTTTATTCCGAAACTATTAAGACTACAGAGTTGACAACTTGGTAGGTAGTATTCTGTAAACCGCTGTACGGTTTTTAAACAAAACTAAAGTAAATAATTAAGGGTGACTTCTCATACATAGAACTGAAACTATAAAATATAATTTTCGTCAAACCTACATGTTTGGGGTATCTATAGATAGGTCCTTAAATATGAAAAAAACGTTTGTTCTAAGACTTTTAAAAATTCGTCATATTTTAGTTCACCAGATATTCATACAAAAATAAAAATATTTAAATTGAACGCCCTAAATGTTACGAACTCTATGCGAAGCAAAAGAAAGCGATAGCTATCGCTTTAAGTAATAGTAATATAGTCCTGAAAGGTTAACGGTGTTTTACAATTAACCCTGTATACTGTAGATGTTAATATACACTTACAGCGGAAATTGCGGTTTGAACGAGATACAGTAAGCAGTTTTTGGGGTTTAGCACATTTTGAAAAGTCGCGAATATAACTTTGTCATTTGTACTTGAAACACTTTGAAAAACAAAGTTATTTTCCGCTAATCTTTACTTGCTGATAAGGAACCCTTCATGGGCGAGTCCGGCTCGCACTCGACCGGTTTAAAAAAAATACGTAGACGGAGGAGTATTTTGGCACAGTTAAAAAGTATATGAAGGAGTACAGTAGGCTATTTTTTTATAATATAGAATTAGAAATAATTGAAATAATAATAAATAAAACTAGTCAGCTAGTCGAAATTCAACCATTATTTATTTACTAGTTTATTATTATTACTTTTACTATTGGTCAGCCACTAGCAAAGTAATTGCAAAGTCATGTGGTGTACCTGTTCCAAGATAATAAATACATTAGACATTTAAATTGATGATATTTGGCGTTTTGTCAAATCGTTAAACTTTAACGTAAACGAATAGCTTTGCGTTTTACTGCGTTTAGTTTGTTATAAATCATTCGGTAAATGAGAACTATTATGTCTGTGCAGTATCTTCAAGATGTTCTGAGTAATTTTATAGAGCAAGATATCACTAATAAGAAAGAGGCCTGTGTCAGGCTATGTTTTGACAAGCCTGTTGGTCTAGTGGTCAGTGGCCCTGCTATGCGCAAGGTCGTGGGTTCGATTTCCAACCAGGACAAATGTTTGTGTGATAAGCACGATCATTTGTTCTTTGTCCGGGTGTAATTTGTCTATAATATGTATGTATTTAGAAATGTATATGTATGTTTATTAGTTGTCTAGTACTTATAGCACAAGCTCTGCTTAGTTTGGGACTAGATGGCGTTGTGTGAAAGTTGTGGAATATTATATATTATATACAAGTGTAATTTAAAGGGTATATACATACCGAGTGCACGGCTTCTTTGGATGATAACAAACGATATGGCAAGGGTTTTCTAATCCTATGTCTACATGTGTGGAGCATATTAGACATTTCAATACAATGATACCAGAGGCCGAATTTTTCAAATTAAGAAGAACGAAGAGAATTATCGTTTTATTGGCAAGTGACGTGGAAAGTGATGACCCTCATAGTGCTGTGACACGTTTGTTATTACTGGTATTCAAGAAACATATGAAACTGATAATTTCTGGACAATTATGTGAGTCACTTATTTTGAGCTGAAACTTTGCATAGAGACTCCATACCAGATGTTGTCTTCAGTCCTTTTGGATAGATATGGGGTTTCCGTTACACGTTGTATATATGTTCCGGCAGTAGAGTTGTTGTAGGCTGAATATAAGCTGTCTATCTGGAAAAACAGTCATCATCTCATCAACTACTTAGACTTTTCCAATGTTGGGTTCGGTTTCCAGTATAACCCGAAGCAGGTGAGTATTAGTGTTTTAAATGGAGCGACTGACTATCTGACCTCCACAACCCAGTAACTGGGTACCACTACAATGTATAACGGAAAGGGTATATACATACCAAGGGCACGGCTTCTTTGGATGATATCAAACGATACTGGAAGGGTTTCAACTCAAAATAAAATACTCTAAAAATTGATAACAAATTTGGGGTTTCGTAAGTTTCTTAAATTGAAATCATAACAATCGTGTCACCGCACTACGTGGGTCAATAACTTTCTATGTTACTTGCAAATATCACGATAAATCTCTTCCGTAATTCTGTGCGCCTAGTACTGTATCTGGTATCAATGTATTAAAAATTCTCATTACTTCCGAACATGTAGAGATAGGATTAAAAAACCCTTCTATTATCGTTTGATATCACCCAACGAAGCCGTGCCTTTGGTATGTATATACCCTTTCCGTTACACGTTATATACTCCTTGGCTAGGCCAGTGTCTCTAGGCCAGATTTCTGGCTTCTAAATACCCGTAACGTCTGTCAAAGATGTCTAAATGACAGCCGGCGACCAACTAACGTGCTTTCCGAAGCACGGTGGTGTGACATCTTCTTATACAGTATGTTAACTAACAGAGGGCGTTCTCGTTAACCCGCAACAGTATAGCATCCATAAGAGCTAAAAAAAATCGGTTGTCTGTAAAGTCGGTTTACTGACGATAGTTGAACGTGTATGTATGTATGTATGTATGTATGTCGGGCAGGTGTCCGCAACTCCACGACCATGCGCGTATTTTGCGTAAGGGGTAAGATTTCTCTTCACTCAATCCATGCCAGTTCCTCCAGGAAGGCGAGCAACGCCCTTGTTTTGCTTACCATTTCTCGGAGGGTACCTGGGTTGCTGAAGTATTTAGTCCTGTAATCCGCGACTACAGGGCAGCTTAGTAGCAGGTGTGCTGCTGTTTCGTCCTCCTCCATGCAGGCTCTGCAGAGTGGGCTGTCTGTGACTCCTATTAGATAGAGGTGTTTATTAAATGATCCATGACCAGTAAGGGCGGCTGTCACCAGCCGCATTTGCGGTTTAGATAGTCTAAGGACCTGTTTCGACAAGCGGCCATCAAGGGTCGGGAGAGCCTCTTTGGCCTGCCTGCACTCACCATGGTCCTCCCATAGTTTGTGGTGTAGGTCTCTGGTGCGTTTCCTTACCAGGTGACGCAGATAACCGAAGGGGAGTGGTGCAATGGGTTCAGGTCCCATAATCGCCATACTCGACGCCCTTCTAGCGAGTTCGTCCGCTGCATCGTTGCCTCGGGAGTCGCTGTGTCCTTTGATCCAGTAGTTGAACGTGACAACGTCATAAGAAAATACTGATGGAATGGTTGCATTTTTCAAAAGAAAATTTCAATTTTATTACTGTGATAGATATTTTGTATGGATATAGAGAAGGAGGTAAATGGAAATCACTATTGAATTGATCAAGTTACATTTATTTGTACGCATAAATACAATTATGTCAATTTTTTTTTTTCAATAGTAAAGCAATTGATTTTTTACTCATCGTGAAATAGTTCTGTTAACTTATTGTTATAGTTTTGTCAATTATAGCATAACCTACAATCGCTGCACTAGCGGACCGATGCTGTTTATTTTAATGATGAAAGCACGAATATTCGACAATATATCACTGAACATATCTTGCACTTCAAGCCTTAAATGGAACGCCTCAGAGCGAGGTAACGCCGCATGAGTCATGTATTTTCGTGCGTGCAGCCAGCTTCATCGAATTATAAGACGTTGTCACGTCAATATTACCATTTGAAAACAAAATGTTTTTATTTTTTTAATATTAAAATATTCACTAAAAATGTTAAATTGATACTTTATTGTACACGCGTATGCATTCATAAATAAATTGCGACGTTGCCGTTCTTCAAGTACGCGTGTACAGAGTGTTTCTTTTACGTATAAATTAAAAAAAATGTGAATATTTTAATATTAAAAAAAAAAAATATTTTGTTTTCGAATGGTAATATTGTTTTTTAGCTTGTATGGATGCTATACTATTGCGGGTTAACGGGAACGCCCTCTGTTAGTTAACATACTGTATATGTTTAAAAATCAATTGCTATTCTTTAGTCTCGCTAAAAATCGAGAACGGCTGGACCGATTTCATTAATTATTTTTGTGCTATGTTCTCTCTCATACAAGGAAGGTTTAGAAGTGAGAAAATATAATACTTTCTTGTAAAAAAACCCAATATCACTTTTTGCCCGATCCCGGGAAGTGAACTCGATACGTCATGTTCAACAGTCAAGCTTGCGACCCCTTGACCAACGAGTAGATACAAAAACCTACAAAAACAGTGTACAATTAAAATAATATCTGCAAGTATCTAGCACAAATACTCGTGCAAATTATTATTTTGAAGCATTTGTTAAGCTCACAGGTTGAGAGCTAAACTTTCTATCCGTCATAGGCACGTCTCAAAACATTGATGTGCTATTGTTACAGAAAGCAGAGCGACTGTGAAACGGGAATAGATATTGCAACGAGCAGCTACAGTTGTGACTCTACGCAATCTATAAGTAAGGTTAGTAGACTTTTTTAAATCTTAATATCTATCATGTAAGCCAAAAAGAGGAGGTCGCAGTGAGGAGTGAAAAAAATTCCTCACAGACAAAACGTGAAAACTGTTTTGCGCGGAATTGTAAATTAATATTTTTTTCGCCCGCGGCTTCGTCTGCGTGAATTTCAAAATAATTTTAGCCTATATCTTCACTCCCCAATAATGCAGCTTACTACCAAAGATTTTTTTAGAATTAGATCATTACTTCCGAAGACATACAAACTTACAAACAAATATTACTTATAACAATATTACTATACATAATAAGAGGCATAGAGCATATACGCCTTTTTGTAGTTATGAGAAAGCCTACAAGAAAGGTAAGACTGGTATGTGATTACGCTTACAAAATGTTAGGTTTAGTGTAATTAATATCATATGTCTAAAAAGAAATAGTACCTAGAAATCGGTAACAAATAGTAAGTAGCTCGTGGCTCGTGACTAAATAACAGTCATTAGAATGTACAACAGGATAAAAGTACTGAAAAAAGTTTGCTAGTGGACACTGCAACTTTTGAGTACATACATGTGACAGTGCTAGCGGTGTTGTTTACAAAAATCGGCATCGGCAGTTACTCCGTTTAAAACACTAGTACTCGGCTACATAAGGTTAGACTGAAAAGCGACCACAACTTAGTTGGGAAAAGGCAGGCATCAGTATAATTGATGGTCGCAAATGTAATATGACGGATTTACATGTGCCGTCACACGCAAACGCAACTTTATAGATATTTGAACACTCATAAAATCCGTAATTTGAAAAGACTCTTTGATTACCTTTTCTCAAAGTTGCCCAAATTACAAAACAATTCAACTTCAATTGTTTATTTAATCAATAATGGAACATACACTTAAATAAAAACCCTAAACTACATATATACCTACATCTAAAATGAAACTAAAATATGGCGTCCAGAAATTCGTGCGCATCGCTGTCCACTGGTAATGTGCCTAAAAGACATGAATGGAATATTTATTTTGTAAATTGGTTATAAATAAAAATTTACACGTCATGATTTTTTGCGTGTTAAGTTTAGCTAGATGAGGCCGGTATTTCCTAACTGACTACTCTGAGAAGAAACACCGAAACAAGCTCAGAGGTCATAGTCTCTTTTAAAGTCCAGACAATTTGTATATGAGAAGCATGTAGGTTCTTGTCTGTGGTATTTTTTGAGGAAATAACCACGCAAATTTGAGCGGACCTGTCCAGACAGTGCAAGCATTTGTCAGTTATCATGTAGCTCAACTTAGAACTTAAGGAGCTCAACAATTTGACAAAAATACCAAAGGACATTTGGGTAGGCCACACAAGTACTCAAACTGCTTGATATCATTATATAAATTATAGTGAAAGTAAAAACAACGAAGAAAGAATAACCTACTGTCCTCATATTAACAATAATGAAATAATTATATATAAAAAAAAAAAAAAATAGGTACATACAATACTTAACAAAACAAATATTTTAATCAATAAAAAATAAATCAACTATCAAAAATAAAAAAGGCTCACGTATATCACTGGAGCAGCTCATTCCCAAGCCTTCTTGTCCTCAATGTAATCTTTAACAGTGTAAAAAGCTTTCTGACATAGCTTATGTTTTATAAATAATTTGAATTTATTAATACTTAGTTCTTGAATATGGCTAGGAATTTTTATTATAAAAACGTATACATTGGCATCTAAACGAACCACCTATTTTTTTAACCTTGTTTTAGGAATGACACGTGTGTCTTTGTTCCTTGTATTTACACTATGAGTATCACTGTATTTTTTAAACAGATTTAATATTTTTGTGTGCATACAAGAGATTCTCATAAATATACTGAGATGGCACAGTCATAATATTAATCTCTTTAAATTTGTCTCTTACGGAGTACTTAGGACTTAATTTATAAATTGCACGAATGGCCCTTTTTTGTAATACAAATATTGTGTGAATGTCGGCGGCATTTCCCCAAAGTAAAATGCCGTATGACATCACACTGTGAAAGTAACTAAAGTAGACTAAACTTGCTGTTTCGATATCAGTTAATCCACGTATTTTTCTAACGGCATATGCTGCAGAACTTAACTTTTTTGACAATTTATCTATATATGGCAATGCATAACCGCTGTCCAAGGTAACAGCTAGCCTTTAGGTCACGCGAAGTGTCAACTAGGCGCCTGGTTAGTTCTTTAAATAATTTGTGAGCACTCGGTACCCCACGATCCCAATGTTTCCACCACAAATGGTTCGAAAATATAGCTTCCAACAAGGTTATTATATTTCCGCCAATTGAGGTTCTCAGCGGCTGCAGCGGCAGTGCCAGCACAGCAAGACGAACTAGGAAGATGGGATGGCGCATGAGTATTGACACAAGTTGCGTCCCACACTAAAGCCCTACCCATCTTCCATGGAAATAAAGACATGCCATCCGGTCTTTTGCCATCGTCGCGTGCCAGGCCATTGGGTTCTAATATAGCCGGAACGCTGACGGCGACAAGAGCTCGTCAGATAATGTCGTTAATATTCGCGTGCCGTACTACGCGCTATGGCCGCATGAAAGGCCGTGGTGATCGAGGCCGTTGACAACTTCACCACAGTGGCAGCGATGAGTAGAACAGGGAGCACCTAATCGAAGGGAAGCAGCGAGGCGGAAAGTAGAATCATCGACCGAGGTGCCTATGTTCGACGACGCTAGTGTATGAAGACCCGACTCCCATTCACTCACAGCCAGCAGGCGCGCACGCTCTGTAGCCGAAACAGATGTGGCAATAAGATCACGCTGAACTGCTTTACAGAGCAGCTCATCCCACCGCCTCTGAGATGATGGGTTGTCGGGTGGATTTAGATTCGGGCAAGCGATTCTCCAGGTGTCCATAGCCTCGGTGAAGCACGGCACATTGAAATCAACCAGTGACGGAGCTAGAATATTCCTGATTAATTTCTCAGTGCCGTGGACCGAGGATATAAAAGCCGGTAGACTGATACTAGAAATTTTGCGGACGCCGAGACCCCCCATACGAATGGGAAGAGTTGCTTGTACCCAAGTTCGGTCGTCCATAGCCACATTTAAAATTGCTGTCAGAGTATGCCTAATAATTTGGTCCATTTTGTTCAAAAGGTGAGGATGACGCCAAAGATGCGAAGCACGAAGAAAGTACGTTAATTTAGGTCCAAAACAACAGTTAAAGAATTAAGGTGATAGCCGAATGCATATTAATTTGGTGTAATCTGTCCGAAATGTCGTCAAAATTTTGTATTTTTTCCTGGACAAAATCGGAAAAGGAATTCTCAAAAATTGGAGACCCAAGAAGACGAAGAGAACTTTTGTTCACAATTTGGATTTCTGGGGCTATTGCGTGGAATTTTGAAAGTGTCATTTGTCTGTCAGTACTATTGGATTGGTTGAGATCATCTAAAACTGTGTCTACATCGCCTCCCAGGGTTCCATCATCGAGATACCAAACATTGAATTTTGAATTTGGCTGTCGAATAATTGGGTGAATGGCTAAACTAAAGATCTAAGGATAATTAAGGTTGTATCATACTCAAAGGTAAACGAACGCGATTGAAAGTTATTTACAGAAGCGGCGGTATCTTTGTAACAACAACATTTTAGCAACGTTGTACGTTGTGTAAGGCAAGCCAACAAGAGACGGGCAAAAAAAAAACCGCCCAAGGGCATGACGGACTAGGCACATTGTACAAAGCAACGGATATTACTCAGACGATAAGATAAGTACTATTGAAGGACACACCTAGCTTTGTGTTTTAAATTTCGTCACAATTATTTCTAAAAATGCAAATTTAGCTTTGTTATCGCAAATATATACGGTTACTAATTATTGCCGACAGTGAAGAAAAGATTATTATAAAAAATAATACAATGTACTTTATTTCAAAAGGAAAAAAACAAATGTTGAGCAGATTGCACTTTGCAGCATGGACTGCCGTGGTTAACACTGATTTACAGACAGATAGCTTGCTCATATAAACTTAATAATTCTGTGTACTATTTTATTAATAAAAAGAATTCTAGAAACGTGTGTAGAATTCACATTACTAGCAGTCTTGTTAACCCCTCCTAATATTTTTAAATCAAGGTCAATGGGAATTAACCTAAAGGCTTCATTTTGTTTACGAAGTATCTACGAATCGACGATCGAAGTGGGTCTCCCTTGTTTGACCGAAAGGAATTCGACAAATTTTCACTTCCCGAAAAATTTTTCGCGTAATTTCATTTGCCAAATTATTACTTAGCAAAAAATCTATTTACATAAAATTGTAACGCAAACCTAATGTTTGGGAAATGAACGTTTAAACTATAACTTGTTTACCAACTAGTACTTTTAACATTTTTTATTTAGTCAAATATTTCAGTTGGAATAACAATTTTTACGCATAATCTAGTAAGTTCTATCGTAGTTATAGGTAATAGTAACCTAAGTAGATATTACACATACCTAGTAACTGATTACCATCTGTGCTAAGATAGGTCGACGGAGCCCCACTTAGTGGAGCTCTTATTTCTGGGTGTTTTAAAAAAAATAACCAAGAAGGTAACGGGAAGTAACGGGGGTAGGTAAAGGGAAAGGAAGGAAGGTAAAGGTTCTAACCTAACCTATCCGGGTCGGGGTACTCTGAGTCGATTTCACCAAAAGTTTATTGTCTGAAGATTGTTTGCTGAAATAAATCATTTGATTAAAGACCAAATGCCATAATGACATTATACTTCGTAATATTTTGCAAGGTAAAAATTTGACCAAATAAAAATATGCGTACTAAAATCATTCGAAATATTGCAATGGTATAAAAAAGGGTGCTAAAATTTGTTTGGGTAATGAAATTTTGTCAAAATCTTTTCGGGAAAACGGCCGGACCCCGATCGAAGTATTTACGAAGTATCACTGTATTTCTGTCCGTATTTTAATTGCGTTAATATGAATTTGATTTTTTGAGCCCTTAAAGACCATCATCTACTTAGCCTTTTCCCAGGCGATCGCGATCCAGTAGCTGGGTAACATGAAACCCCTTGGCCAAATCAGTGTCAGGATTCCTGGTGTGGCCAAATGGAACCTTTTTTGATATTGTTTGTGTTTTTATATTTTACTTTTATATTTTTGTCTATTTTTGATACGCTTTTGTTATTTTTCCTTGTCAACAGAAATAAAAAATATTACCACGGAGAAGTTGATTTTCATTGAAATCATAGAAAAATCTTCTTTATTATAATCCATTCAGTAATAAAGTGGTCCTTCGACGAGTTTAACTAGTGTATTGTGAAAACTAGTCCACAGCAGCTCTTTTTCAGCATTTTTTCAGCGCCTTTTTTTCAGAGGGCAAAATGGTTGTGACGAGATCACAGACGAAACTGCCCCAAGATAAGCCTTATGTACCCTCCCAGTCGAGTAGTGAGGCAGTTCAAGTACCTACTTCTACACAGACAACCAGTGGGGAAACTCAGGTACATTCATCTCAGTTAAAGCCTACCTCGAGCGCACATTCTGTCGCCACTCGCACTAGCCGCACTAGTCGCTCTTCCGTGTTGGTTGCGGTGAGAAAATCCGCAGCGGAAGCGCAACATGTTCGTCGCGTAGCTCAATTAGAAATTGCCCAAATGGAAGCAGAGATGCGTGCACAACTAGAGTCTAAGCAGGCAGAATTACGAGCACAAGTAGAGGCTAGGCAGGTTGAATTAGAGCGCAAAGCTGCTGAAGCTGAATATCAAGCTGAGCTCGCAGCAATTGAGGCAGAGGGTAGTAACCACGGTTCTCACAGTGGGTGGAGCCGTGCCAGCGTCGAACATTGGGTGGATACTACTGCCCTCCCTGCCAGATTACCTACACGTCAGGATAGGGAGCCATCCGTGAAAGGGTGTCAATCTAACGATAGATGTGAGGTAGGGGCTAATAATTCTAACGTTATCTTGTGTTCTCAGCTTCCACTACGTGACGTCCGTAACGTCGTTTCTCATGATATCGCAGCACAGAGTCTTGAACATTTTCCTCAGCATAATCTCCGCGGGGGGGACAAGACCGCTGCCACTGATATTCACGGAGACGGCGGCGACTCAATTGGCGTTACACAGCTAGTGGGGGCCCTAAAGGCACTTGCGAAGAGTAACGTCCCCAATACCAATAAAATTTTTATAAAACTCCCGTGTTTTGATGGAAGCTCTCCCCTTGACTGGCTTATGTTCAAGCGGGCTTTTCAGGATACGGTAGGTGGATTTACAGACGCAGAAAACCTTGCGCGCCTGAACCAAGCCCTAAAAGGCACGGCACGGGAGGCCGTGAGTATGCTGTTGGTGTTGGCACCTCACGCCAATGACGTCATCGATGCCCTGGATCGTCGCTTTGGTAGACCTGAGCAAATTGTGCTACAAGAGCTGAGCGCAATCAAGGCTCTGCCCAAGCTTGGGTCGGAGGTAAGAGACCTACATGTTTTAACCTCTCGCGTGCGCAATTGTGTCGAAGTTGCTAAGTTGCTGCAGCATAGTGACTATTTACGTTCTCCTGAACTGTTTGGTGTGCTGCTTAGCAAATTTTCTCCACTATTGCGCGCGCGGTGGTTAGACTTTGCAGCGAATCATGAGGACCTAGGCCAGGCTAGGGTGGAATTATTGTCGCGTTTCCTAAATCATGAGGTCGATTTGGCAATGAAGTTTGGCGCTGTGTTTGAGGTAACACCATCTTCATCAACGAACCCTTCACAGAAACAGCGAGCGCATGCCGTATCAGAGTCGGTAGCGCGGGCTTCAACTACATCTAAGTCCAAAATGAAACCTGTGGAAACATCCTTTCAGGAAAATGTTTGTTTATTTTGCAAAGGGGGACATCAGTTATCAAATTGTCCAACATTCACGTCTTTGATAGTCGATGACAGATGGCGTTTCGTTAAAGACAACAGTTTGTTATCGTTGCCTTCAAAAAGTTCCGCACAATTTTAAGTATTGTAACAAAAATAAGGTTAGTTGCACAATAACTGATTGTAAGCGTAGGCATCACACTATTTTGCATAATGATAAGTTCGCTACATCCGCTCATGTTAAGGAGGCGGTCAAACCTGAACCTACGACAACAACGGATTTTGAAAAATGAGCAGGTTCTCGTAGCTGTCAACAACACGCAGGTTGAAACTACACTTCGTCCACTATTGAAAGTAGTACCCGTCACAGTCTCTGGACCAGCTGGGAGTGTAGATACCTTTGCCCTTTTAGACGATGGCTCGACGGCTACCTTTGTAGATGCTGACATCGCCTCCAAAATTGGAGCCGAGGGTCCGGTAGGCAGTCTGCATTTGGATTGTGTGGGGGGATTGTCTAGAGATAGTTGCGTGCAGTTTGTTGACTTCCAGTTAAAAGGCCGATCAGCCTCACAGACGTTTTTGATTCAGCGAGCTAGGGCAATTAAGGACTTAGGGCTGCAAAGTCAGTCAGTCACACGCGCGTCTTTACGTTCCTTTCCATACCTCTCGGACGTGATGGAGGAACTGTGTTATGCCGAAGCAAAGCCCACCATTCTGTTAGGGATTGACAACTGGCCTCTCATCATAGCATCTGAGGTGAGAAAAGGAACGAAGTCCCAGCCTGTCGCCATCCGAACACCACTGGGATGGGTGTTGTTCGGATGTGCCAGTAGTCGGACATGTCTAGTAGAAACTTCTTGCCACTTGCGTGAGCGTCCAGCGCATGACCTGGAAGTGCTCATCAGGGATCAGTATAGGTTAGATGCGATTGGCATAACTAAACACGAGCCGCGCAGCGCGGATGACCAGCGGGCTCTACGCATCCTTGAACAAACTGCCCAGCGCCGACCAGATGGGCACTTCCAAGTCGGCTTACTGTGGAAGGCGGATAACCGACCTGTCCCTGAAAGTTATCATTTGGCGCTGTCTCGTTTCAAAAGCCTAGAACTAAAAATGACAAAGGATTTTGATTTTGTCCAACGATATAGGGCCAATATTAACGACGTGCGGGCTAAGGGGTATGCGGAAGAGTGTACAGGACAGCCGTCCACATCGGTTTGTTGGTACTTGCCGCATTTCGGAGTGGTAAATCCCAACAAACCGGGGAAACTTCGAGTTGTCCACGATGCAGCTGCTAAAGTACAGAGTGTGTCGCTAAATTCTATGCTTCTGTCGGGTCCTGATTTTTTACAACCTCTATTAGGAATTTTGATGCGTTTTAGAGAGGGGAAAATTGCCTTAACAGCCGATATAAAGGAGATGTTCCCGCAGGTAAAAATACAGGAATGCGACCGCGACGCGCAGCGATTTCTCTGGCGCGATGATCCTTCGGGCCCAATAAAGACCTTTCGTATGTCGTCTATGATTTTTGGGGCATGCTCTAGCTCATCTACGGCAATTTACATCCTCAACCGAAACGCATCGGAATTTATGGCCGAATTTCCGCAGGCTGTGGAGGCTATTACTTCGGATACCTACATGGATGACTTCATCGGAAGTGTAGATGTTCCTACAGAGGACGCCGCTCGATTGGCAGCAGATATCGTACAGATTCATAAGCGCGGAGGTTTCGAAATGCGTGGTTGGGTGTCGAATGAGCCCGGCGCACTCAATCAGTTGCCAAGCGAGCTGTGGTCTGACGTATCACTAGTCAATCGTCGTAGTGTAGAGTTGGGTAGTTTACCACCCTCAGCCACCACCACCCGTACTCTAGGTCTCATATGGAAACCAGCTCAAGACATCATTAGTTTCAACTCCGGCCTCAACGAAATTTTAGGTCATTTCACAAAACGCGTAGTGTTAGCCCACGTCATGCGCATCTATGATCCATTAGGTATTTTAGCCCCCATCGTAGTGAGAGGCCGGATTTTATTCCAACACTTGTGGCGTAAGAACCTTGACTGGGACGAGAGGCTATCACAGGCTGACCAGGAAACTTGGCTCGAATGGTTCGAGTGCCTTAAATCCATTTCAGTATTAAGAGTTCCAAGGTGCTATAACTCGTGTGAGTTCTCGGAGCTGGAGTTGCACGTGTTTTGTGATGCTAGCGAGCAGGCACATGCCGCCGTTGCCTACTGGAGATTTGTGCTTCCCAACGGTGACGTGAAACTTGCGCTGATAGCTAGCAAGGCGCGTGTGTCTCCCTTGAAACCAGTTTCAATCCCGTGCCTGGAACTCCAAGGTGCCTTGATAGCCTCTCGACTTGCTGCTAGGATTTGTGAAGCCCACCGCTTTAAGCCGAATCGACGGGTATTTTGGTGCGATTCGATGACCGTATTAGGGTGGTTACGCAGTGATGCGAGGAAATACAAACCTTTTGTTGCGCATCGTGTAGGAGAGATTTTGGAGATCACTAGTTTAGCGGAATGGCATTGGGTTCCAACCGAACTGAACGTGGCTGACGATGCGAAGGCAAACATTGAACCACGTTGGATATGTGGCCCGAACTTTCTCTTGGCTCCCACTTCTGAGTGGCCTTCAGAGCCCAAAGTCACAGCGCCAGTAACTCTTGGAGTAGAAGAGCTCAAGCCATCTATTCATCCGTCAAAATCATCTACGCATCAATCACATGTCGCAGAATTCATTAATGTCACTAATTCCCATCAGTTACCCTTACCAGTTGTAGCCGACATTACCCATTTTAGCTCGTGGATTAGGCTAGTAAGGGCAACAGCTAGGACACATCAATTCATTGCTGCCATCTTTAGAAATCGGGGTCATGAATTTCAAAATTTTTGGTTTCGGGGTATTTATGTTGGTAGAAATACACCTGACCTCGGTTCGCGGCCGGATGCTACGCCTTCCACCGCTCTGGTACCATTGGTCGCCGAGGACATCATTCGTGCGGAACTCCACATTTTGGGGAAAAGCCAGATTAGCGCCTTCGGGGAGGAACTCCTTTGTCTGACACGTGGGCAACCCATTAACAAGAAGAGCCGTTTGGCCAGGTTGTCACCAGTACTCCGTGATGGAGTGATCCGCCTAGCCGGGAGAACGTCTGCTGTTTCTGACACTCAACCCATTATTTTGGATGGAAAGGAGCCAGCTGTTCGACTTTTGATTTCCCATTACCACAACAAGTTCGCTCACGCCAACACAGAGACCGCAATTAATGAGCTGCGGCAAGAGTACTGGATTCTCGGACTGAGGAACGCTGTGCGGTCAGTGGTACATAGATGTCAGTTGCGCAAGCTATTGAAGAGTTCAACCCTACAACCACCCATGGGAGACCTACCAGAGGCGAGACTAGCTCATCATCGACGTGCCTTCACATATACCGGCGTGGACTATTTCGGGCCTGTATCTATTTGTATTGGACGTCGGCGTGAGAAGCGGTGGGTTGCCTTATTTACGTGCCTGGTAACCAGAGCTGTCCACCTCGAGGTCGTAGCCAGCTTATCCGCGGATTCTGCTATTATGTGCCTACGACGCTTCATCGCCCGACGTGGAACACCCACAGAAATATTTTCGGACAACGGGACGTCGTTTGTGGGAGCGAATAGGCAACTAAGAGCCTTATATGATGCCGCGGTACCAGAGTTTGCAGCGCGTGAGAAGATAAAATGGCGTTTTATTCCCCCATCGGCCCCCTTCATGGGAGGAGCTTGGGAGCGGTTGATTCGGTCGGTAAAGTCCGCCCTGAGAGTAACCCTGAGAGAGCACGCGCCGAAAGAGGAGGTCCTAGCGACTTTACTAGCCGAAGCCGAGGCAATAGTGAACTCGCGCCCACTAACGCACATCTCCCCTGATGGGAACTACCCGGAGGCGCTCACCCCTAATCACTTTTTACTAGGGGATTCATCGGGTCGTCCATTTCCGGCCGAGGAATTGACGGATGCAGCATTAATAGGCCGGAGCGGTTGGAGGAAGGCACTCCGACTGAGCGATCACTTTTGGCGTCGTTGGGTATCCGAGTATCTGCCCACTTTGGCGCCCCGTCGCGTACCAGGAGTAGATGTCGCCGTCAAAGTTGGGGACCCGGTTCTCATCGGTGACGGGGACTTGCCGAGGGGAACCTGGCCACGCGGCGTGATCGCGGCTCTGCACCCGGGCCGTGATGGGGTAGTACGGGTGGTGGATATTCGGACATAAGCAGGCATTTTGAGGCGGCCACTAAAGAAAGTTGTGCTTCTCTAAAAAAGGGGAGCATGTGGCCAAATGGAACCTTTTTTGATATTGTTTGTGTTTTTATATTTTACTTTTATATTTTTGTCTATTTTTGATACGCTTTTGTTATTTTTCCTTGTCAACAGAAATAAAAAATATTACTACGGAGAAGTTGACTTTCATTGAAATCATAGAAAAATCTTCTTTATTATAATCCATTCAGTAATACCTGGCTTCTGACTAGGTAGTCGTAATGACAGTTAAAGATGTCCTAACGACAGCTGGGATCCACGGCTTAACACGCTTTTTGAGGCATGGATGAATCTTGATTGTTAAGATATTCACCCATCCACAGAACGTCTCGGCAAACGTTGCTTAACCTTGCTGATCGACCAGTGCGGCTGTAATTATTTCACCATGAGCTCCTTTTTAATCGACTTCAAAAAAAGGAGGAGGTTCTCAGTTCGTCTTGAACTTTTTTTTTATGTATGTTACCTCATAACTCGGAGACAGCTGGACCGATTTGGAAAATTCTTTTTGCGTTTGAAAGGGTATACTTTTGAATTGGTCCTATTGTTACGAAATCAGGATCTGATGATGGGATCCTGGAGAAATCGAGGGAACTCTTCAAATATTATAGGCACACTTATAGCGTTTTGGGTATTTCTTATAGTAATTTGAGCAGTTGCTTTTGAAAAGTACCATTTCGGGAAGTTGAACTGATGATGAAGACTACAGATGGCCACTGAAACTACTCAATAATAAGTATTTCGTGGATTGCGATTCGATTACTTGAGCACGGATTTTAAGCACTTTGTGCTCATCACAATGCATATGGTGATGTACATCACCAGGAGAACTCCGCGAAAATTAACGGCTATGCATCGGAAAAGGCAATATTTTGTAAAGGGTGATAAGTAAGATAAGTTGAAAAGGTGATAAGATGATAAGTAAGATAAGTTGTTGACATTATGGCTTTTGTAACTAGATAAATTACAAACCGACCCACAAAAAAGCGGGATTTTTTTTTTTGCAAAAAATAGAACCGACTTCCATATCAAAACACTACAAAGCCAAAAATAACTTTAATTTCGTCGTTTCTATTTTTTACTAAAGTTTTTTACATTTACTTGAATGTAAATCGCTCGTTTCATCGTAGACCTCACGTAGAAAAAGGAAATGAAACAAGCGAAAAGGTTATTAAAATTGATTTCTTACAAAGATACCGTCATCTTGCTAAATATCTTGCAATCGCGTTAGCTTGGCTTTAAGTATGATGCGATCTTAGCGAATATTTTAACATTTTAATTAGTGCCTAAGTAATTGTAAGATATTGTTAAAATTTTTCATTCAATTGTGGTGGAAAATAAACGTATTATTTATTACTAATTTGTGAAATAAATAACGTTTATCATTTTAAAAAAACTATGCATCTGCAATCGAAGTGTTTTCTAATTAGGTATTCGTCTGGATTTTGTTTATAAAAAAAATATATATTTAAACGAAATATACGACGAGAGTCCTGTACCTGTAGCTTTCCTCGCTGCCACAGCACATCTTTGTCTAGTCCACAGCCTTCAACTCGAACACACAGTAACTAGGTAATTGGGTATCCTGTTATCAGCACGCAGCAACTGATAACGTGCAGATGTTATCCGTGTTTGTTCGGTTTACGTGACTGTGTTATAATAACCCTTCCTTGTTAGTTTAACTAAGATATCTTTATGCTCGTTTGCTGTGGTACTATGCAGAAATCTTTGAAGGACTTGGGTTTTGGTGTAAGGGCAGTTGAAAGGAAACTTTATATCCGACTGTAAATAAGGAGGGTTATGTTTTACCGTGATGAAACCCACGGGAGCGAAGCCCCGCATGACTGCTAGTTTTGAAGCTAATATAATATATTTGTGTAACATTACAAGCTCTTTACAAGCGTTTATTTAACTTGCCTCCCTTTTTCAACCGACGACAAAAAGAGGAGGTTATCATATCGACGCGTATATACAATGTGTAACAGAATAAACGCAATTCCTGAAAGTAGTTGGTTCAGAATCGGCTTCTGAATTGATTTCCGTCATAAAAAATAGGTGTTAAACTTTGACGGAAAAATCTTTCATTTAACTTGAAATGGAAACAGTATCATGACAAATGAATACAATACTTAATTCAAGGAAATGCGCTCGTGTGCGTGTCGGCCGCTATCATTGCATGAGTGTATGCGTCTGCGTAAGGATATTGTATGACGCACATACGTTTTGCAATTAGTAAGGATAACTGTTATATAAAAAATGACTAGGTTTGGCTTCACTTTGTTTAGTTACAGATGTTATTTTAGACTTATAATTTAATATTCTAATTGGGGTGTCTGAGGTATTGCGCATAATCTGTTACACCTTGTATATATTTTCTTTTATGTATTATAACCGATTACTCGAAGACGGCTGAACCGATTTGGAAAATACTTTTTTTGATTGAAAGGGTATACTTCGAAATTGGTCCCATTGTCATCAAGTCAGGATCTGATGATGGGGTCCTGGAGAAATCGAGGGAACTCTTCAAATATTATAGGCACACCTAGGGCATTTGGGTATTTCTTATAGTAACTTGTGCAGTTGCTCTCAAAAAGTACCAATTGAGGAAGTGGAACTGATGATGAAGACCACAGATGGCCGCCGAAACTATTCAATAATAAGTATTGAGTGGATTGCGATTCGATTACTTGAATATGGATGTTAAGCACTTTATGCTCGTCACAATGCATATGGTGATGTAAAGCTGATGGTGAAGTACCAGGAGAACTCCTCAACAATTAACGGCCCAGCATTGGGAAAAGCAATATTTTGTAAAAGGTTATAAGTAGTTGACATTTAGGCTCTTGTAACTAGGTAAATTAAAAATTGACCAACTAAAAAGAGTGAAATAAAAACTTTTTACCAAAAAATTAAACCGACTAAAGACACCGACTACCGATATTAAAGTAATTTTTCACTTTGCAGTGTTTTTTGGGAGTCAGTTTAATTTTTTGGTAAAAAGTTTTTTATTATATATATATTTTAGGTCGAGATCTTTGAGACTTCGATTTCTCAAACTGAATGACATTGAAATCGATCTTGGTATTGCCATCAATACCCAGATCGAATTCAATGTCATGCACACGGAATAGATGAATTTTATCTGTTCTGTGGTCATGCAGTTGATTTCATAATTCTTAGCCCAATATAGACTAACAATATTTTTTCTTTATTACGAATGAGCAGGTGTGATCGGGGTCGAGAGCGATCTCGACCCCGATCACACCTGATTATAAGCGTAAGATGAGGTCTACGATGGAACTAGCGAGCCCAAAAAATGCTTGTTCACTCTTGGTTTAAGGGCCTGCCTTTTCTCCTTCTAAACCTCTCTGTCTAGTGTGATTTCCTATCATTTCTTCATTAATTAATGATGTTCTTTACAGGTATGCTGCAACGACTGCTCTTCTGGTACGACAGCTGGTTCGTCCAAGGGTCCAGACGCTTGTGTGCAGAGGAAGCACGGCATGAATGCGGAGGAACTGTTGGCTGAGGACGCCTTTGTGACCTGTTGTCAGGTAAGTTGTAAGAAGGCAGATTTTTTTTAAAGATAACTAGCAATGTGGGTACAATACACATTAATAGCAACGTTGTTAACCCCTCCAAATAAGCTAAATATGCTTGTGTCTGGAGTGAGTTCACAACTATAGTGTAATGGGTGGAGGTGGAACCCGTGATCTCTCGGTCACAAGTCCGACACCTAAGCCGTGCTAATGACGGAATTCAAACCTAATCACTACAAAGTGATCTTCAGAGTCTCCTGTTTGTAATCCAGTTTTTGCATGAGATTGCCCCCCTTCAGGGGCATGTGAGTTTTTTCTCCACTTAATCTCTACTAATATTACGAATGCGACAGTAACTCTGTATGTCTGTTACACTTTGACGTCAGAACTACTGAATTAATTTTGATGAAATTTGGCACAGAGATAGATAAGACCTTGGACTAAATTGCACTAAATTGCTAACCAGAATTTATATAGAAATCTTCACTATAACGGAAATAATGCTTACACAAACGGATCTGGCAAATAAGATATACCTAAAAAACTTATTAGCAAAAAATAAAACCGACTTCCATATTACAACACTACAAAGCCAAAAATAACTTTAATTTCGGTAGTCGGTGTTATTGGTTTTGTATTTTCTTCTTTTTGTCACTGCCTTCCGAAATTAAAGTTATTTTTGGTTTTGTAGTGTTTTGATATGGAAGTCGGTTTTATTTTCTGCTAAAAAGGGATTTTTCACGCTTCTTAGTGGGTTTGTTTGTAATTTATCTAGTTACGAAAGCCCAAATGTCAACTACTTATCCATCTGCCATCTGGGGTCTTCATCATCAGTTCCACTTCCTCAAATGGTGCTTTTCGAGAGCAACTGCACAAGGTACTATAATATTTGAAAAGTTCTTTCGATTACTCCATGATTCCATCATCAGATCCTAACGTGATGACAATGGGACCAACTTGAAAGTATACCCTTTCAAACAAAAAACCAATATTCCAAATTGGTCTAGCTGTCTTCGAGTTACGAGGTAACATCAAGTTCAAGACGAACTGAAAACCTCCTCCTTTTTTTAAAGTCGTTTAATAAAACATACTAAAATTTGCCCAGCAAATATTTGTTCCGATACGGTAACTGAATCGCGGCCTTGTCACAACTGCAGACGAAGCGACTGTCCTTGAGTTTATCTTTGGAGGGTGACCGAAAAACACTAAACAAGTGCGATTCTTACTTGTACGAGTAAACGGCAAAAACATGTAGCTGACTAGCTTTTAAGGGTGACTAGAAATGCATTTTGTACATTTTGCCGGAATAAAAAGAAGCCTATTTATTTTGGTAAAATAAGGTTCACTAATAGCATTTCTAAACAAAACATAATTCGGGGGTCACAGGGTGACTCCCAGCCACCTTAGGCGCGGGCCTGCGGGCTGCGAGCAATGGGTAGCTCGCCGCCCGACTGAAACCAGACCCGTGTAGACGGCGGCGCATCATGTTCCATGCGCGCCTCAAAGAGTGTCAGCAAAATTGTCGGAGCCCATGAGGGGGCCGTTGCCTGCCGGAATGCGGAATTGTTCGAAAGAGTTACCGCGGCCTCGGAACACGAAGGGCATGTGATGGAACACGGATGGGTTTTAGTCAGTAAAAGTCTGACACACCCCCCCCCCGCTCCGCCCGGATCGGGAGGCAGTCATTTGATGATTTCCCATCCTTAAAAAAAAGCAAAACATAATAATAGGTAAAAATGTAAGTAGAGTTTGAGTTTGGGCTACACAGTTCCCAACTGCAGGTTAACCAACGAGTTAACATTCCTCCGTGCCTCAGAAAGCACGTTAACCATTTGGTACCGGCAGTCATTAGTATATCTTTGGCAGTCGATACGGGTAGCCAGAAGCCAGCTACTGGGTTGCCAAGTTCATATTTGGCAGTCCATGTAGAACTAGTAGTTTAGACTTCAAAAGCCCGGTGTGACTACAAAAGTCTAGCCGAATGCAGCTGAGTATTAGTTTGCTCGGTTGCATCCAGTTAGACTGGAAACCGATCCCAACATAATTGTGCAAAGGTTAAGCAGATGAAAGGCAGATGTTACCATTAGGCTAAGGCTAAGGTGTCGGATTTTTTTTTAGGGTGAGACATCATCCTATGACTGCCTCCCGATCTGGGCGAAGCGGGAGGGTGTGTCAGACTTCTACTGACTAAAACCCATCCGTGTTCCATCATATGCCCTTCGTGTTCCGAGACCGCGGTAACTCTTTCGAACGATTCCGCAACCCTGGCAGGCAACGGCCCCCTTGTGGGCCACGACAATTTTGCTGACACTCTTTGAGGCGCGCGTGGAACACGAAGCGCCGTCTACACGGGTCTGGTTTCAGTCGGGTGGCGAGCTACCCATTGCTCGCAGCCCGCAGGCCCACGCCTACGGTGATTGAAAGTCACCCTGTGACTCCCGACGCTCGGAGCGTCTCCTGCGGCGGCTGGGACGTGTGATGGAGATGTTGAGGGTTCGAACACTATTACCATGAACCAGACACAAGCATATTTAGCTTAGTTGGAGGGGTTAACAAGTGACGTGATACTACGCACGTTGCCAGGTTTCTTAAAAAAAAATGTTTAAGATATCCATTGAAATCAGTGGCGTAAAAATATCGCTGTCTAGCGATATTCGCAAACTGAGACAATTTTAGTCTAAGGTCCTTAAGCACATGCTCGACCATTTACCTATGTGTAATCTTAGGGCTAATTTTCATTCTTATTATTACAGAAAGCAGCAAAAGACTGGAAAGGGGACTCAACTTCAAGAAGTACAAACACCCTTTCTTTATCTAGTAAGTATTAATATGTTTTAGCATAATATTATCTTAGTAATATTATAGATGATATTTCACGCAAAACGTACAGTTCTGAATGAATTTACTCCAGAACGCTGATCAACAAACTACACTTACATAAATCGAGATTCAAATCGGGCCTCAAGCAGAGAATATCGTTTACGCTTAATATTTTTCGTCTCCACTGTTCCGATCTACGAATGATCGGAAATAATTAAATTTATTTTAAAATAAAATTTAAATGAAAAATATATGTATCGCACGGTTTCCATAGAAATAACTTTTTTAAATATCTGTGGCAGTGTTGTTATAAATTACTCACTGAATAAATAATGGTTTGGAAAAATACTATTAATACAAGTCTTAAAGGAAATCAAAGATATAAAAAATGAATTAGATATTTTTTCAAATCTTGGTCAAGAAACACACACAAATTTTACCAAAACTTGTGAAAATCTATCTTTTTCTTTTCTTAAAATTATTATTAATATTGTATGGGCCCTTCACATGGAACGCTAAAGTTAAATTTATTACTTAAGTTGGAAACACGGGTTTCATCTAGTTTAACTTAAAATGGCAAAAAAATACGTTTAAAACTGCTATTTGTAACCAATTTGCAATATAAAATATCATTACATCATAGCCAAAAATGTACAGTTTTATATCAAATAATAAACTGAAAAGCAAATAGGTAACCGTTAACTGACAACGAAATCTCTGCTCAAGCGTGGTGTCGACCATACTTGGGTGATGAATCTACAACTGAGTAACGATTTAGAGTAAAGCCATACCTGGCTGAACTATGATCGATGAGTTTATAAACTCATCGATCATAGTTCGTAGTTCATAGCTTGAGGAACGTTCTAAAATTAAATCTCGACTCAAAACTAGTTTTAAACAAAGATTAGTGCTCGAGTTTCGTTCTGTAATACGGACCATAGACTACTTTTTATCCCGGAATTACTACGGGATCACGATTTACGCGGAATAACACTCCCACGCGAACCATGTCACGGGCGGGGACTAGTAGATAAATATACAGAACTGCTTTCGCGAACTGATAAACGCTGTTTGGGCAGTACATAAAAGAAATATTATCTCTTAAAGATGTTTGCTTAACAAACAATGAGATAATTATTTTTGAGCTGGTATACTTTCAATGCCATATACTAAAATATGGAAGTAATACAAAAGTAAGTAATCTTTCCGATTATTTACTTAACATGGGGTCCCATGGGACATGGGGTCATAGAATCCAAGCTTTACATGTATTACACCTTCAAGCTGAGCCCTTATTACAGAACGCCAAAGATATGTTTCCGATGGGAAAGAGAACTCAGGAGTCTAAAGTAATGATGATAAAGGTTTTTTTTTTTCACAAATCTATTGCTGTTAGTCTCGCTAAATTTGAGAACGGCTGGGCTGAAATGACTAATTTTGGTATGCAGATAGATGAAGGTTTGGGGAGTAACATAGACTACTGTTGGCAAAACAATTTTTCACGCGAACAAGGGCACGGGCAGAAGCTTTTTATAAAATAAAATAAGGCCCGCACTTAAACTCTAGTGATAAAAGTGGTCCACATTAGAATAAGGCTGCGTTTCCACCAGAGATTTGCGAGGATGCGTAGCGAGGGATGTGTTTGTAAAGAACCAATAGAATCGCTTCATTTACCTCGCCTCGGTCAGCACAGCTCTGGTGGAAACGGTTTAGCGGAGCTAGATTTTTGCGCAAACAATACAAGCGAGGGATGTGTGCGAGAGATGTGTTGCGAGGGATGTGTTGCGAGGAATGTGTGTTGAGCAGGATGTGTTGCGAGGTTTGCGCATCCTCGCACCACACATTAATGCGCATTTTCACAGCTCCGCTACACATCTTCGTAGGCACATTTTCATCGCACAGCTTTGGTGGAAACCCCCACACATTTTCACTGCACAGTTAGACATCCTCGCACGACACATTTCCATCGCACATCTCTGGTGGAAACGCAGCCTAAGATTGATACATCTTCCACTAATTCGATATCTTCATTCTTTGTTTCCAGCGTTACCGTCTCTATGTGAAGACTATGCCCCAAATGAGCTATGTGCACACCACTGCATACCTGTGCCAGGATCTTACAAGTGCGAGTGTAACCCTGGGTTTATGCTGATGGCTGACGGGAGGAATTGTAAGGAGGTTGGTAATTTATTGTAATCCCTGGTTGGTTGTTGGCAACCAACAAATAATACACCTGGTATTAAACTGTATCTCCTTAATACAGGTTGCCCAACAACCTAGTAGGTTAAAATTTTAGTTTCTAAATTCAAGTCAGTATATCTTCTTTACTTGAACTCCCAAATAGAGTTGCCCAACTATCGATAGTTTCACTATCGATAGATGACCTCGAAAACTAGTAACAATATCGATAGTGCTATCGATAGTATCGATACTATCGATGTCACAAATTAACTAATACTATTAATTGGAAGCAATTTGGGAGTCTCAAATGGTTGTCATCTCAGCGCACTAATATCACTAGGTCATTTTATTTTTATTACGGATAAGTCCGTCCTGACCATGATCACGCCAGATGGTAACCGATAGATGAGGTCTACGATATTACAAGCGAGCCTAGAAAATGTTTATTCGTTCTTGCTTTATAGGCTGACAAGTTATAGCTATTTTATGTGGTTTAGCATGGTCTTTAACACAACCAATCCATTGTCTTTGTTTCCTTTTTCTACTCTCCAACCACATAATATCATTTGAGTACAGCAGTTCTTCTTAATTTTCAGGTGGGTAAGAATAGGTGTAAGCCCCACAATCCTTGCCATCACAAATGCAATGACAATGGCGTAGAGGTCAAATGTACCTGCAGAAGAGGATACGAGCTGATGCCTGATGGGAAATCTTGTCAGGGTAAGTTGTTTTATGGCACGTTAAGGATTTTCAAGCATTATTTATCTTACTTGAATGGAGTTCTTGGCTAAATTATAACAGCCTCAGGGTTCGATCTTCAACGTTGAGTCACATTCATTGGGGCCAGAGACCATATCGAAAACTATAGGCCCATTTCAATACTACCTTCTCTTTCAAAAATAAAAAAAAAATATATCAATACACGCTTAATTAACTATCTTGAGAGCAAAATATTTTATCCGATCATCAGTTTGGTTTCCGCCGTGGTAAATCTACTGATCACGCATTGAACGAATTTTATATCACGAATCTTGATAAAGGTAATAAATGTTTATCCATATTCCTAGAATTCACCAAGGCTTTCGATACGGTTTCTGTCCCAGTCCTTGTGCAAATATTAGAAAAAATTGGTATCAGGGGGACACAGCTCAGCCTCTTGAGCGATTATCTAACTGGAAGAACTCAATGTATGAGGGTTGGTCCCTTCATTAGTAGTGACCTTCCTGTGACCTACGGTGTGCCGCAAGGCAGCATTCTTGGGTCAACTCTTGCTCTCGTTTACATAAAGGATCTCCTTTGTTTAAACTCATTTCATGGAAAAAATAATACTGCCCTCATTTTTGCTGCTAAAACATGGAATGAGACCTAGCAGCTGGCCCAAAAGGGGTTCGATAAAGTAAAAAGATGGCTTTATGAGAATGTACTTACTTTAAACATTGTTAAAACTAAGTACCTGACCTTTTCGATTCGTGCTTCTTCCCATGTAAACCTAAATCTGACTGCGTATAGCTGTCCTCTTGACACTCCAGTGGATTCAAATTGCTCCTGTGGTTCGTTGGAATGATTAAAGACCGTTATATTTGAGCGTTATAATTGACGAAAATGTTAGCTTCAAGGAACACATTCAAAAGTTGAGTAAAAGAATTAGAAAACTTACCTACCTACATTTTTAAGACATTGAGACATGTAGTGACTTCTGTTATCCTTAACCCCTCAAATTGAGTGTGAACGAAAATGTACCGCTTTGAGGCCACCGGTGGCTTTCCATGACCTGAGGGGTGATGACTGACTTATAATTTGTATTTCCTGACTCCGCTGCCACTTGGCCATCCACTGGCGATATTCGTTTACAACGACAGAAACTGGAGTATTATCTAGTAACAATGTTTAAAAAATTTAATTAGTGGTCCACTTGGTCCTGGAGCCAGCACAGAGCGGGGTCATGACCCCATGACCCACCCCCCGGATCCGCCCTTGACTACAATATATTATTTATATGTAAAAATTGCCATTCATGTTCTAAAATTTTAATTTCCAGACGTTGACGAGTGCCTGTTGGACATCCCAGTGTGCCTAGCCGGCACTCAGTGTCACAATGTGCAGGGCTCTTATCGGTGCATCTCTACGAAGAAGAACAATGTGGAGAAGGGACAGTGCCCCCCAGGATTTGCGAGGAACTTTAACAGTCATGTTTGTGATGGTATGTATCATAACCCCTTTCCTGATAAAAAACAAGACTGTCTTCAAGTGTCTGTAGGTTATAAACAGAGGTCGGAATAATGTAGAGTTATTTATGTACTTAGACTGATTTCATACAACGAAAGAATAAAGTGGATATGCCCCAAATCCCGGGATTAATTTTGAAGAGCAGAAAAATTCCGTGATTTATTAAATAAAATGTTATTTACTTTTTCAAAAAGCTACAAATTTATTTATGTAATTTTTTTTACTCTAAAGAATATTTATACATAATTTAGAAATGTAAATATTAGAACTTCCAGAGTTATATTATTATGTATGTTGTGTTGCATGGACATAGAGCTTCTTAGCGACTAAACGGTGTGTGAGCGGCAATACTGGATGCTCTCGTGTTGAATCACTCATAGTTGATGAAGGTTTTTATTGTTGATGTTGTTGATTAAGGTCATTACTACATTATGTCTTTATTTTAATCATCACTACTGCTCTGAAAATAGTGAACGAAAACAATGTGCAAATAAAAAATTTGAAGATTAAAACAAATATGATTACAATCCATTCTCTCTCATATAGATTTAGCCTGTGCTTCGGCAGTGGGAACTTTACAGGCTTGTTATTTGTATTATTTCTGATTTTATTTTGACTGCAAAAATACTATAGGTACATATGGTAAAAATTCGAATAACTGTGCCTCTGCTACTTTAAAACTGCATGACATTCACCTGTAGTACATGGTTTCTCATTTAACTTATTTGAAATATTATGCAAGGTTTCTAAATTATTGCCTATAAAATAATAATATATATAAACTAGTACTCACGCGGGGCTTCGCTCCCGTGGATTCTATCACGGTAAAAACATAACTCTCCTTTGTTGCAGTCGCGTAAAAAGTAGCCTATAACCTTCCTCAAGCTTCAAGCTACTTCCATACCAGATTGCATCCAAATCCACCCAGTACTTTCGAAGATTAGCGCGTTCAAGCAAACAAACAAACAAACAAACCAACTTTTCCGCTTTATAATATTAGTATTTTTTTTTTTTTTTTTTTTTTTAACGTGGTAAAATTATCAAATAAGCCCTCCCACTCCGGGCAGGGTGGGAGGGACTGTCAGACTTTTACTGACTAAAATCCACGGTGTTCCTTCAATAACCCTTTACATACCGGGGCCACGGTAACGGGATGAGTCCCACGACCCCGGCAGGCTTCGGCCCTCTGCAGAGGGGGCCTCGTCATGTTGCTGACGCTCTTTGAGGCGCGCGTGGAACACGACGCGCCGTCGACCCGGGCATGGTCCATGGTCGGACAGCGAGTTGCCCTTTACTCGCTGTCCGCATGCCCGCGCCTACGGTGGCCGGAGATCGTCGGCCGACGTCCGACGCCGTGGGCGTCTACCACTGCGGCTGGGCTGGAGGGAGGACGCCATCCTCTCCCTCTCGCGGCCCGCCTCCTCCTTCGGAAGCATGACTGCTTCGCAGAAGGAGGCGACCGCTTCCCACTCCCTCTCGCCCCGCAGCATGGCCTCGACCAATGCCGGGCGCGAGAGGTCTCCGCCTATCGCCGCCGTGAGGACACGTCGGTGCTCTGCCCAGGCGGGGCAGTCTTGCACCGTGTGCTCTACGGTGTCCTCAGGGCGACCCTCGCAGTGGTGACACCCAGACGTTTCCTCCTTTCCCATCAGACACAGGTACCTCCCGAAACTTCCGTGTCCGGTGAGGACCTGCGTCATGCGGTATGTCAGGACGCCGTGACGCCGATCTAGCCACTCCTCAAAGAGTATAGATGTGAAAGTAAATCTGTCATCGTGTCTGTTACACTTTTATGTCTAAACCACCAAACCAATTTTGATCAAAGTTGGAACAGGGATAAATTAGACCTTGAAGAAGGACACCTACTGTTATATTGTGAGAAGTTGTGGCATGGGAAGCCATTAATTGGCTTCCCATGCCACAACTGACAGTTTCTCTTTTTTTCTTTGCAGGAAAAATGTGACATATCGCTCTAAGTTTTTTTTGTTATTTTTCCAGACATAAACGAGTGCCTTCTACCAAACCCTCCGTGTCCCTCCTTCGTTTGCGAGAACACGGTAGGGGGTTACAGCTGTGGTGGGGTCACAGGGAACCCCATCAATCTGAGTACATCTCCTCGGACGCATGTGGAGGACAGATGTCCGCCAGGATTCAAGATTGGATTGCATGAGGAGTGTGAAGGTATGACACTAATGTTGCTTTAAGTTCAAATAAAAAATTATTTGAAGTGTCAATTGCCTAATGGCTAAGGCCGGACTTGTAATTTCCGAAAACCCACTCCAGACACAAAAATATTTCGGGCTTGCGGTAATGTTCTAACGAGATACCTCGGCCCCGGAACTTAAGGGCAGCTGATGGATCATGGTGGGTTTTTAATCAGTAGAAGTCTGACACTCCCTTCCGCTCCACTCAGAGCGGGAGAAGTCATTTGATGATTTTCCCACTCGGAAAAAAGACAAGCATATTTAGCTTAGTTGGAGGGGTTAACAATATTGCTAGTAATCTCTCCCAAAATTCTGTGGATGAGTGACCATCTTATCATATTGAGTTTCCCCGACCTTCGGGTAGCACTTTCAGGCGTTCCGGCTGTCATTTGTACACATTTTGAAGTGAAAACTTCTTTAGCATCGTTGTGATTTGAAAGTTTATGAAACGAAAAAGCGACAGTAAAAGAGACAGACACATAAATTGCCAAATTTTGGAATTCTGTTGGGGCCAAGTGGTAGAGCTTTTGATGCCCTTTAAAATGAGCCCAAACTCGGCTATCTTGCGACCACGGGAACGAAGTTACGTCGCGGGGGGGTGAGGTAGCCCTCGTGGGGAGTTCAGGGGGGTGAGGGGTAAGGGGGGACATACATTTTTGAAGGTTTTTTTTTTGAAGGTTTCACTTCTACCACGTGTGAATTGCACACATGTTTTTTTTTAAACTATTGTTATGAGTAGTCAGACCTCAATCTTGCGAAGGGATATCGTGTTGACTAGCCGCTGGGTTATTGAGGTAAGATAGGCAGACACTCTATGTAAAACAGTATACCCAGCTGCATCCAGTTAGACTGGACGCCGACCTCATCATCGGAAAAGGCTAAGCAGACCATGATTCACCTTACAGTATTCATACAAAACCACACAAAACTTTCTTTTCAATCAGCATTTTTCTTCCAGATGTGGACGAATGCGCGATCCACAAACACGACTGCAACCTGCTCTCCCAGTTCTGTATTAACACCCACAGCTCATTTTACTGCCAGGATAAGGAGTCCAAGTACTGTCCGCCGGGATTCAAAATAGACACCAACACGGGGAAGTGTGAAGGTAAGATTAGTTACTTAGTAATATGCATAATCTTCATAACCTATTATCTTTTGTGAATTATGTAGGTTGTTATATTGGAGTTAAACATGATTGGCTGGCAGTTTGTGTACTTTTTGCAGCCTACCCAAACCTTACCTTGGTACCATCCGTTACCGTCCAATCATTGAGCTTCTTAAGGCCGGGTTATCCAGAGCACCGTAGGTATTCGACGCTTACCCCAGCCCCCGCAACGAATAGCAAAACGTAACAAATTACGACGCGCGGGAAACGCGCGCGCCAAGCGCACCGCTCATGAGTTCACGAACTCAAGTAGGTACGAAGATGCGTCACAGAATAGAGCAATGCAGTAGATCAACGTGAATTGATTAGTTTATGTTTATTTTGTTTTGTTTTAATAGTAAGTATTTTCAAGTTTATAGATAGAATAGGTACGTATTGTATAAACTTGAACCTCATTAGTAATAATTCAAAATAAGTATATTTATTTATTTTTGGGGACAAGGTGAATGAAAAATCTGACTGACACGCAGATCATGAATACGGGTATGATTCAAAATTACACGCCGCGCGCTATTCGACTTTCCCAAAGGGTGCGAAATCTTCATGGCACAGTATAAAAAATCAAGTATTAGGTAGGCACACTTACATTAGGAGAGTTGTATTACAATTCAATTATTGTTATATTAAATGAGGGCTTAGAGGTATTCTGTGTGAAATATTATGTTTTTAAATAAAAATATAAATATTTTTCAATCAAATAGTTATACCAATAATAGCAACACACAAACACTTTTTGGAATGAATTTATTTTACGCGGCTTCTAAACTGGCAGAAATTGTAACGCAAAAGTGTAAATACTTACGACTATCTTCTGACGAGAGAGACGACGAGGGTTCCTCAACCGCACACTTTTTTTTCTCTAAAAACTACAATCATTTATGCACAACTGGCTAATGCCGTGATTCGACTTCAACTTCAACTCTTGCGGCTTTTGTGGAGGACTCACCACAATTTCACAAGTGCTGGAGGTTGTTTGGTAAAGTATATTGGATGATGAAAAGTATTAAAATATAAGTAAAAAAAAAACAAAATCATTTTGTACGCAAACATGACATGACAGCTTTTGCAATGTCAAATGTATTTCACTCAATGTGTTACCAGTTTACCAGTGGCAGCAGGAATAAAATGAGTATGAAAAGAGAAAATTAGAAATATGGCATAGAACTGTTAAAACGATAATACAGTACGCTACAGCTTTATTTTATTTATCTCAATGAACCTACATAGATCATAAACAAATCGAGTAAATACAAAAGGGAGAAGGCATTTAATGGAGGTTGGACGGGGAACATTAGGGAGTGCGCGTGATTCGAAATGTAGTTAAAAGCCATAGATCCTGACACGATATGTCACATTTTTGACATTTTACAACATATTATCTGTTTCCCTTTGGTACATGAATACTTTATTGGAAAACTCTTAAAAAAGTAGACATACACAAAAATGTGAAACTTTTTCTGATTTATCATTATCATGAAAAAGAAATGTAAGCACTTTTCTCAAGACCATCTATGCTCGTTGTTGGTGTTGTTTACTGATTGCATAACGGTGAACAGGAGACGACTAGGCTCTTCGACCACCTTACGGAGGCAACTGCAGGAGCTGAACTGGCCCAGCACAAATATCCGATGGCAAAGCTTGTTTTCTAAGAGATTTTAATTCCCACCATAAAGAATAGTTGTTCCCGTACCAACAAACAGAGCACGCTGGTAGAGAGGCCCGCAGGTTTTTTTATCGCTAGATCTCGACCAGCTGGTTCACCAAGCAACCTGCATTCCAGAAGTCGACGGCCACACGCCCAATGGCTTGGACCTAGTGCTCACAAACGTTGCGTCGCCAGAGACTGTCAGTATCGGTCTAGGCCTCGCTCGGATCGTATGACCACTTTCTGGTGAAAACGGTATCTACCTTTTCTCCTCCAGATAAATGCCCCAGGGGCATACGGTGAGTATAGAAGTATGGGTCAGCAGACTCCGAAACTGCGAAGCGAATCTCGAACTTTTACCGTCCTTCGCTGCCTTCTAGTTATGACAAAACTGGATGGAACACTGGCTCACACCGCACAAGAAAAAGCTAATTTAAATGCCTCCGTCTTTGCGGTAAGTTTACGTCTCGACACGGCGTCTAACTTACCACCTAAAATACCTCACTGGCTCCGTAATGCTGGAAACTGCATTTCATGTTAAGGAAGTCCGTAAAGCCCTTTCTAGTCAAAATGTGAACAAAGCCAGTGAACCGGAAGGAATACCTGCTCGAGTCTTAAAGAGTTTTACCCCGGATTTGTCTCCTGTATCGCATACTCGCCTGTATCGCGTTCTATTAAAACCGGAGTGGTGCCAGTGTCCTGGAAGCCAGGTAACGTGCAACCAGTACTCAAAAAAGTAGCCGTGCCGTACGGATGATACAGGCATCGCATAGTCCCGTTGACTCTTTGGCTTACACATTACACTGCAAACCTGACTTTGCCAGCCAAGCAGAGTCAAGATGCAAACCGAGATCTTTAATTGAAAATGATAGGAGGAAGTGAACTAGTTGCCACTCTAACGATCATACGTGAGCTTCCGATCACAATGGCCTGACACTTTGAGGGGCTTACAGTCACCCCAAATCAATTAGACCAGTTTTGATAGCATCTAAATCTCGGTTTAAATCTCCTATAGCGTATGTCAAACTTTCCACCCGCGTAGATGCATACAACTGCAGATCATCATTGTAAAGTTGATACGAACACCGAAGACAGAGAGTTTTAAAGTTTACCGAAGTTTACCGAAAATAATAAATGATATTTTTGTAGGAAATTGTCATGCTGTTGTCACAAATTAACAATAAATATTGTTAACTTGTGACAACCCTGGCCGTTGCGATACTGTCTAGACGTTGTCGGCATTTTCCACAAAATCAAAGGTGTCGACCTACTGTATGATCTTTATACTGTGGTCATAGCGACGAATGATCGACTGTACCATATTAACTATTAGTACATTTACGAAAATAAAACCTAATACAGCCGAATACGGTCAGTTATTTCAACTCGGGTTACTAACGTTCTATTAGCGCGTTTAGTAAAGAATCGGATTGATATTTATCAGTATTCTGGATCGAACCCAGGCTCTGAACACATCTTTTTGTGATTTCTTTTTTATTGTAAGTACTTTTATATTATATTTAGGTATTTTTGTAAATGTTTTGTTGAATAAAATAAGAAACATTTTCATTTTTTTATAGGAGAAAGAAAGTCAAAAATGTTTTTGTTTTACACACATATTTGCGGTTTGTAAATCTATTCCGCGTAGGTACTTATCTACTTAGTAAAGTAAAATATTAATTTGTATAATTATAGGGTAAAGTTTCCTTTGAGTCTGACATTTGAAAAGAGCATTTGCGCACGCGGCGGCTTTATGCTCTTTGACATAGGGTTCAAATTCAATTGTTCACACACTTTTTGCGGTTGGCAAATCTATTCCGCGAGAAAAATAAACTATTATAGCTTTTGCGCGCGTGGCGTCTTTATTTACACACATATTATTTTGTGGTTTCGAAATCTATTCCGCGTAGTTAGGTAGGTACCTCAGAATACAGAAAGAACCTAGTTAGTAAAGAAAAATATTTATATAGGTCTAAATATTTATATTGTCAAAGCCTTCTTACTTTTTTTGTTTATTTAGCCTTCGTAGAGCCAGCGATGACAACTTCTTTTTGTTGATTTTGTCCATTAGTTTTACTGACCAAAATTATAACTAAAATACCTAATAGAAACAATTTATATTACAACTATTTAAAACTAAACGATAGGAATTAATATTTTATAATGATTTTTTGGCTCGACCGGAACCAAACTTAGCGGGGGTGGCAGGTGCGCTAAAAATTGGCATACGTCCGACCTCCAACACGTTCCGCTCGGGACTAAAGGACGCGAGGCGCGCGGCCGTGCACATGAAAATAATAGGAAAACACTTATTTTTGAAATTAATGGTATAAATATTTTCAAATTTCACATTATGACGACCGACATGTATGTCACTTTATACGACCTTTATTATGGTATAAGTTTTATTATTCAAAGCTTAATAAAACTCAAATAAAATAAGAATAAGACCGTAATTTAGACTTGTCTTTGCGATTTAATTAGATGCAGTGAAATGCAAGTAATCGTGTATCGGATGACCGAAATAGAAAGATCAAAGTATGAATTATGTAATATGTTTTTTTCAAAATTTAAATCCGTGTTATCTACGAATAAAACACAATTGAAAACGACGTTTTTTCGAATAACCTCGCCTTAAAGTTCTAAGTTGAGCTATACATTATCTTACAAATGCTAGTACTGGACAGGCGCACTCAAATCTGGGTGCACCTTTCCTCAAAAGATCGCCTCAGACAGATCTTTATTTTGGGTATCAAATAACACTTTTACACAACTTATTTTTCGTAAAATTAAACTAAATGAGGTCAGTGTTTCCTAACTGACTACCCTGAGAAGAAACACCGAAACAAATTCAGAGGTCAAATTTTTTTTGAAGTCCATAAAATCTTTACTTGTCAAATTATATGGGAATTCTTTTTTAAATCTAATTTCGTTTAGGGGCCGTTATCAAAGACATATCAGCCCCATCGTACCCTTTTACATTATTTACTGACCTACTTACACAGTATTAGTTTATAATATTACTTAAAGTTATACAGTTAAAGAAACAAATAAATTGCGACGTTGCCGTCCTTCAAGTACGCATGTAGAGAGTGTTTCTTTTACATATCAATTTAACATTTTTAGTGAATAATTTAATATTAAAAAAATAAAAACATTTTGTTTTCGGATGGTATTATTTTTTTAGCATGTATGGATGCTATACTATTGCGGGTTAAGAGCGCGCCTAAAGCCAGCAAAATTTTAGAATTCACCCGCACTGTCCTACCCGCTCCTCACATCGAATACGATCGCGCGTGTACCTACGCGCTCGCTCGACGCGTATCTTCTGTAGTAAGTATACGTATAATATTCAGATGAAACAACTGTATTCAAAGTATGACTGCGTTATACAATATTACGAAATGTTATTATGTGTACGCGAATAATACGTAAATAGTAAGTTAGTAGGAGGTGACTATACCACTGATACTGAACACGAATCAATATAAAATCAATACCAAAAGGTAATATTATATTATGTATAATATAATATTATTTTGGCGCGTGATTTTGGTGTGGCGTAAATAATGGATAACTCTGAAACTGTCGATTGGCCAGATAATATCTATCATTTACCCCACTTATATCGTCGTATGCCCATGGATGACCAAATTATTGATATTTTTAATATTTTAAATAAAAATCGTACTTACTCTTACAAAATTAGGTACCATTTCTAAAATTGGTGATATTTTTTTCATTTTGTTTTTTTTTTATATCAGTCTTGAATATTTGTATTATCAGATCAGTATCAAGATTTTTTATTACATTCTAAATCAATATTGCAAAAAATAGTTATTCTTAAATTTTAACATTTTTTTCTACGGAATTACGCAATTTTGGGCCCCTGTATCTATAGTTGCAAAACTTCTGAAAAATTCGGAATAATTCCGGAATACTTCTGGGAAAGTTTCTTTAAATCAGAATTATTCAAAATGAATTTAAATATAGCCCTCTGTGCGCCGGCCGCTGCCGCCGCGCTGCGATGGCGGTGCGGGGTGCGGTAAGAGGGGAGATGTTCCCCGGAGAAGTTTTCCCCCCGCGAGAAAGATTCGTACCCCGCAATCGAATGTTTCCGAATATTTCGCCCGAATAATTCAATCGAAATTAACGTGTTTGTTTGTTGTGTGGTGGGTGGGTTAATTATTGTTCAGTGCGAGACTACGTACGATACAAGAGTAAAATATAAATGTTTATCTATACTAATATTATAAAGCGGAAAAGTTTGTTTGTTTGTTTGCTTGAACGCGCTAATCTTCGAAAGTACTGGGTGGATTTGGATGAAATTTGGTATGGAAATAGCTTGAAGCTTGAGGAAGGTTATAGGCTACTTTTTACGCGACTGCAAAAAAGGAGAGTTATGTTTTTACCGTGATAGGATCCACGGGAGCGAAGCCCCGCGTGAGTACTAGTTTTATTATAAATGGGATTGATTAAGTATATGTTGATATTTTTATAGGTAGTTATGTTAGCCTGCGATTAACAGGATTTTTATTCTTTTGTTTCTAGGTAGGTACTCTACTTATTTCGAAATTGAATGCTATTTTTATAAATGTCAGTAGTTGAATAAAAAACCAGGCCTAGCATATTTTATTTGTTTTTTGAAAAAGGGTTACCTATGTTTTTGGTTAGTTTGTATGTAGCTCTGTACGCATCGCGAGTATTCGCGAGTCGCATAGGTAGGTATTAATCATTACCTACCTACTTAACGCGTTTAATAGCCCAGCCAATAAAAACAATTAAAGGCAAACCTTGCAAGCAAACACGTTTTGATGCGGTTTTCAGAAAAGTATTTGTTATACTTAGGTAGGAGCAGGTTTTGGTATATTAACCGACTTCAAAGGTCGATTTTCCTGGTTTCTTTTGGCAGTTGAAATATTCCCAAAGTTTCGGAATATTTCGGAATACTTCCGAAGTATACGACGGGAATGATTCGGAATTATTCCCGCCAGACTATATCGAAAAAAAATGTACTACACTGCGGTGGCTCATTATTTTAGACTAGCTTTTGCCCGCGACTTCGTCCGCGTGGAATAGTTACTTTGGGCTATCGTTAAATTTAAGCCCGATTTTGAAGCATTCTTCATTGGTGCTCCGCTCCTATTGGCCTTAGCGTAATGATATATATAGCCTATAGCCTTTCTCTATAAATTGAGTATTTAATTAAAAATATTTTTTTCAATTCGAACCAGTAGTTCCTGAGATTATCGCGTTCAAACAAACAAACAAACTCTTCAGCCTTATATATTAGCATAGATAGCTGTTGCCCGTGACTTCGTCCACGTTTCCGTCGTTTTTCGTAAAAAAAAGTAGCCTATGTCCTTCCTCACGGTTCAGTGATTTAGATGTAACACACAGATTAACTTTCGTAATTTAGTAGGGAAATATAATATGTCAATCTATAATACTGTTGAAAAATATATTTCATGTACAGAATTGACCTCTCTACAGATTTATTATAAGTATAGATAATTGCCTATTTAATGCAAATTCTAAAATGGTATAATAATAACCAGTATCTTGATAAAGTACAAAGTTATTGCTGTTCGAATCTTAAAGGAGAATTTTTATACAAATTTGATTTCAAAATTAAATTACTTTAACACTGCTGTAACTAATTTTAGACTCAAAGAGAATTAGAATTTCCTTAAAATTTGATCACTATGGGTTTGTTGACACCATAAAAGACATTAGTAATTAAACAAATTTATTGAAAAAGAAAATATACAAGATGTTCGAAGTGGGCTCCTTCAGCTGCTATACACGCTCTACACCTTCTTATGAAGGACCGTCTCAATCGGCGCGCAAATCCTGCCGACGATATTTCGTCAGCAGCCGAACGTATGCGTTGTCGCAGCTGTTCAACTGAAGTGATTTCTTCTTTATAAACTACCACCTTTAAACAGCCCCAGTAAAAAGTCCAATGGGTTTAAATCTGGCGAGCGAGGTGGCCACATTCTGAAAATAAAATATTATTTCAAAACAAATTCCTTGTTATACAATCACGTCCACAATAAATTGATCTACAAAAATAGGGTTTAAATACCTAATGGGCATACTTAAATAGGTTCGTAATCGATATAAATATATTTCATCGAACAAACACGGATACCAACTAAAAGCTTGTGTTTATTTTGCATATACTATTCTGCCCGCGTTACCTACGACTACGAGTGACCATAGAAATATTAAATAAGAAGTGGTATAGGTAGATAATTTTTTTTTTATATAGGATACTCACAAGATCATTATTGTTGTCCATCCGTGTATCTAGATTTTTAGAAGATCTCATAACTACCTACATTATGGGAAAATGATCATAAAATTGTATCGTGAAGAATAACATAACAAAATAGCAAAAGTAAATAGCTACCTATTATGAATGTAATTTATTACCTATTATCCTAATAATCTAATAAAGTACCTACCACGAATTTTTGATATCGTCGTGTCTGGGTGTTGTTTATCTATATATGTATGTATTTAAAAATATATTTGTCTATGTATATCAGCTGTCTGACACCCATAGTACAGGGTCTTCCTAGTTTGGGGTCAGACAGCCGTGTGTGAAATGTCCCCACATATTATTATGTCTAGTTACCTACTCGGCCCACGAAAGTGCGTAGGTAAACGAATTTAGATCTTGTGTCTCTCAAAATAAAATCTAAAATCACCTGCATAAACTATCTCGAAAGTATAAAATGTATTTTTATTTTTTCAGTATATAACAGACAAGTAACTCACAAACTTACCTTCGACAATTAGCCATCCTGTCAATTTGTAACTTTTTTAGTTCTCTTTCAATGTTTTTTTTTGTTTCCCATTTCACTGTTTAGTTCGAACATCAACAACAATTACGATTGAAATGATTATAACTCGGCGCAGCTAAAACACTTGAGCGTAGTCCTCTCGTCTCAACAGAGCGGTAGCGACTGATGTGTGAAATAGAAATATGCTTGAAGCTCCCGCAACGAGCGACGGAAGATGACTTCTTGCGCGGAATAAAAACGTAGTATGCGCCAAAAGTGTTTTATCGTAATAAATCCAAAACTAAAAGGAATTACATAAAATGCCTAAGCAAAGCCTTTACTCTTGTTTAAATATAATTATTTATCAAATTTTTGTCGCAATAGGCATTACCATATCGAGTACAAAACGGAAAAACATGAGAATTAGAGGTTATTTCGTGATTTTTTTCTACCTAGGAAATGTTATTATTTTATGTTTTTGATCAGAGAGAGCCCTTGAAAATATGATGTAGTTATTCATATATTTTTATTTTAAGATTTGGTCTGGAATTTTTCATGTAAAATCAAATAGAAAATTGGTAATTTTGCTTTATACGCGCTCTTAACGGGAACGTCCTCTTTTAGTTAACATACTGTATATTATAGCTAAAGAATTCGAGTTATTTGTGTAGGACCATAATTATTGTATGACACAATTTCTTAATAATCTCCGAAGATGGTAGAGATAAGATTGATTGGATCATTCTCACATCAATTTTATTTATTATATAATCCTTCAAAAATAACTCGCATTCTACTCCGTTCCGAGCACATATGGGAACCTGGTATGTTAAATAAATATCATTTATCATTTTAATATCTATTAGTAGGTAAACCTACTAATCTTCGATCAATTCTTGATTGAAGCTACTAATAGATACTAGTAGCAAGAGCTTTTATTTGGCTTTTTTATTTTGCTTTGTAAGACACCTTCTTGTTTTATTTAATTCAGTTTTATTGTATGCCTTTTCATCAGGGTCATATAATTTTAGTTAAAACAATCTTGTAGTTTACTGTAACTTTTTTTAAGGGACAGGAAAGCAGGACTTCATTTACCAGACGGTGAATGACATTGTCAAAAGTATAATTAAGTATATTATTAAATTTGTATTCGATTCTATGCCTCAACTTAGAAGCGTCAACGGCCTAATGACTAAGGTGTTGGATTTGTGATTGAGAAGTTGCAGCTTCGAGTCCCCCCACCCACTTTGATTACTTCTTTTCCTATCGTGTTGTCAATATTATCTTTTTGATGTAACAACGAAACAATAATTGCTACCTGCACTAGCTATCAATCTTGACAAGATTGTTAAGTAAATAATTTTATGTTACAGATATAAACGAATGCGATGAAGGTATTTGTCGGCCTGATCAAGACTGTGTCAACCAGTTGGGACAGTACGACTGCGTGGAAAAAATTGATCAAAGGTAAAACATTTTCTCTAGAAACTACGTTGGTAGACCCCCTACCCAGTATTGTGACCTAACTAGCGTTGCAAGATTAAGTTCCAGAGTGGTCATTCAAGAGGTAACAGGACCCTATACAACATTGATAAAAGCGAGAGGCTGTAAATTAAATCAAATATAGTATACGTGCGATGGTTAATCCGAAACATATAAAAAAAGTTTACGAGAAAAATACGAAGAAACTTTTCTTAAAGAACTCAAATAGCTGAATAATCAAAGTAAAGCGTAAACACCTGTGTAAAAATTTCACTGACTTGTGTAACTGGATGGCAACGTTGCATAGCGCTTGCATCGACGCGGCGTCTCGGATTCTCGGCGGGCTCGAATAAAGCGGAACGGTCCGTGATTTTAACTAATAAAAATCTTCAAAATTTCCTGGAACTAAACTATTACTTCTATTAATCTGAATTTTGGTGTGTAGCCTGAAAATTAGTAAATTTGGTTTCATTTAATACCTCTCGCTTTTATCAAGGTTATGTATGTTCTGATATTGATGGAGTAATTTTAGTAAAACTGTTTAACGATGCGCCATCGTTACACGGTGGACATCCCACCCATACGCACAAAACGTTTTGGGAATTCTTTCATTGTGCGTACGGCTAAGGAGTGAAATTCCCTGCCGGAGTCTGTGTTTCCTGATAGCTTTAACCTGGCGGTCTTTAAGTGTAGAGTGAATAGGTTACTTCTAGGTAAGCGCTTACCATCAGGTGAGATGGTGATAAAACGCGAACCTATAATCAGTAAAAATCCCACACTTCCTAGGCTTTACCCGAAAAGTCAAGGCCGCGTTCAATTAGACTGTAAGCTGAGTCCAAGCAGTGACTTACGTTGTTTGTGACAAAGACGAAGAGAAAATATGACAAAAGCGGAATAAACCAATCAGTTAGATTACAATATGACCCTTATTGTGTAGGCTAGATTTTTTAAAAAAAGTTTAGCACCATAAAGTCTTTTCAAAGTTTTATTTTAAATTAGAACTATTCCATTTTGACTGTGTGATTTATGACAGCAACTAGGAAAACTATAAAAACACAATGAGTTAATTACGTTTCCACTGTTGGGACACAGACCTCCTCTCTATGAGAGGGAATGGGCCGTAATCCATCAGGCGGGCCCAGTGGGGGTTGGTGGAGGTAACGATGTTTTCCTTCGTTAATTTAAGAGTAATAGTGATAATGGAAACCACACAAAATAATTTGCTTTCTAGGATTTGAACCTGACAGTTCTTAAGTCGTGTCTATAACTTCTGAGCCACCATTATTCTCTACAGCACCTGTTTTTGACACATCTTATTTATTACTTTGCAGCAAAGGTCAGTGCCCCGATGGTATGAGGAAGAGGGAGGGGAGTCTTTTTTGTGAAGGTGAGTCAATCCCCACTAAGATTATACATGCAAAAGATATATGTATAGTTATACTCCTTATTGTACACTATAATAGAAAACAAATTAGGATTTAACATGTCTGTTTCACTTTCACGACTAATGTAAGCCATACACGCTACGGTCTACCGGAGAGGTTATCTGTGTAGGTGCGCCTGCGCAGGTCAACCTCAACATTGGTAGCGTGTATGGGGACGTTCTGGTGTACCGGAGCGGTCTTCAGTTCTTTTTGCGATGGCATCGAATGAGGACGATGACGCGCTGGCATTGCTAGGCCTTGCTTTAATTTTGAGGATAAAAGAAATAAATAATAATAAATTAAATAAATAAATTGAACAAATCGTAGTACCACAGTTTACGGTAGACATCATCAGCAGATGCCCCAGACTTTACTTTAAGATTGGTTATATTTCTTCTTTTCCTTCCTAACCTTGCTTCTTAAATTATTGATCTTTCTCACAACTACTTTGTTCGCATCTGGCTCAATTTCTCTCAATTTTTGTATAAGTAATCTATAAGTAGCTTCTTTTTTGTCTCGATTATGATAATCTTTGTTTTTAATTTGCCAAAGACATTAATTCTTTCAGATATTAAGATAATTATTTCGATAATTCGATGCGTGTGTCGGACTTGTGATCGAGAGGTCACCACCACAGGTATTGAACCCACTCCAGACACAAACATATTTAGCTTAGTTTGAGGGGTTAACAAGATGGCTAGTAATGTGAATTCTAACCACAATGCTAGTTAACTTTAAAAAAAAAGCGATAAAATCTTCAAGGATTTTTTTAGTTGAATCTGGTGGCGTCATTTTCAATTGTTGAATTACATGGCATTCGTGGCAATACGATGCGAGCGACGAGACAACCGTCCGGAAGAAACACTAGAAAACAACTGACGCGACCTGCGCAGGTTCAACCCAAACACATTCCGGTCTACCTGCACAAGTAGACCTTTCCAGTAGACCGTAGCATGTATGGCAGCCATAAACCAATGTTAAAGAAATGTGGTACTGTGATAGGTTAGATTTGGGAGAAAGACATATAAAGCTACTTTCTTTTCACTGATAAAAGTTTAGACGTAGCCAGTACTACACAATAGGAGCCAAATGTATTTTTTGTTCTAGTGCGAGAAATAGATAGTGATGTTTTTTAGGGTTCCGTAGCTGAATGGCAAAAAACGGAACCCTTATAGTTTCGATATGTCTGTCCGTCTGTCTGTCTGTCCGTCCGTCCGTATGTCACAGCCATTTTATTCCGAAACTGTTAAGACTATACATGTGAAACTTAGTAGGTAGATGTATTCTGTGAACCGCTTTACGATTTTAAGAAAAAATTTAAAATATATTTAAAATAAAGGGGGGTCCCCATACATGGAACTAGAACTGAAAATAATTTTTTTCATGAAACCTATGCGTGTGTGGTATCTATACACAGGTCTTTAAAAATGATATAAGGGTTTTTAAAACCACTTTTTCATAAAGTCAATCGTTTAAAAGATATAAGCTCCCAAAGTGGTAAAATGTGTGTGTCCCCGCTCTAACTTCTATAATAATGGAGTGAAAAATCTAAGAAAAATATATGTCTATAGATCTTAATGTAAACTTTTAACCAAAATTAGTTTGAACGAAATCGGGTCAGGAGTTTTTGAGATTCAGCATATTTTCTAAAACCGCAAATATAACTTTGTAATTCATACAAACACTATGAAAAACAAAGTTATTTAGCGTAGTTGTAAAAATGTTTAAAATTATAATATTCCACATATTCCACAATATTCCACAACTTTTCACATAACGCCATCTAGTCCCAAACTAAGCAGAGCTTGTGGTATGGGTACTAGACAACTGATAAACATACATATATATTTCTAAATACATACATAAATAAGATAGTTTTAATGTAGATAGTTAATGATAGTTAGATAGTTATATGTAAATAAGATAGTTTTAAGAAATTTATAAGGTATTTTTTTATTCGTCAAATAAATATACATATTTTATTATATTATTATAGTTACTACGGAACCCTTCATGGGCGAGTCTGACTCGCACTTGGCCAATTTTTGTATAGCTCCATTTCTTGCTTGTACTGGAATGATAATGAGATCAACAGATTTTCGTCCATAGAACGATTTTATTAATGCCATACATAAGCCCTAAACAACCCAATTATTTTATTTTTGAGTAATGATAAATATAGATAGATAGATAGATGGATGGGTGAAAAGCATGTCAAGCCGCTGGTCCTGGCTATTAATTTTGCATCTTTGACGGGTATTCAGAAACTAGGCCACGCTAAGTATCAAGTTACCCATTAACTGGGTTGTAACAACTCGCTTAGAGCTCGGCTGCATCCATTTAGATCGAAAATTAACCCTAACATAGTTCATAGTTTGTTTATTACCACGATAACTTTCTCTTTACTGTTTAATAATCTATTTATCTGTGAATGTAATTATTTTAATATTTCTTTTATTAATTACAATATATTTTCGTTTCCAGATATCGACGAATGCGTGGAAGGCACTCATCTTTGCGATCAATACCAAAACTGTTTGAACACAAACGGTAGCTACGAATGTCACTGCAAGCTGGGATACGAGCTGGACCTCGTCACAGGCGCTTGTGTTGGTAAGTTATTTTATTGATAACTAGTACTCACGTGGAGCTTCGCTCCCGTGGATTCTATCACGGTAAATACATAACTCTCCTTTTTTACAGTCGCGTAAAAAGTAGCCTATAACCTTCCTCAAGCTTCAAGCTACTTCCATACCAAATTGCATCCAAATCCACCCAGTACTTTCGAAGATTAGCGCGTTCAAGCAAACAAACAAACGAACTTTTCCGCTTTATAATACACACGAGAGCAATGAATCCGGGTCACTTAAAGAATCCTAAAAATCTCGGAAACTAAAAATGCTAGGTTAATGCAATAAATTGTATTTAATAGACAATGTAATACTCTTTAAATGAAAGTAAAAAAAATATGAGTCACCATACATTTTATTAACACAAAATTACATAAAGAAAAAAACTGCTGATCTCTCCTTAAAACAAAAATAGGAACCATGAAATTTTTGAACTTTATTACGATTTTCTTGAATTTTAATACTTCGTATTGCCTCCTCGTGCTTCCATTACTGCGTTTACGCGGTTTGGCATGCTGTACACCAAGTTTCTTATACGATTTTGGGGAATATTCTCCCATTCCTCTGTGAGAGCAATTTTGAGCTCACGAAGCGTGATTGGGGGAGGGTTTCGTTGTTTTACGCATCTGCCTAGCTCGTCCCAAGCATGCTCGATCGGGTTGATATCCGGGCTGCGCGCTGGCCACTCCATACGAGTAATGTTCATCTCTTGAAGGTAGTCATTCACAATCCTACCTGTATGAGGTCGGGCATTGTCATGCATAAATATAGCATCCTCACCTAAATTGACCATAAATGGACCAACGTGATCATTGAGGATTTCTTCCACATATCTTACGCTAGTTAAAGAGCCGTTTTCTATGATCACCAGCTCTGTGCGACTTTCAGAAGAAATTCCGGCCCACACAAGTACAGACCCACCACCGTAGGCTACTTTTTCTTCGATGCATGCTTGCTTGAATCTTTCCCCTGGTCTTCGATACACTCTGTGTCTTCCATCGTGCTTGTAGAGCATAAATTTTGATTCGTCGGAGAACATAACTTTTGACCAATCTTCAATACTCCAATTTACGTGGCTCTGGGCATATCTTAGTCTTGAAATACGATGCCCACGCTCCTGTTTAGGGCCGTTTGCAGGTCTAAGGGGTTTTAAGTTAGATTCAGCAAGCCGACGTCTTACTGTCCATGCACTTGGGTTTCTTCCTCCGAGGCGTCGAAACTGATTGGTGAGTTCAGTTCCTGTGAGAAAGCGATTTCGAAGCATGGTGTTCACCAAGTATCGGTCTTCTCGTGCTGTGGTACACCTGGTTCTGCCCGTTCCTGGTCTGCGTAGGTTAGAACCAGTTTCTTCGTAACGTCGGAGAACTCTTTGTACTGTTGACAGCGACACACCGACAGTCCTGGCTGTATCGCGCTGACTCCGGCCGGTTTCCAGCATTGTAAGTATTCTGGTGCATTCTTCAGGCGTAAGCGACATAATTTCAGCTTGAATAATGAATATAGAGCACTATCAACATGGTTTATGTACCCACATAAATGACAGATTACAAACAAAAGCAAAACCAAATGCTGAAATTTCGTAGTTCCATCTTCGAAAGTGGCCCTTTTTCAAATTTGATTTTTTTATGATATAACTTTACAATAACTAAGAAGTTTTAATACCTTCATTTAAGGAGTATTACGTTGTCTATTAAATACAATTTATTGCATTAACCTAGCATTTTTAGTTTCCGAGATTTTTAGGATTCTTTAAGTGACCCGGATTCATTGCTCTCGAGTATATTAGTATAGATAATAGGCTCACGTTTGACCATCATCTCACCTGATGATACGTGGTACTGCCTCCTCACCGGGGTTGCGCGAATGTTCTAACGAGATACCGCGGTCCCGTACATCAAGGGCAGCTGAAGGGACAGGGTGGGTTTTTAGTCAGTAGAAGTCTGACACTCCCTCCGCACCCAGAGCGGGAGAAGTTATTCGATGATTTTCCCAACCAGAAAAAGTGGTACAGTCTCGTTGGTCTAATGGTTGAATCGATTGAATAAAAAGTGTTATTGGGTTTTCTATTAGAAATTTCTCAGCAGTAGCCCGGAGTTTGGAAGTTGGCGGTGTTACCCGTGCCTCGGAAAGCACGCTAAGCCGTTGGTTCGTCTCTCTTCCGGTCGTGTCGGATTGTCGTCTTAAGCCGGCTCTACATGTTGGCCAACACAGTGGCGAATGTAGTGGCCAATGACTATTCGCCAACGTGTAGAGGGGGTGTTTGTGCACCCAACATGCACAAACATCCCGTCTACACGTTGGTCAATAGGTATTGGCCACTACATTCGCCACTGTGTTGGCCAACGTGAAGAGCCGGCTTTATCGGTCTATAAGCAAGAGAAGCAAAGAGAGCAAAAGGAAAAGAGAGAGCACCTACAACTGCGCACACACTTGTGGCTTACCGCCATTGAGATGGCCGTCGTGGCTGAAATCGATCAGTCGGCGTTGGACCGCCATCTCACCTGATGGTAAGCGATGATGTGGTCGAAGATGAAGCACGCTTACCTGGAAGTAACCTATTTACTCTTGACTTAAAGACCCCTAGCCTATAGCTATCAGGAAACATAGACTCTAGCAGGAAATTCCACTCCTTAGCTATACGCACAATGAAAGTAAAAATACATTTTGTGCGTAAGGGTGGGATGTCTACCATGTAACGATGGCCCAGCGCCGTTTTTTTTTTATTGTTCATATGCTTGCGTTTGAGTACCATCTCTCCTGATGGTACCCTCTTAATAAATAACTCATCTTCTTCAGATGTAAATGAGTGCGCGACTCGGCAGCACGACTGTATCCCCGAAGCTCAGCGTTGCGACAACACCGTCGGCTCGTACCTCTGCATCAGGATTACTCCTTGCGGTACAGGCTACGTGCTGCATCATTCCACTGGGAAGTGCGAGGGTAAGAAACTCATTGGATTATGTATTTTTTTATTGATTATAGGCTCACATTTATCTACCATCTCACCTGATGGCAAGTGATGATGTGTTCGAAGATGAAGCACGCTATTGCTAGTAATGTGAATTCTACCCACATTGCTGATACCATAGAACAGATAAATATCTGTTCTGTGGCTGATACTCTTTATAAAAAAAAACACATTGAAAACTATACTTTAGTCACCGTGGTAAATGATGATTCCAACGGATTCACTAGCATTTCAACTCCATGCAAATATCTATGTATAAAAATACTTCTATGCAGCTGCATTGCGTTTTAATGGAAATACTTTTCACATAAAAGTATGTACGATTTTTTTATTGTAAATAGGCTCGCGTTTGACCACCATCTCACCTAGTAAGCGATGATGTGGTCGAAGATGGAGCACACTTGCCTAGAAGTAACCTATTCACTCTTGACTTAAAGACCTCTAGGTTGTAGCTATCGGGAAACTCAGACTCTGACAGAGAATTGTACTCCTAAGCTGTACGCACAAAGAAAGTATTCCCAAAACGTTTTGTGCGTATGGGTGGGATGTGGTTAATTGCTTATCTTTTTAATAATGTATTCTTTCCCCAGATATCGACGAGTGTGGTCTAGGCGTAGACAACTGTGGTCCAGACTACAACTGCTTCAACATCCGCGGCTCGTTCCGTTGCGTGCGCAAGCGCACCACTACGACATCCACGACATCCACCACGCCACTACCTGAATATGAGTATGAATACGAGTACTATGATTCCGAGTGAGTATATTAATTAATAACTTTACCAGCATCTTCCCGAAACTACTGCGAATATGCTACGGAATCTAAATATGTAAATATTATAAAACAAAGTGTTCCGCCACCTCTGTCCGTACAGACGTTCGCGATAAACTCAAAAACTACTTAACAAGATTTCCGGAAGTTTTCACCAGTGGATAGAATGATTAATGTATAATTTATTATAGTTTTGTGTAAATTAGCAGAATGAAAGTGTGCGAAGCCAGAGTGGGTCGCTAGTATACTAAATAAAAATCTATAGCTGAAATGTACGTATACGCATAACATCCGAACGACTGTACCAAAATGGATAACGATTCTATCAATGAAAATTAAAAAAAAAAAACGCCGGTACGAAGTAAGCTAGGTTATCTATTAAAATATATAAAGATAAACAGTGAGTTACAGTTTTAGAATCAAGTCCTGAAAGCCCTTTGGTTTGATATTTTGTATACCAATGTAACGGTAGCCTTCATCTTTTTTTCCGGTGGGATTCATCTTTCTTCATTATTAACCCACCCTGCCCCTTCAGGTGTCCCTTGCGTTCAAGGGCCACGGTTTCTCGGTGGAACATTGCCGCGACCCCGACCATTTCTATTTCATTCATATGATTTATTATAATCCGAAAAAATAAAGTAAAAATATTCGAACTTAAAGCGAAACGAATGATAAATTTATTTGTTAAAATCCATCCAGTCGTTTAAACTTTACGTGCCAGAGAGTAGTTATACAAACATACATATTTATTTTATTAGACTATTTAAGTTCAAATATATTGCAATAAACACCAGTAAGCAAGCCTGCAAAAGAACCCGCTTGTTTCTAAATTTTCTTAAGAGAACTGACAAACGGTAACATATTTATCTCAAGGGCTCACTAATATCAAATTTTATTTTCAGAGAAAAAACTGACACCAACAGCACAGCGCCCGCAGAATCCAAACCAAAAGAACCAACGACAACCACAACTTCGACAACAACTTCCACACCCAAACCAACAGCACCACCAACCACAACCACAGAAACACCAAAAGAAGAACCAAGAATAGAAGACAATAACGTAGAACCACCACCCACATACAACAACCAACCAAATGTATACAACATAGATAGATATGATCTGTATCCCAAACCAAAATACGAACCACCAACAACCACAGAATCTGAAGAACAAACGCACCTAATACCAACAGAAAACAACGAGTATATAACTGTAACCGAACCTGTTTATACGCCGAAGCAACCAGAAGTAACCTTCAACCAACCTACACCGCCAACGTACATTCCCGAGAGAGATTTGCCGAAGCAACCAGAAGAATCAACTCTGCCAAATATTCCAAAGCAAGAAGAACCAACAAACGAATCAATATCTCCTGAAGATGATATACCAGAAACTACATACAGACCTACAGAACAACCGAGCTCTGTTCCTCAGTACTCAGTTAATGTGAATATTGAAGGAAAGCCAGCAACGGTTGCTGGGGAAAGGAACGAGGATGGGTCAGTGGTCATTGATACTCAGCTGATTCCGAAGAATCGATGGACGAATGTGGTTAAGCCGAAGGAATGTCCGTTTGGATTCGAGCCTGAAGAGTATGGAGATTGTATTGGTAATTCCTTTTTTTTAAATTATTCTTACTAATATCATAAATGCAAAAGTAACTCTGTCTGCTACGCTTTCAAGTCTAAACCATTTAACCGATTTCGATGTTGGTACATATATTTGTGTGTTAGACATGTGTGAGGAATGTAATGAAAGAAATAGAATAATTGATGCTGTGACGTATGTTATCGAGAATAGAAGACAAGAAAATTTTTTCGCCGACTGCAAATGAATAAGTGCATGAAGATTTTTTTTATTGTAATTTACAAAACTTGTGTACAACCACATATACAGAAACAAGTCACAAAATAATATACTAGATAGACACCTACTAGATGTGAATCTAACATGCATTGTTAATAAGTCACTTACGATTTAAAACAAAATACAAATTGCCGAAACTTTAATGTAAATGTGAAATTTACGAAACAAATAACATAATAAGCAGTGATCGGAGTAGGTAGATTGATTTTACGTATTTGCATCATGTATAGTCATAGAAATCATAACATGGATAAGTCTTTTTTCCGGGATTTCATTTTGGTACTTACGGGATTGAATCAAATAGTGTGAATGTAAAGATTTTTAAACTAAATTGAAAAAAGTAATTAATTAAAAAATTAATTCATTTGAAATTTATAGAATGCTATAGTTAAACGTTTAAAATTGTTTTTTTCTTATTTATCAAGTAATAAAGTGAATCTTACTTTTGTGCGTCCATTCGAAACTTACATATCACTAATTTAGTAGTTATTTCTTGCAAGTTTATTATCCGCTGCTTGTAATTATTATATATTATATTCTTGAATAAATAAATAAAAATAACTTTTTATACTTCTTAATATTTTTTCGCATTCAGTGCAATAACTTTTTATGAATATAAAAACAGGTAAAAATGAAATAAAAAGTAGTTTATATCAAAATTAACATCTTTATTGATAAAATATTTTTAATCTTTATTTATATCATTTTGTTCATTATCCTGACTCTCTAAACAATTAAAATAATTAATAACCATACGTTTTTCAATATTTTCTAGTTTTTATCTATTTCTTTTGACGTCTAAGATCCATTTGTGTGTAGATAAAAACTTTTTACCAAAAAATTAAACCGACTCCCAAAAAACACTGCAAAGTGAAAAATAACTTTAATTTCGGTAGTCGGTGTCTTTAGTTTTGTATTTTCGTTTTTGGCACCGATTTCCGAAATTAAAGTTATTTTTCACTTTGTAGTGTTTTTTGGGAGTCGGTTTAATTTTTTGGTAAAAAGTTTTTATTTCACTCTTTTTAGTTGGTCTATTTTGAATTTACCTAGTTACAAGAGCCTAAATGTCAACTTCTTATAACTTTTTACAAAATATTGCTTTTCCCAATGCTGGGCCGTTAATTGTTGAGGAGTTCTCCTGGTACTTCACCATCAGCTCTACATCACCATATGCATTGTGACGAGCATAAAGTGCTTAACATCCATATTCAAGTAATCGAATCGCAATCCACTTAATACTTATTATTGAGTAGTTTCGGCGGCCATCTGTGGTCTTCATCATCAGTTCCACTTCCTCAAATGGTACTTTTTGAGAGCAACTGCACAAGTTACTATAATAAATACCCAAAACGTCATAGGTGTGCCTATAATATTTGAAGAGTTCCCTCGATTTCTCCAGGATCCCATCATCAGATCCTGACGTTTATGAAAATGGGACCAATTTCGAAGTATACCCTTTCAACCAAAAAAAGAATTTTCCAAATCGGTTCAGCCGTCTTCGAGTAATCGATGATCATACATTAAAAAAAATATATACGCGTCGAATTGATAACCTCCTCTTTTGGTCGTCGGTTGAAAATGATCTTTCTACATCTAAAGATGTTAATGTAAATTCCTAAAAAAAACTTAATTAAGTATTACAAAATCCCGGAACCCCCGGAGGCATATCCATATTTAATATATACGTGCCTGTTCACTGACCCCAAATCAATCTACCTACTCTGATCACTGATAATAAGTATATCACCAAAAAAATGAGAAAAAAATATATTCATATAACAATTATTGTTCTACATTAAATCTCGTAATTTGCTTTTATTGAGATTACAGAGCCAGCTAATGATGATAATTGAATCTAAGAGTGAAATATTTACAGAATGGTATCACTAAACTCCACTAATTAAAAGCTTATTCTAGTCGTGAAGGGGCCTGGTGACCTGTAACACACACAAACCCGAGAGGTTTATGTGATTCTAGATCAAATTAAATATGTAAAGTTTCTTTTGATAAATAAATAAAAAACAACAGGTTTTTTTCCAGTAACCAGCCTCTCACAAAGAATACAGTTTAAGAAATTGTACTTAGATTAATTACGCATAACGCTACTTAGTGAAGAGAGAATAAATAATGTATTGATTGATATTGACTAAACTCCACTAACATTATGAGCTATATCTATTTTAACTCTTTTCCTTTCTAAACTTTTTGTAAAATGTCAACTTTCTTCTCAAACTTCCCAGATATAGACGAATGCGCTACAAACCGCCACAGCTGTTCCGGGCTGACGGAGGTGTGCAGGAACTCCATCGGAGGCTACACCTGCATCTGCGCGCCAGGCTTCCGCAGAGACCTGCTCACTAAGACCTGTGTGCTCATCACCACTTCATCATCTACCACTACGCCTGCGCCGCATGTACCTACTTCTACTAGTAAGTTAAATAAAGTAATTAAGGTATGCTGATCTGGCAACTGCCGGAATGGTGGGAATGTTCTATCGAGATACCGCGACGTCGAAATGTAAGGGCAATCGAAGGAATAGGGAGGTTAAATAAAGTAATTAAGGTATTAACAATAGCTAACCTGGTAACTGCTGACCCGGGTATGTTCTAACAAGATACCGCGGCCGCAGACCGTAAGGCGTAGTTTTCATGTAGAACGAATGAAAAGGTTGGGTTTTTTTGTCAGTTAGTTTGACGCTCCGAACTTAAAATATTATATTTCACATAAACCTACATGCGCACTTATAAAACATCAGAAGCTAATGCATGGTTAAAAATTTGTCGTTTCTTATGGAGACGAACCGGCAAGAAACTCCATGATTATTTTACAATGCATCCGTTATACAGCGTGGCTATTAGGTTATCATATTAATTGAAACCACGTACTGTATATTAGGTATTTTATCATATAGGTACAATCAAAATAATTTAATAATAAACAATATTATAGCCGTGGGATCTTTTTTCCATTTTAATATTTCACAACATCATATTGCATAAATGTAATCAGCTGACCAATCACTCGGCGCGTGCTCCGCCGGCGCCGCGGCGTTGCCGCTTTTACAGGTCAGTAAACTAATATTATAAAGGATTATTTATTTTTTACCAATAACGACATTTATTTTGTTTGAAAAATGCATTTTCTTAATTTTAGTAAAATTATTTATTTTATTACATAGATAGATAGAATATACTTTATTGTACACCAATAATTGAATCACACTTAAATAACAATATTGTAAAAAATTGGTTACAATGGCGGTCTTATCGCTGAGAGCGATATCTTCCAGACAACCTTTGGAAGGACTTTATGAGCTTTAATTAAAATGGGGAGGGCTATATTAGTGTACTACTGTACAAATATTCATTAATAACGGAAAAACTAACAAAAAATAACAAATATGTATATATTATATATATATATACAAATACATAAGTACATAAAATAAATAAATATATAATGTGTTCTTTAACATCGTGTGGAGAAAGCAAAGGAATAATCATAATTTTGAAATAAAATGATTGGCAACCGAGCTTTTAAAAACAGCAAGTGACTGAGCTTGTCTTACTGACACCGGCAATCCATTCCACAACCGAATGGCCTGCACCGTAAACGACTGGTCGTAAAAATTTGTGGAATGCGTAGGCATCAAAAGTCTCAAATTCTCTGATGATCTCAAATTTCTAACATGTGTGTCATGAAGGAACTTAAAACGTTCTTTGAGGTAAAAGGGAGTCGTTGGATTGAAAAGAATACTGTAGAGTAATGTTAAAATATGTGCATTCCGGCGAAGGCGAATAGGCAGCCACTTGAGTTTAGTGCGAAACTCAGAAACATGATCGTATTTGCGCAATCCAAATATGAATCTGATACAAAAATTTTGGAGTCGCTCAAGCTTATCTAGCTGAACTTCTGTTAGATCTGGATAACTTGCATCAGCATAGTCAAGGATAGGGAGAAGAAGAGATTGGGCAAGCGCAGTTTTAGTAGCAGTCGGTAGGAAATTGCGCAATCTGCGCAAAGACCCCGCAGAGGCGACCAGTTTGCGGCTCACTTCTTGCAACTGGGGACCCCAAGACAAATCTTTATCAATATAAATACCAAGGTCTTTTACTGAGTCACAGCAGGGTATAACAGCTCCATCGAAAATGATTTGGGGAAGGGTCGTCCAGTCAATTTTGGATCGTAGCCTAGGGCTGCCAACAATAATGACTTTAGTCTTCGCAGGATTAACCTTCAAACCATGATCCAAACTCCAATCGGAAATACGCGCTAAATCTTTATTCACTGTCTTCACCGCCTCAGACAAATCTTCAACGAATTATTTTAACGGACTGATAACAACTTGTAATACCTGCTGTACAATTTAATCTGATAACCTAATCGCCACCCTGTATATGTTTAAAAGGTATGAGAGGACAGTATAGACCAATTAACACCGCACAATAATATTACAAATAAAAATAGAGAAACGAATTTAAAAGTATACTACAGTATAGTACAAGAGTATTCTCCCATTCACTTAAAAAGTAACTTTACAAGTAAAATATACTTGACAAATGACAGCAATAGATATCACTAATGTGGGATGGAAACTAAACTAACTAATAAAAGTATTACCACTAGTTGACCCGACTAACTTCATACCAACGTGATTTTTTTCCAATATTTTCTCTATTTACATGTCTTTCCCTTTCTACTAATAAGTACTTACAACCAAAATTAGCCACATCTAAAGTAGAGATTAAGAAATTTTTATTTAATTTATTTTAAGGAAACTAATAGCTAATACAATTACTTAGTAATTGAAAATACCTGTAAGGCCAATTACAAGTTTCTACTATGAAATACTTATCTATGAGAATTTATGAAATGGTGGAGTGTTCTTTTTTGAGTCAAAATAGAAAAGCTGACTGATTGGCTGAAATCACTGTCATATGATGAAACTGAAAAAAATGTGGATACTTAAATAGCACAAACACTGACACACACACTCAAACTCTCACTCACATACATTCCCTACATTTCACACAATGACCAAACATACTTACACTACTCCCTCAAACCTATCTACACACACACACACAGACACATACATTATAGTCATAGTCATTTTTTATTTTATTTTTAATTTTTGTATTTTTATTTTAATTACTTGTAGTTTTAGTCTGGAACAATTATCTTCTTTTTTTGTATGGGCGCTGATAGCTGCGACAAAGTTGTAAATTTTTGTAGCTATCATCGTTTCCTTTGTAATATAGTCAACTGTCTATGTTTCCAAAATAAAGACTTTTACTTTTTTACTAAAAAAAAAAGAAAACAGCTTTGTAATTTTTTTCTTCTTTGTATTAACACAATGGTGGTACTTTTGCAGAAAAGGCATTCTTCTGGGGCTATCCGGAGTATACTGGTTTGACGGTGCGACCATTCCGTCCTCGGAACTTGTGCGACGCTGGTTTCCACCACGACGCCAAGACTGGACAGTGCGTAGGTTAGTAGAATCTTCTCACTAATATTATAAATGTGAAAATTTGTGAGAATGGATGTAAAGTTGTTGTTACTCATTCACGCAAAAACTACTGAACGGATCTGAAGGAAATTTGGTAAGTAGATAGTTTACATCCTGGAATTACACATAGGCTACTTTTTATTCCGGAAGTCTGAAGCGCAAAACCATCAAAACTATCCTACGCGAACGAAGTCGCGGGCAGGAGCTTGTTGAACAATAAGGGAGCCATACGTGTTTTTTTTTGTTGCATTCCTCAATGTGGACTTAGGTGGTAGGTTCACAAAATATGATCATTATGGACCCTGTCGGGTACAGCAAATTACTTAAAATTAAATTATTATTTGATTTTGTTCCAAAGTTATATCACAATATTCATTTACTATAAATTAAACAATTTTCAATAAAATCCTTTATCCTATTAATTTAATCATTCTATAGCCTACTGAAAAAAATAATTAACAAATCATATAGTTTAAGGAAAGAACTATTGACCTGATGTCTGTAAAATTTGTTGGCGAAAACCTAAGACCACTCTTCTAATAGAATGCATATTTATAATTAACTTGAACTTTAATGGCGATTTATTCCACGCGGATTCAAAATGATTTATAGCCTCACATTACTCACCAATAATGCACCTTACTAACAGTGAAACATTTTTTAGAATAGGATCATTAGTTCCGGAGATTACCCCCTACATACAGACAAATAAAAAAAAAATTACCTGTTTATAATATTAAGTACAGATTCATGCAATTACAACCTTTATTCGAAATACTTTGCGCGTGGTGAATTACGGCCATTATCTCAGAGAAGAGGCCAGTGAAAACTGTGAAATAAAAAAAAACCATTGCAAGGTAATAAATAACTTTAAGTCACTATCAAAAAACAGACATCGAATACGGAAAACATAGTTAAAAAGTTTTTCAGCTCCACTATATGCATTGTGATGAGCATAAAGTGCTTAACAACCATATTCAAGCCATCGCATCGGAACTTATGAAATACTTATTATTGAGTAGTTCCGGTAGCCATATATGGTCTTCGTCATCAGTTCCACTTCACCAAATGGTGCTTTTCGAAAGCAACGGCCCAAGTTACTGTAAAAGTACCCAAATCGCTATAGTGTGCATCTAATATTTGAAGAGTTCCCTCAATTTCTCCAAGATTCCATGGTCAGATCCTGACTTGATGACAATCTGACCAACGAGAAAGTATACCCATTCAAACAAAAAAATAATTTTCCAAATCGGTTCAACCGTCTTCGAGCAAAACAGTCAAAGTCTAGTTTAAAAATATACGTGTGAACATTACTCTACCCAAACCACTATCAATCTGTGTATAGCATTTTTCCTATCTACATAATTATGAGTTCTATTCCAGTCTCACTATAATGCAGTTGAGTTCTAGCATTTTACATTGTAGTCCCAGTATTGGGAACATCATGTTATGTATGTTATTAGTATTAGAATACCATTCTAATCAATTACATCCTTCTTTCCCGTATAGATATAAACGAATGCACAAACGGACAAGCAAACTGCGCGGCTGTAGAGATCTGCATCAACACACCGGGAGGGTATCGTTGCGAGTGTCCTCCCAATTGGAGGTTGGATGAAATCCGCCATAGATGTGTTCCTGTCAAGAATAACGGACAGTTCCCTACGGGATATGGAAATGAACCTAGTAAGTGGAGTAACAACTGGTCTTTAATTAATAATAATAATATTCCAAAACTTTCACACAACGCCATCTAGTCCCAAACTAAGCAGAGCTTGTGCTATGAGTACTAGACAACTGATAAACATACATATATATTTCTAAATACTACATATATAGATAAATTACACCCAGACAAAGAACATATGATTGTGCTCATCACACAAACATTTGTCCTGGGTGGGAATCGAACCCACGACCTTGTGCATAGCAGTCAGGGCCACTGACCACTAGACCAACAGGCCTGTCAAACAAACAGTAACAAATATTCAAATATTTTTGTTTGTTTATTTATGTCTAAGGAACTGCCTCGTTGATCGAGTTGGCACGAAGTTTCGAGTTCGATTCCTGGATTATGTTAGGTTTTTCTGTAAAAAAATTCTCAGTAGCAGCCCGGAGTTTGGAAGTTGGCAGTGTGATACCCCCGTGCCTCGGAAAGCACGTTAAGTAGTTGGTCCCGGCTGTCATTTAGACATCTTTGACAGTCATTACGGGTAGTCAGTCAGTAAATCTGACACTGGTCTTACCAAGGGGTATCGTGTTACCCATAGAACAGATAAAAGAGGTTAGAAAGGAAATAGTTCCTGATTTGTATGAGAACGCGTGTCGCCGCTTGTCTCCCACTCTTTAGCTTCACTACAAGCAAGAGGCCCGTTACGTATGCGAATTACGCACACAAATAAATTACACACACTTAAATCGAGAGCTTGCTACTGATTGTAACTCACTGTCGATAAACATGCGCCATGTATCACGGCCAATCAGGGCAAAGGACGAAACGTCAATGGTTGAAGTGTGGAGGACGCAACGCATGCAGTACTTTGTAAGCGGGCTTGGTCATTGCGTTGATTAAGCGAGTACACATCGGGCAATGTATATTTTTTGTAACTTGTTGGAATAATGTTGTTGATATTCTATTTTTACAAATAAAATTGTTTTCGACTTACCGATGGAAAGATATACCTCCTCGCGGTCCTTGCGGTCTGACTTTTTGTTTTACAGGTTATAATTGCACAACACGGTATTTTAAAGCAGAGCTCTGTGTTCCGAAGTAATCCGAAGCGCACTAAACGCGGTGAATGAATTAATCGGTCGCGCTATGATTTTCGTATCATAAATGTGGCGCGCTCGCCACGCCCACATTACCATTCCAACCTTATTCATCTATTCCGTGGTGATACCCAGCTACTGGGTTGTGCAAGTCGGATAGGCAGTCGCTCCATGTGAAACACTTATACTTAGCCGCGTCCTGTTAGACTGGAAGCCGATCCCAAAATAGTTGGGAAAAGGCTAAGATGATGATGATAATAATTATAGATTTTAACTCTTTAACCTTGTTCCAGTCTACCCTCATCTGCCTCCAAAGGACGTGGTCCACACAACAGGCACCAAGTATGTAGACCCTGAGATCACGCAGGTTGTGGACCGAGGCTCAGTGTTCAGGTGTCCCGCAGGCTACAGGCTCGGAGATGACAATACCTGTGTTGGTAAGTGAAAAAAAAAGAAATATTTCATCAAACTATGAATTTTACAAATTCCATGTCAGGAAAAACTTTATATACCATAATTCGCTTGTGATAGGTATCTTATCTTATTCTTCTTATTTGATTTTAAAAGCTTTTTTTATATATTGAGAATAGGTTCGCGTTTGACCACCACCTCACCTGATGGTAAGTGCTGATGTGGTCAAAGACGGAGCACGCTTACCTAAAAATAACCTATTCACTCTTGACTTAAAGACTCCTAGGTTATAGCTATCGGGAAACACAGACTCCGGCAGAGAATTCCACTCCTTAGCTGTACGCACAATGAAAGTATTGCCAAGTAAGGTATAAACAGAAACAAAAGGAAAAATAAAATAAAATATAATATATCTAAACCAAAGAAACAAGGAAACTTATTTTAATAACATGGCAAGAATAAACTGGTAAGGGACCTTTGAGGTTTTTTTCTCGTGGTGGAAATCATGCATGTAGAGATCTTAATGGATGAGTGACAATAAACAATGTTAGGGGTGATGTTGGGGATGCGGGAATGTTCGAACGGTATACCGCGGCCCCAGACCACAAAGGCATCATCTCGGTGGATTTTTTAGTCAGTAGAAGTCTGACACTCCCTTTGGCTCCACCTAATGAGGGAGGACTAATTTGATGAATTTCCCACCGGAAAAAAGATACAAATAAAAGGTTAGTGTCTGTCTGTGGTTTTAAAATGAGGCCATGAGAGCCAGAGTGGCCTAACCGTAAAATCGACTTATTGAAAAAATTACAGCTAGATCACTCTGGCGCTCATGGCCTCAAAAATTTAAAATGTCTAAATAAGGTCAAAATGTTGAACTAAATTTAAGGCCACTGTGGTGCTATGATTTTTACCGTTTAGAGCAGTTTTATCAATTAAAATCAGTATTAACAAAAATACGGTTAGGCCACTCTGGCTCTCATGGCCTCAAATATTATATGACTATGTTTTTTACACTCGTTTTTATTTAATGGATTTTTGTGCAAATGTGTTGCATGTATGTGGTATAGTGTTAGAACTTTCCCAATTTTACGCAACCCAATTTTATTTATAATATGTACAATGTAGATGAGAACAAGCTCCAACCATACGGTATCACAATCAGCTATATCTGTTTCTAGATGTAAACGAATGTCTGACCGGGGAAGCGAAGTGCGGTCCACAGCAGATCTGCTCCAACCTGCCTGGAGGATATTCCTGCAACTGCCCCATGGGACACCGCCTTGTGGGAGACCACGAGTGTGAGGATGTGGACGAATGTGCTCTTGGAGGCAATATGGTGAGTAGGATAAGCGTCAATACTTTGGTTATTTTCATAGTGTGATGTCATAAATGCTCTTCATATTATTGGACCAATGAGAATTGTATGGACTTTAAAAGAGACATTGACCTCTAAGTTTGTTTCGGTGTTTCTTCTCAGAGTAGTCAGTTAGGAAATACCGGCCTCACCTAGCTAAACGTAACACGCAAAAAAACATGACGTGTAAAAGTGTTATTCATAACCTTTTTACAACATAAGTATTTCATTTCATAGCCGCATGTTGCTATGGGGGAATGACGCCGTTATAATTACAGTATTTGTGTTACAAAAAAAGCCATTTGTGCTATTTATAAATTAAGTCTACGGCACTCCCTCAGAGATAAATTTAAAGAAATTAATGTATGACTGTACCCTCTCAGTATATTTATGAGGATCTCTTTAAAAAATACAGTGATATCCATAACGTGAATACTAGAAATAAACACAACTTTGTCGTTCTGAGGACAAGAGTCAAGAAAGTAGGTGGTTCTTTTAGATGCCAGTGCATACGTTTTTATAATAAACTACCCTGCCATTTGCAAGAACTAAGCATCAACAAATTTAAATTAGTCATAAAACGCAAGCCTTGCCAGAAAGCTTTTTACACAGTTAAAGAATATATTGAGGATAAAAAGGCTTGGGAAGGAGCTGCTGCTATGATATGCGGATTTCGTTTTTTTTTTAAATAACTTATTAATTTTGATATGAATATTTACTTTGTAAAGTATAATACTTTTTTATTTTTTTAAATGATTATGCACTTAAATGTGAGGATTATGTGGACGTTATCTGACAAATGCTTGCACCGTCTGGACAAGCCCACTCAAATCTGTGTGCATCTTTCCTCAAAAGATCGCCTCTGACTATAACCTACAAGGTTCCCATATAAATTAACCAGTATGGATTTCAAAAGAGACTGACCTCTGAGTTTGTTTTGACACACCGGCCTCATCTAGTACGAAAAGAAATACGTGTTATTTAATAACCAATTTGCAAAATAAAGATTGTTTATCATTTAATCTATATACAGGGTGGCAGGGACATCGACGCGCAACCGCTTACCATGGATTCAGTACACGATTCTGGACCCCCTTGCGTTGAAATTTTTCGTCGGCTTTTTCTTAATTTAATAAAATTAAGAAAAATCCGACGCAAAAAAAAAACCAGTAAATTCACTTGTTTCACTTAAAACAGTAATGTAAATAAAACTCGGAAGGGCTACCTGATCAGCTGTGTTGACCTCGCAAATTAACTCTAGCAAAACAGCTGATCAGGTAACCCTTTCGAGTTTTATTTACATTGCTGTTTCAAGTGAAACAAGTGAATTTTATTTTTTTATTAAAATCTCATTGGGTTAGATAGAAACAATGATATCATACAGTTTTCAGTTAAAAAAATCATAATCATATAATTAAAATGAAGCTAAAAAAATAATAAAAAAAGACAAAAGCTCTAATAATCAAACTTATTAAATGAAATGTGTAATGTTATTTCGTTTGATTTCAGCCCGTCTGTTCACAAAACGCCGATTGTGTGAATACTATCGGATCTTATCAATGTAAATGCCACATTGGGTTCAGATCCGCACCTGTAAATGATAAGGTAAGAGAATATTTTGTGATGTATTACTTATATTATAAATGCGAAAGTTTGTGAGGATGGATTTATAGATGTGTGTTTGTTACTCTTTCACGCAAAAACCACTGAATGGATCTGAATGGAATTTGTTAAGTAGATAGCTGACATCCTGGAATTTCCACGGTATAGGCGTTTATGCGGGAAAACCCTTCCAAGCGAATTAAGTTGCGGGCTAGTAGAGCATAAAACAAATGGGAACTTTGGGGCAAATTTTATCGATTTTTCTAGTACAGTAAAGAAAAGAACTTTGGAAACCGAATTAGCTGTCTCCACTAACTTTGTATGGGCTGAACGACTGGAACGGACGAGACGACGAACACGGCACATGCAAATTCACTCTCCGAAAGGGATAGCGCTAACGCAGTACTAGACTTTCTCCAGTGAGAAACTATATATACTATCGAAACTGATTTCAAAGAATTATTGTATAGTTGCAGCCAACACCCAGCAACTGGGCCTGCCCACATACTTGTGCACTATACTATCTCCAACGCAGATGACTAAATTCTGCTGAAATTGATGGCTGTGCCCGAAATCTATTACTATGATTAAGACTATTATTATGATTAAGATTTTCTTTATTTCTAAAACATACATATAAATTACATTTTTAAATATTCTTCTAAAAATACATTAAAAAATATAAATAAATTGTAGCCCGCCGGTATCAAGAATAGGATCCAAGCTACCGGCGGTCAGGGCTCCAGAGAGAGGAACCTCCTAACGATACGCGTCGTGTCCAGGAATACCGCTTTCTGAAGCAAGCCCTTGATCCAACCGCCTAACGACAGCCTCCTGAGGTGTTAGTCGTGGATCTTGGCTATTAAGCCATTGGCTGAGACGACTATCAGTACAATGATTGCCGAGTTCATATCCCACATGTCGACAATCTCGTGTGCCAAGTCAAAACGCTTGATTTGCTTATTTTACTCGGCTTTCATGAGGTTCTCTTCATGGTTATGTGGACAATCATGACACGCCTCTCGATTCAGTCCACCACCACTATATCAGGCTTATTGGCTACAATAGTCCTGTCAGTGATGATGGAGCGATCACAGTGTAATGTGATATTGCCATTATCGAGAACTGAGTCGGGCACATACCTAGTACGGCACTTCCGATATCACAAGAGAAAATTTCAGAGCAAGTCGTTGATAAATAACCTTGGCTGCAAGGTTGTTCCTATGCAAGTACTCTCCATTTGCAAGACTTGATTTAGATTCTTATTTTGATTTAGATTATTATTCTGATTAAGACTATTATTATGATTTAGATTATTATTATGATTTAGACTATTATTATGATTAAAACTATTATTATGATTAAGCCTAACTTCATTCCCCCCCGCAGGTGTGCGTGGACGTGGACGAGTGCATGGAGTCCCGCGCGGGCTCGCTGTGCCAGCACCGCTGCAACAACGTGTGGGGCTCCTACCGCTGCGCCTGCCACCGGGGCTACCGCCTCAACCCCGACAACCGGTAACTACACGACCAATCATTTATTATCGTTCTTCTTCTACACTTTTCTTTTTACTGTACGGAAAAGTTTTTTTTTCGGTTCAAGATAAGTTGTATGAATGTTCTCCCTTTTACTACCGGTTTACCAAACAGACTGCAGGGTACCGTCCACAATTGTTCTCCACATTTATTGTACGCACAGCCAAGTTGTGGAGCTCTTTGCCAACTTCTGTACTTCACACCACGTATGACCTGTCAACCTCTAAAGCAAGAGTGAATAGGCATCCTCTGGGCTCGATTGTTTCATCTTATATCTCATCGAACGTGGTCGAGGTCGAGCGGGGTCATTCGAATAAAAATTTATGAGTTCTTTAGACCTATGAGTATCACTATATTTGGTATTTGCAGCCGAGCAAATATTTAGATTTGCATGTTGGTTATCGAATACAGTATATTAAAAAAAAAGTCATTATGAATGGTCTGGATGAATGGTGGGCTCTCCTCCTTTTACAGCAAAGGAACGTGTTTGAGCACACACTTGTACACTACAATATCTCCTAACTAACTGGCACACATCTGTTGAGATTGACCACCTTGACCAAAATTCTGTCAGAAAAATTAGCTACAAGGGTTTATTAACCTTGTATAACATTTTCAGAATAATTTCCTGCTCAACCTTTTCTTAACTATGTCGGGGTCAGGTCTAACTAGATGCAGTTATGTACTAGTATTGTTCATGCTAAAAACAATAAGCAGGAATCGATCATAGATGCCATAAACTTCACCAAATGGCTTTGGCGTTAATGTAGATCACGCTATGGTTTCGCTACTTATTTGGTTAGGGTATTCTACTATAATAGTTTAGAGTATAGACACAAGAGTTCAAAGTTGGCAAATTAATAATAGTTTTGCATGCAGAGACAGTCTGTCTGATCCATTTGACAATAACACATAAAAATAACTGCCATTTTATCTTGTTACAGTACATGTTCAGACGTGGACGAGTGTACCGAGTTCAGGTCTAAGATCCCGTGCGTGGGCCGCTGTCTCAACGAGCCGGGCAGCTACCGCTGTGCCTGTCCCTCAGGGTACAGGCTCTCCGAGGATAAGAGGAGCTGCATTGGTAACATTTATAGATATGAGTCTTTAGCTAAATACGATCACTCCCTCTTTACGTCTGGGGAGTAACCTAAAAAAATGATTTTTCATGATTTTATTTTATCACTTTGTCGTCATTCGACGTCGTCTTTGTCACTATTGCTGTGAACCAGCTCCATACACAAGCATATTTAGCTTAGTTGGAGGGGTTAACAAGACTGCTAGATCTCTTTAAAAAATATAACTCTCTGTAAGAATCCCGTACCAAAGAACAATGAAGAAGAACACCCTAATAACATCGTTTCTAGTATTGGATCGTCATATTTATACAATTATCTTTTCAAGTTTATCACCAATTGCGATAATAAAAAAAGTTACTACTTTCGATCCTTGTACTTATTGTTACTACAATTTCTATGTCTACGTTACAACAGGAGTATAACATATCTCATAGAGAGCTCTCACTATGACCTCACCCAGACTACAATAAAATATGTCTGTCTCCTGCTATACTGTTGAGGATACAGAGTGTGCGCGTAAACGGCGGCGCCTCATTCAAACTCAAAATGTTTTATTTCACATAGGCCGACATAGACAAAACGTCAGAAGTTAGTACACGATTCGAAATTGGTCGTTTTATATGGAGAAGAACCGGCAAGACACTCCACAGTTACTCTTTTCAAAATATTTGATTTTTACAATGTATCCATAATACAAGTTAATTAGGTATGAGAGGACAGTGTACACCAATTAATACAGCACAATGGAATTACAAATAAAAAATTGTAAAACAAATCTAAGAGTCTATAATGTGCTTCCATTCACAAAAAAGCTTAAGAATATATTAAATTAAACTGAACATTAGACGTAAAGAATTAAGGAAAAATTAATAATAAAAATGAAACAAAAGAAAGTCTGTCAAATTGGATAGATTATTGTAGAGAAAAATAAAAAGACACACTGACGCAAGTGGAGTTGTTAATACACTAGTCGATAACGCAATTACAGCAGCCAGGGCTTGTGCCAGACATGTGGCTTACATGTGCAGAAGGAAGGAATCGTCGCCAAGCAGTCATGTCTTCAACGTAATCTCGAACCTAATAATACGCTTTTTTGATAAGGACACGTTTGACGTGGATTTTAAATTTCCCTCGCTAAGTTCTGTAACAGACTTTTGCAAATTGCTCTTGGCTAATCTACATTTAGGTATAACAATTTCATGATTATTGCGTGTATTTATTGTGTGAAAATAGCTTCTAATCTTATAAAGCCTTAAGTATTGCGTACATAGAATATGCTTTCTAATGTATAAAGTGAAGGCAGAGTCAGTACATCGATCTCTTTAAAAACATTTCGAAGGGACTCGGAAGAGACATTCACCAGCTTAGTGCGGCCGCGAATTTGTTCTGATGGGCTCTTAATCTGAATTTTACTTACAGACATCGACGAGTGTGAAACTGGCGAGGCCCCTTGCTCCAAGAACGTAGGCATTTCGAAGACATCTAACGACGTGTGTGTTAACACGCGAGGTAGCTACCGCTGCCAGCGCATCTCCTGCCCAGTTGGCTATCAGTTGGAGAATAAACAGTAAGTGGCTTCCGACTTTCTTTTATTTTTAGTAGCCTATAACCCTCCTCAAGCTACTTCCATACCAAATCCACCCAGTACTTTTGAAGTGAAAACTTCTTTAGCATCGTTGTGATTTGAAAGTTTATGAAACGAAAAAGCGACAGTAAAAAGAGACAGACACATATATTGCCGAATTTTGGAATTCTGTTGGGGCCAAGTGGTAGAGCTTTTGATGCCCTTTAAAATGAGCCCAAACTCGGCTATCTTGCAACCACGGGAACGAAGTTAGGTCGCGGGAGGGTGAGGTAGCCCTGAGAGGGAGGGGGTAGGGGTGGTCTCATGGGTAGTTCAGGGGGAGTAAGGGGGGTGACACATAAATTTTTTGAAGGTTTTTCTTTAAGGTTTCTCTTCTACCACGTGTGAATTGCACACGTTTTTTTTTATTAGCGCGTTCAAACGAACTAACAAACTTTTCCGCTCTATAATATTAGTATAGATAAAAAAAACTTTTTAGCAAAAAATAGAACTGACTTCCATATAAAAACACTACAAAGGCAAAAATAACTTTAATTTCGGAAGGCGGTGTCAAAAACGCAAATATATACAAAACTAAAGACACCGCCTTCCGAAATTAAAGTTATTTTTGCCTTTGTAGTGTTTTTAAATGGAAGTCGGTTCTATTTTTTGCTAAAAATTTTTTTTAACGCTTTTTAGTGGGTCAGTTTGTAATTTATCTAGTTACAAAAGCGAAAATGTCAATTACTTATCACCTTTTACAAAATATTGCTTTTCCCGGTGCAGAGCCGTTAATTTTTGAGGAGTTCTCCTGGTACATCACCATCAGCTCTACTTCACCATATGCATTGTGACGACGCATAAAGTGCTTAACATCCATATTCAAGTAATCTAATCGCAATCAACGAAATACTTATTATTGAGTAGTTTCGGTGGCCATCTGGGGTCTTCATCATCAGTTCCACTTCCTCAAATGGTGCTTTTCAAGAGCAACTGCACAAGGTACTATAAGAAATACCCAAAACGCTATAGGTGTGCCTATAATAATTGAAGAGTTCCCTCGATTTCTCCGTGATCCCATCATCAGATCCAAACTAGAAAGTATACCCTTTCAAACAAAAAAAGAATTTTCTAAATCGGTCCAGCCATCTCCGAGTTACGAGATAACATACATATAAAAAGCAAAGTTCAAGACGAATTGTAAACCTCCTTTTTTTGAAGTCGGTTATATATAACTAAAACTTTTGCAGTCGGCTAATGTTTATTTCTCTTCTAGCCGCTGTAATAAGGTGGAACGAGTCTGCCAACCAGGAGACTGGAACTGTGCACATCTGCCTAGCACTATCTCTTACAACTTCATCACCTTCGTGTCTAATCTCTACATACCTGATACTAAGGTCAGTACTCAACTCTTGCTACTGGGCTGTGGAGTAAGTCTAAGCAGATGGTTGCTCAATTTATCATTTTGTTATGCACGCCGTCACGTACATAATTGATGATTGGCTAAAATTTGTAAATACTCCATACCTATTACTCATTCAGGGGTTTTAGAAGGCCGACAGGCTAACGTTGCTTGCAGAGCAACTAGTTTCAGAAAAATATGACAAACAACTCTCAAACACTGTTAGCCGAGTTGTTGAGCTCAATCGTAGTTCTAAGTTGAGCTACTCGACGACTGAACTACGCTTGCACTGTTTGGACAGGTCAACTCAAATCTGTGCGGATCTTTAGTCTTTGTCAAAAGAACATTTTTGACGTTCAATAGTAGTTCTAAGTTGAGCTACTCGTCTACTGTAAAAGGCTTGCACTGTCTGGACAGGGCTACTCAAATCTCTGTGAATCTTTTCGTGTTTGTAAAAAGAACATTTTTTATTGTATCTAGTTTTGTATTAGAAAAGACTGTCTTGTAGCTTCTAACATGATACTTCTTGCATAATAAAGATTGCTTGTTATGTATTTTCAGTTGAAACTATTCACAATGCGAGGCCCAGTTTGGCCATACGTCAAGATGAGATTCGAGCTCAAACTGGTCGATGTGAACGCTCCGCCCAGCATCAAGAGAAAGGCTGACATCACTGACTTCTTGTAAGTATCTATCTTAAATTAAATTCGGCTGAGCCCGTGCCATCATAGGACTACAAGACGAACGGCGATGCGCCATCGTTAACATGGTGAATATCCCACCCATGCACACAAAACGTTTTGGGAATACTTTCATGGTGCGTACAGCTCTGCCGGAGTCTGTGTTTCCCGATAGTTATAACCTGGGGGTATTTAAGTCAAGAGTGAATAGGTTACTTCTAGGTAAGCGTGCTCCATCTTCGACCACATCATTACTTACCTTTAGGTGATGAGATGGAGGTCAAACGCGAGCCTATTATCAATATTAAAAAAAAAGCTAAGGAGTGGAATTCCCTGCGTTTCCTGTGACGGTTTGCTATTTGTGTTTGTAACTTGGGTATCTTTTAGTCAAGAGTGAATAAGTTTCTTCATCTTTAACTACTCCTTAGCTGTACGTACAATGAAAGTATTCGTTATCTGGAGAAATTTGTTAGGTTACATATTATGTACATATATTAACAACTTAGGAAAATATGGAATTTCTTTCGCATATTGACATGTTTTCCTTTTTTAATTTTCAACCGACGACAAAAAGAGGAGGTTATCAATTCGACGCGTATATTTTTTTTTTTTTTTTTTTTATGTATGATCATCGATTACTCGAAGATGGCTGAACCGATTTGGAAAATTCTTTTTTTGTCCGAATGGGTATACGTCGAAATTGGTACCATTATCACCAAAGTCAGGATCTGATGATGGGATCCTGGAGAAATCGAGGGAACTCTTCAAATATTATAGGCACACCTATGGCGTTTTGGGTATTTCTTATAGTAACTTGTGCAGTTGCTCTCAAAAAGTACCATTTGGGGAAGTGGAACTGATGATGAAGACCACAGATGGCCACCGAAACTACTCAATAATAAGTATTGAGTGGATTGCGATTCGATTACCTGAATATGGATGTTAAGCACTTTATGCTCGTCACAATGCATATGGTGATGTAGAGCTGATGGTGAAGTACCAGGAGAACTCCTCAACAATTGACGGCCCAGCATTGGGAAAAGCAATATTTTGTAAAAGGTTATAAGTAGTTGACATTTAGGCTCTTGTAACTAGGTAAATTAAAAATCATCCAACTAAAAAGAGTGAAATAAAAACTTTTTACCAAAAAATTAAACCGACTCCCAAAAAACACTGCAAAGTGAAAAATAACTTTAATTTCGGAAGTCGGTGCCAAAAACGAAAAAACAAAACTAAAGACACCGACTACCGAAATTAAAGTTATTTTTCACTTTGCAGTGTTTTTTGGGAGTCGGTTTAATTTTTTGGTAAAAAGTTTTTATTTTTTTCAATAGATTGCTTGAGCTAGTTAGTGTAAGCTATTTAATATGAGGGTTAGAACACTGAGACTCTTAGATAGGAATCGACCAATTCTAACCGTGCACTAGCTTCAAGTTTTGACTGCATATTTATTAGTAATTATGTGATCGCCTTTCTTATAAAGCCTCTTAATCAATATCATTTTAATTAAAGTCCTTCCAAAGTTTATCTGGAAGATATCGCTCTCAGCGATAAGACCGCCGTTGTAACCAAAGTTACAATGCAAACCAAAGCAATAACAATATTTAAGTGTCCTTAAATTTTTGGTTTACAATAAAGTATATTCTATCTGGTTCTGGCAGACAAGCTTCACAGTCTAGCTCACCGGCGAAATATTGCTTGCCTGTCTATTTCCTACAAATTTTACTTTGGAGAGTGTGCGCAGGAGCTTCACGATCTAATCCCTTCATCCCCCTTTTACTACCGGTCTACCAGACGTACCGCAGGGTATCATCCACACTTGGTCGATATACCCAAACAAAGCAATTTTTTTTTTTTTGTAACCATAAGGTTAGATTATAAGAATCTACAAGCTATGTTTAACTTCCAACTCACCCTCTCACACACATACACTCACTCTTTCACTTTCACTATTGTTTAACTGCAGAAATATTGTACATTGCTAAATAAAACTTTTATAATTTGTATGTAAGATCATATAGGGTAGGACGTAATGCACTGCATGCTGAGACACAGGCTATAAGCATAGTTTGGCAGCAGATACTATTAAATAGGCACAATTGTTTTTGTTATTAAGCTTACCTTCTGTTATTAGAAAATTGTGTTAACTTGTATAATTATTTTTGGTCAATAAATATTACTATTACTATTACCGTCTTGTCGTACTAAGCGCTTCTCCTCTACATTTATTGTGCGCACAGCCAGGTTGCGGAACTCTCTATCAGCTGCTGTTTTCCCTGCCACAGCATGAACAGGTATCGTCTGGGTTCGCTCGTTCGATGGAACGAGCACGATGGTAGACCTCATCTTACACTTACCATCAGATGTGATCGGGGTCAAAGCGGGCTCATTCGTAATAAATATAAATCTATCTTATTTTTATTTTTTCAGATTAACACAAAAAGACAACGAAGGTTTGACCTCATTAGTCAGACCGCTTGAAGGACCACAGAGTATAGAGTTGGAAATGTCTATGGAACTGTACACTCACGAACAATTTGCGGGAACGGCCGTCGCGAAACTTTTCATTTACGTATCTGAGTACGAGTTTTAAAGGAACCTACAGTGGCGAGCAAAATAACTGGCACAGTGTATTTTTTGTTTAACTGTGTATGATCAATCATTATTTTAAAGTAGAATTTTTGACAGTTTCAAATGACTATTGATTTAGAAATATTGATGCCAATATTAAGGTGCCATTTGCTATATGTTTCTGGCATTTGAGTACTATAATATTCAAGTTCCCTATAAAAATTGATAAACACTATTCAGTCTTAACAAAATAAGTTGTTATATCATCAAACGGACCAATAATGTTAATTGCTCGTCTCCTTATCATACCTACAATGTATTTTTAACTGCATTCTGTGAATTCAGTATTGTTTTGTTTTAAATAAATAATAAGGACGTATTTTTATTTTTGTAGCCATACTTTTACCCAACGTCATAATATTTACAATTTTATGATGATTATTTTGTGTGACACATGAATTTGAGTGAAATAAGGTGCTTATTGAAGTATAGGATTTCCAGTTTTTAAGACTTTGGGAGTTTATTTTAGATTAGCTGCATACATAACTACTTATTTTTTTTATTGAGCTTTTGCTGATCATTTCATTTCAATATCAATGAAATCATTTTTAACAAGACTAGTTTCAGCCCTAAGTACAGACACAATGTGCAATTAATTCAACTTATATTATGAACGTGACGATATTAATTAGTCTTCGCCTGATTTTCACTTCCGTCTGAGTCATTAAACTTAACTTAAGTTCTTCTAATCACGTGGTAATTTTGTGAATACTCTGAATTTAATCCCTGGATTTTTTTTTCATGTTTCTAGATTTTTAGTTCTCACTGTTCATCCACTACCCACTCACAATATCTTCTTTCTCCTTTGCTTCTCTTTACCGAGAAAAAAAGTAGCCTAAATGTTATTAAAATAATGTTAACTATGTATTAAATCCAAATACCAAGTATCATTCAAATCCCTTTAGCCATTTTTGCGTGATTGAAACATCATCTACACAACATTCGTTTTTGTTTATGCGACACACGAAACACGGGTCTAGTATATTTATGTAAAGAATCTAAGTATGTACAAAATTTCAAAACTGTTCCATAAAATATCACTAATTTAAAAGCTTGTTATGTTACTTGGTTGTCCATACAAAAACATAGTCACTAGTCACCAAGCGGCAGTCGCGCGTCATCTTCGTTGATATAATTTGACCGTATTTCACCGGCGGAATTGACCGGTGTCCAGGTTGTAGACATTTTAAAGATTTCTGGTGTAAAAATATTAAGAATCGGTTCAGTAAATTATTTTGAACAAACTATATTCAGGTTTCGCATAAACAAAAACGAATGTTGTATACTCATATTTAGTATATTAGTGGGATAGGTCATTTATTCTGGCCTGACTTGTAAAATCTTTTATTTTTTGTGAGACCACACATAAAAGTTTTTCATCAGTTAATCTAAAATAAACCTTATTGTACTATAAATAAAACAATAGTTTAAAACGTAGTATTTATTATTGTATAGAATTACTTATAATAAAGTATACCTAAGTAAATTTTATTTTTTGTTTTTTTTCTTAATCTCATATATCTCTGAAATGCTATGGGATCAATATAAGTTTAGGACCGACTATTCGCGTAAACTGTGAATGTATGTGAAAAACTCCTAAAACTTCTTAAGTTCTTTAAGTAGGATATTGATATCAGGTCCAACGGTCTGCTTAGCTATTCCCAACTATGTCAGGTCGGTTTCAGTCTAATGGAGCAACTGTCTAAACTCCACAACCCAGTAACTGGGCAGCTCTATTCCTCTCGGTTAGACATAAACAACTGTAAAACGTGTACAAATGACAGCCGGAAGCAACGGCATATTTATTTATTTATTATTTATTATATACTTTATTGTACACCTTACAATATTTCTATGGATACAAAAAAAAAAAAAAAACTAGTGTACAATGGGCGGTCTTATTGCACAGGGCGATCTCTTACAGACAATCTTTGGATGGACAAACTTAAAGGAGACAGATTAAGGGCTGTCAGTGTACAAACATCATAATATTAATTGAACATAATAATATAAAATACATACAATACCAAAATCATATACTAATAAATATTACATGTATAATTGAGAAAGAAGGGGAAAAGTTATAAGGAGAGGTAATGCTCCTTCACCATTCTTTTGAACGCTGGTAGCGTTTGAGCACGCCTCACTTCTATGGGTAATGCATTCCACAAACGAGCTGCTTGTATAGTAAAAGATTTGTCAAAGAAAGAAGTGGAATGCATACGAATACTCAACTCTAGATTTTCCGATGATCTCAAGGATCTAGAATGTGTGTCACAGAGGAACTGAAAACGTTCTTTAAGATAAAAAGGAGTGAAAGGATTAAATAGCACATTATAAAGTAGAGAAAGTAAGTGAAGATTCCGGCGAAACCTAATAGGAAGCCATTTGAGCTGAGCACGGAAATCAGAAACGTGGTCATATTTGCGCAAGCCAAATATAAACCTGATACAGAGATTTTGAAGTCGCTCTAGCTTGTCCAATAATTGGTTTTGGGTCAAGTCGAGATAGCTGGCAGCAGCATAGTCCAGAATAGGGAGAAGGAGAGTTTGTGCAATTGCAATTTTAGTGGAGATGGGAAGAAAATTACGAAGGCGTCTCAAGGAGCCTGCAGACGCAAATACTTTACGACTAACTTCCTGTAATTGTTTAGTCCAAGAGAGAGTGTCGTCAATGTGTATTCCCAGGTTCTTCACAGTGTGACTGAAAGGTATGACGGTGTTATTGAAAGAAACCTGGGGAAGTGCCGTCCAATCAATCCTGGAGATAGTACGAAAACTACCAACAACAATAACCTGAGTCTTAGCAGGGTTGATTTTCAGCCCAAACTCAGCGCTCCAGTCACCAATTCGAGCAAGGTCCATATTAATAGCTTTAATGGCATCAGCTAACTCTACGAGTGGAGCGTGGGTGTAAATTTGGAGATCATCAGCATACAAGTGGTAGAAAGAAGATAGTCGTTGAGTGATAGCATTTATAAAAAGTACGAAAAGTAAAGGAGATAAAACGCTACCCTGTGGCACACCGGCAGAGGTATCACACCAAGAAGAAAAGGAGTCCTCAATGGAAATACGCTGCCGGCGACCAAACAGGTAACTACAAAACCAGTCAATTACCGATGGAGATATGTTAAACGAGCAGAGAATGCCAAGCAAAATGTCGAAGTCAACTGTATTAAACGCATTACTAAAGTCTAGTAGTGCAAGTACAGTTAACTTCCCCATCTCCATGCCAGACCTTATATCGTCCGAAATATGTACGAGTGCAGAAGTAGTGCTGTGACCAGGACGAAAACCAGATTGGAAGGGATTCAGAAGATTGTACTTAGAAAGGAACGAGCTAAGTTGTTGGTGGACAAGCTTTTCAAGGACTATGGATAGGAATGGGAGAATAGAAATAGGTCGGTAGTCAGAAAAAGATGCAGGACGAGTTTTTTTGGGTAAAGGGATAATTTGGGCGAATAGTTAAAGGGGTGAGGCCAAAATTTAACGCCAAGACCAAAATAATCCTGTCAGGGTTGCGGTAACGATCATACGAGATGTTTTAGTCAGTACAAGTCTGACACTCCCTTCATAATCATTATTTATTGCATTCGTGTAGTTTACAAGTTGTTACTAATATTACATAGGTTTCATACATGAACCCTGCTAGGGCACAGCAATATAAATAATCTAAAATGCTCACAATATTAATCACAATCACAATAATAAACCAGAATACTAATTTTAACATGTTAACATAAATGCTACAATTATTTGGTCAAATTTATTTAAATACAAATTAAAAATAAATTAAATAAGATTAAAATAATCAGTAATAATAAGTCAAGATTGTAGGTGCTGTTTGTATTGTGTACAGGTGTGAATTTCAATGATAAAGTTTACTTATCGTCAAAGAATTCCTTTAAAGTGTAGTGTAAGGTATTTTTGGAGACTGTTTTCAAATTTATTTTCCTACTATACCTATGTTCTTAATTGAGTTTGAAAGCCTAGTATATATTTTCACGCACACATCTAAAGGTCTTGAATGGAACATAGGTACCTAGTTAATTTTCTTCAACTCAACCAAGAGCGGGGTACGCATTCTATGATATAAACGCCGAAAAAAATGAGCCAAAATAATACTACCTTACTATATATATTCCAAGACTAAAAGACTATTAAAATATAAATATATGGAAGTTAATGAAGAGGTATCTAGTGAATTGCAGGCACTGACTGAGACTTCATGAGGGAAGATATTTCGTTCTTAGTTAGCTACTGTTACCATATAGTTATATGGTAATAGTAGCTAACTAAGAAAAAACATAATGTCTACAGGAGACAAGATATTGAAATGAAATGAAATGAAATGAAATATTTAATCTGTAAATTGGTTATAAATAACACTTTTACATGTCATGTTTTTTTGCGTGTTTAGTTTAGCTAGATGAGGCCGGTATTTCCTAACTGACTACTCTGAGAAGAAACACCGAAACAAACTCAGAGGTCAAAGTCTCTTTTAAAGTCCAGACAATTTGTATTTGTATATGAGAAGCATGTAGGTTCATGTCTGTGGTATTCTTTTGAGGAAATAACCAAGCAAATTTGAGCGGACCTGTCCAGACAGTGCAAGCATTTGTCAGTTATCGTGTAGAATTATTTATCATGTTTTTTTTTCATGTTAAAAAGCATAGTAGGACTTGTACTAAAACCAGTAAACATCTACTACTTATCTATCCGTTATACAACTATATCGACATGGTTTTTCTATTGTGGTGTCCTTATGTCTTACGCTGGGACCAAAACCGGTATAGATCACGCTTACGGTTCAACATATTTTGTTAACCTGAAAAATCCAGTTTACCGCTTTACCTATTGGGTAACCGGGATGAAAAATACAGTATGTTAACTAATGGAGGGCGTTCCCGTTAACCCGCAATAGTATAAGCACATCAATTAGATCACCGCAGACGCGGCCCGTCATTCATAAATAAATTGCGACGTTGCCGTCCTTCAAGTATGCTTGTACAGAGGGTTTCTTTTACGTATCAATTTAACATTTTTAGTGAATATTTTAATATTAAAAAAAAGCATTTTGTTTTCGAATGGTAATATTTTTTTTTGCATGTATGGATGCTATACTATTGCGGGTTAACGGGAACGCCCTCTGTTAGTTAACATACTGTATGTAACCTATAATTTGGTTACCCTTTCTAAACGAAACTATGCTGACAGCATGATTGTGTCCTTCTAAAATAGCTAACAAAAAAAGGTTGTAGAGTTGTATTTTCCATATCGGTTCAGGTCCCAGGCCGTATTTTACTACTTCTAAGTGCTCTTATGTAAAGTTAAACAATACCAACACAACTCTTTCTGAGATCCATACCTAAACCTTCAATGATTCACATCCCTACTTATCACAGAACAAACATCTTAGCATGTGTGTTGGTTATGACCTTGTTTAAAAGAAGCTCTTTTTGAAATGTTGGCATAACTAAATCCTTAGGCTTCAAGTGCTTTACCGGCCCGCAAAAGACTCACCGAGTTTTGGTAGAAGGCAGATAATGCATTCCATAGGAGCCCCTTTAAAGGTGGATACAGACTACGAGGCATGCGCCACTAACGGCGCACAACGAATGCCTCTGCTTGAGGCGTGCGTGTTGAAAAATTATACCAACACTAGTACTCACGCGGGGCTTCGCTCCCGTGGATTCTATCACGGTAAAAACATAACTCTCCTTTTTTGCAGTCGCGTAAAAAGTAGCCTATAACCTTCCTCAAGCTTCAAGCTACTTCCATACCAAATTGCATCCAAATCCACCCATTACTTTCGAAGATTAGCGCGTTCAAGCAAACAAACAAACTTTTCCGCTTTATAATATTACTATAGATATGCTCAGGTTTTGTCTGTCCTCATGTTTGTTGCGAGGCATGTGCTATGCACAGATACGCGCGTGAGGCGAGCGTGTGTCAGCCGGCTCATTGCGAGTAGTGCGTAGTGCGTGCAAAAAGCTTATTTCCATATTCATATCTCAGGTGGAAAAACTTTTTAACCCACCAACAACGACGATTTCTTTCTTTTCTTTTTCCATAAATTGAATTAATAATTATAAAAGTAGCAGTGGATGCAAAGGTGCCATCTTGACTGTTGCTGTGTGGGTTGGATCAGCCCGAGCAAACACAGTTTCATTTTTTCAGTCGAGGCGTGAGTGGATATCGTACGCGGCGCACACCTCGAACGTGCATGCGTGACTACATCCACAACTAATGTACTGCTCGCACTGAGGCACTTTGATCTTGAAGCATTTGCCGACATACGTTGGCTCGCCCTCGCACGTGCGTATCACATGCCTCGCCACGAATATAAAGGTACACACCTTGCGAGGCATTGGCTGTGCGCCGATCGCGGTACATGCCTCCCAAAGTCTGTATACGGCTTTAGACGTCGTGGAGAGAATCAAACAACATGTCCCCTCCCCGACTAGACGGGCTGCGTTGAAGAGAATTTAAGTGCTCCAGCAGCCGCCTTTGCTCGTCCCGGCAGAGGACATCTACGAGGAATTCAACCTCATGAAAAACAAAAATTTAATCGCCGTCCAACAAAAATGAGAAGTCTTAGTCAGTTACATTTTGCTCCAGGGCGAACAGGATTGATTGACTTTGCTCTGGAGTGGTCTTTTTAAAGGTAACGGTGCCATTTCTATGAGCTGATATTGGTCTCTCACTCCCTGGTCTTCTTCCCAAAAGTCCAGGTGCCTTTTGAAGGTTTTCGCTCCGAAGACAAAAAAGGTACAGACTATTTGTAACGTGACGAAAGTCTTAAGCGCAAAACTGAATTCAGAGTTAGTTGCTATTAACGAAGTTGTCCACATTAATCCGTTATGAAAAATTAACCGTAAACTCTTTGGCCCCTGATCCTCTTAACCAAACCACAGGTCATCACCATACGCACACACCAAGCTCATCACAACCTCATCCCTACTCATACGGGTCCACAATATCCAGGACCGTGAGGCACCCATCCTGTGAGGCAATAGCCACTGCCTTGCCGCCATGTGCGCTGGCGACTCCCGTCACTTCTGCTGGCGCTCTATACTCCGCGATGGCACGCCCGTCTACTCTGTAATGTCATTAAAAGCAGGTTTAAGTATCTTATTTTTAGACTCCAAGAAGGCTTCTTCGTAATAAAGATGCTTATGGTATTCTGGGGGCGAAATCATTTAAGATAAAACTTATGCATGCTGTATAAACTGGATTTGATCGCTACTTCGTAGGTACTAGGGAGGGAGGGATGGTTTGTTTTTTGCGATAACCAATTGTATATTAACACGGTTGCTTTTTGGGTTTCATTGTCGAGTGCCAAATCCGTCTGTATGTTAAATTGAAATTGAAAAACATTTACTGCGAGATAAACACACACAACAACATAAGTAAGTACAATAGAAAATCACAAACATAAAAAAATATCAATAAAAACTAAAACTATTAGGAATACACATGTGAAACTTCTTTGTAAGTTCCATAGGTCGCTGGTTCATGCTGGTTGATGCTAGTTCGTCGGCTCGAAGGACTAAAAAGATGTATGCGCTGTTGAGCAACTTAGATGTATGTTTGAAATGAAAGTCACTGATAGCTAACTAATATGAAATACTATATTGATAACTACTATTACTTAACTATGCTAAAATGTATGAACTGTGAATGATTGCTCGTGAGTACAAGTATGTATGAATCTTGAACGAGTACTGACGCGTAACAATATAATTTGTACGAATTGACGTAAAATTGCTGATCTTGTGTTGCGCGCCTATCATGTACGATGCGTGGCTCGTACAATTCTGTTAACCGCTTTCCGATTTTATATTCAAAATTAACACAAAATATAAAATAAAGGGGGGCTACCCATACATGGAACTAAATCTAACAATTTTTTTTTTTTTCATCAAACCTATACGCGTGTGGTGTTTATAGATAGTTTTATAGGAATGACATTGAGGTTTATAAAACTATTTTTTCTTAAAGTCAAACGTTCAAAAGATAAACTTCCAAACTGGTAAAATGTGGGACACCCTCTGACTTTGGTAATAATAGAGTGAAAAATCTAAAAAAAATATGCTGTAGCTAGATCAAAAATTTCAACGAAAACTGATTTGAACGAGTCAGCAGTTTTAGAGAAGAAGCACATTTTCTAAAACCGCAAATATAATTTTGTATTTCGTATAAACACTATGAAAAACTAAGTTAATTTTCGTAGTTACTACGGAACCCTTCATAGGCGAGTCTGACTCGCAGTTTGCCAATTTTTTATTAACATAACACTACTTTCAGTAGCTTATAACATTTCCAAAATATCACAACTAAACATCAATTAAAGGAAAAAAAATAACAAAGAAAAAAAATCAAAAATGTCTCTCTCTCTCAATAACACTAACCTGAACACCCTCAAGGTCTTTCGCCCACTGTGATAATAGAAAACGTACTGATCTGTAGAACTGAACATGGTGATGATGGAGAACACTCCTTCAGCGGCCCTGTAGATCAGCTGCTGGACCGAGGTGCCCCTCTTCAACTCTATGAGGTCGAGACCTCCTCGAGAGGGGGCACAGAGGCCGATTTTACCATCACGGGTGCAGGCTCCGTTCCAACGGGGAACAAATCTGTAATCAACGCAAGATAATGACGTGTAAAAATGCTATTTATAACCAATTAGTCGCGCGGGCTTCGCTCCTGTAGACTTTATCATGATAAAAACATAATCCCCCTTCTGTTGCAGTCGAGTAAAAAGAACCCTTTAACCTCTAGAGCCCTAGCGGCACAAAAACATGCCAGTAAACAAGTATTAGTTGAGCTCCGCTGGCACAAAATTTGTGTGCCAGCGGGGCTTAACTAATAGTTGACGTAAATAATGGCGGTCCTTGAGAGGTTAAACTTCCTCAAGCCTCAAGCTACTTTCATACTTTCGTAGATTAAAAAAAAAAGAAACAAAATTTTCCTATATAATAGGTACTACCTACTATAGATATATTTGAAAAACAAATATGATTTATCAGCCCATGCTGTAATTTTACTACCCATAATATTCATCATTTATGTTTCAACGTTGAAACTTCTAAATCAGGGGCGAGTTTATACGGGGTATAAAATCTTAAGTCCTTTTGAAAAATTGCTTTAACAGTTTTTTTGTCTCAGGGTGGAAATCGTCATGGATGTTCTTCGCCCTGGGGCGGGCGAAGGGGTCTGGCAGACTATAACTGACTAAAACCATACCGTGTACCTTTGCACACTTACGCCGGGGGTACAAAAATATTCTGTTGGAGATTAAACCAGCAATTCCGATCAGTAGGAAACTAAATTGTAGCTTATGTTTGAGCAATCTATGCAAGGTTATAGGTAAAACAATAACAACCTCATAATGTGAGTATCATCATAAAGTCCATTGAAAAAAGGGGCAAGAGACTCATTGGCAACCATGCACTGGTCGAGTCAAAGCTCCAGAGCCCTGAACATCGACGACGAGTTGTAAGTCTATCGATTTTCTATCGGTTACATTTCGGAGAGTGTGCGATGGAATTACGCAATTTAATTCCATCATTAGACGACAAGACAAACGGTGATGCGACATCGTGACATGATGGACATCCCACCCATACGCACTAAAAAAACTTTCATTATGCGTACGGCTAAGGAGTGGAATTCCCTGCCGGAGTCTGTGTTTCCCGATAGCTATAACCTAGGAGTCTTTAAGTCAAGAGTGAATAGGTTACTTTTAGGTAAGCGTGCTCCATCTTCGACCACATCATCACTTACCATCAGGTGAGATGAAGGTCAAACGCAAACCTATTATCAAAAAAAAAACCACAACGTTTGTTCTATGACTTGTAACAATTCATCATAATTTCATACCAAAATAAAAATATTTCCATTTAACGCATTAAATGTTACGCGCTTTGCGAAGCAAAAGAAAGCCCTAAAAATATATGTAAACTGATAGTACAAAGGGCAGCGGAGGGGATCTTGATGGTTTGTTTTTGGTAAATGTATAAAATAAAAATAAAAAGTTGTTGTTTATGATGCTAGTAATATAGTCCTGCGAGGTTGTTAGTATTTTACCAATGACCCTGTATAGACCAAATTTCCAAGATGTTCTTAGTTTTGTGGATTGGGGAATAGGTATTAAGAAAAACTAAAAGCATTGCTTGCCTGATATGCCTTTTAGTTTTGATATCCAGAATACCAGCCTTGTCGTTGCCCACCACAGCCACCCACAGAGGTTTGTGAGGTAACGCCACTATCGATTGCATATCCTTGATGCCACTGTTCTTTATGGGTATTCTGAAAAAGAAATGTGACTTTAAGCTTTCTAGTTTATTTTATTTCATTTGGAAAAACAAATAATTGTAAAATGTGTATTATATCAAAATACATATTTAAAAAGTAAGTAATTAAACTAAGTAGTAAGTTTGGTTTCTTAAAACGATTTAAATTATATCAATTGTATGCTGGAAGCACTTGTGTTTGCTTTAATATCTTAAACACCGTATAAAATCGAATTGAATACTATTTATTATGTACACCATATTATGAACAAATTTTACAATTAAATATCAATTATTTTTAAGTATTAGTTTTATTATCTATTTATTAGTTTTATCTAGAACCTTATTTATTTGTTTTCTACCTAAATAAGGTTAGTATTGATAGTTGTAATGGTAAAAGCCTCCAAACCATTCCAGGTGGCTGTACCCTTTGCCCGTCTGGACTATAAAATGAATATTAATTATAATACCTACATAGTATATAGGGGTGACAATGGGCGGTCTTCTCGCTAAAAGCGATCTTGTAGTAAAATTAGAAAAAAAAAATAATGTTGATGGATAGACAGGTACAGAAAACATGGATGGATTGTGTGATATGAAAGACAAAGGAGTGAATGATACTGTGACGTCTGACAGGGGAGAGGAGAAGAAAACGTGTTGCCCCGATGATATTGTGTAAGAAAAAAGAATAAGTTAATCAATTATATTTAAAATCGTAAGGCGCGTCGAATTTCTATTTTCTACAGCCAACCGCTCATATTAGCTACTAGCTTTTGCCCGCGACTTCGTTCGCGTGGAAGGTATTTCCCGCGTAATTCCCGATCCCGTGGGAATTCTGGGATAAAAACTATCCTATGTCCTTTCCAGGGTCTTAAACTATTCCCATGCCAAATTTCAGCTCAATCGGTTCAGCGGTTTAGGCGTGAAAAGGTAACAGACAGACAGACAGAGTTACTTTCGCATTTATAATATTAAGTATGCATAGTATGGAAGTATGGATATGGATGTGGAAGTATGGATTAAGTGTCTATTTTTTTTGTTGTTACTACATTCACTGCATCATTATTGTTTCTTTACCATAAAACTGTTTAGGTTTACCAACACCCAGAGCGAGAGGAGTCATTTTATGATTTTCTCCCCAAAAAAGGGGTTTCATTTCGATTGTCAACAATAACATATTTACCTATGCAACCTGGCACCAGTTCTTGCATGGAACACATGCAGACAATCTCTGGAGGATTTGTCGACTCCTGGCGCCACAATATGATGTTCATCTGCTGACACAACGGCAGCCTTGTATCCTGTACCTCGGAGCTCATACTCGGCAACGTAGATCCTTTCACCCTCTGAAATATTGGTAAAGTTCACGGTTTTCATGTCACTTAATACAACGTGTAATTTAAAGGGTATATACATACCAAGTGCACGGCTTCTTTGGATGATAACAAACGATATGGTAAAGGTTTTCTAATCCTATGTGTACATGTGTGGAGCATATTAGAAATTTCAATACATTGATACCAGAGACCGAATTTTTCAAATTCAGAAGAACGAAGAGATTTATCGTTTTATTGGCAAGTGACGTGGAAAGTGATGACCCTCATAGTGCTGTGACACGTTTGTTATTACTGGTATTCAAGAAACATAATTATGAAACCAATAATTTGGGGTCAATTCTGTGAGTCACTTATTTTGAGCTGAAACTTTGCATAGAGACTCCATACCAGATGTTGTCTTCAGTCCTTTTAGATAGATATGGGGTTTCCGTTAGATTTGGATTAATCGAAGTATACCCTTTCAAACAAAAACAGAATTTTCCAAATCGGTTCAGCCGTCTTCGAGTAATCGGTGACCATACAAAAAAAAAAAAATACGCGTCGAATTGATAACCTCCTCCTTTTTTGTCGTCGGTTGATGAAAAGAGAAAAAAAAATCTATTATGAAACCTACCTGGAATCGTTCTAGCTATAATATTAGCTAAACCAACGTTGTCAACGTTTTCCGAAGCTGCTTGCATGGAAATCGTAATGAACTTGGTGCCATCTTCGAGAAGGAGCACTTGCTTGATGCCTTTCTGTTCTTCTTTAAATATTGCCTGAAATTATTCAATCAGCTACCTTTAATATTTTCTCAGGTTTTTTTTATTGATAATCATGCGAAATTTGGTCTTCTCTAATCTACCACAACTTAAAGACTACTTGATATAATACTTGAAAATTGAAGTTATTTGTTTTATATTTTACGCTCAAATAATAGAATGAACAGAGGTGGATTGAATGCTGTAGCATTTTCTACTGAGACTTTTGAAGATGCAGAGACAATTAGTAGGAACTTACTCGTATTAGGAGTGATATTGAAAAAAGTGCGATTAATATTATTTTTTGTACTAAGTTATAATGTGAACTATACATACGGTAAAATATAAAGGTTAATGATTAAAACAAGGTTAAACCTTTACAATAACATTGAAATCAGTGAAGCCAAAACTTTGCGGAAAAGGAGAGGGAGATTTCGAATGCGTACTCAGAGAGCAGAGAGCAGTCGGCAGGACAATTTAAATATATCCGCAGCCCCCGGTGCAAGTGTTTGACGGAGCGCGGTATGGTCTAAGTCAGTTACATCTATGAGGATCTCAAGCACGAAAAAAAAGTATAGTGTGGGCGTAAGGTGTAAAAAAAGTATTAGTTTTATATTTGGCTTGCGCAAATATGACCATGTTTCTGAATTTAGTACTAAGGTCAAATGGCTTCGTATTAGGTTTCGCTGGAATGTTCATTTACTTTCTCTGCTTTATAATGTGCTATTTAATTCTTTCACTCCTTTTTATCTTAAAGACCGCTTTCGGTTTCTCTGTGACACACATTCAAGGTCCTTAGATCCTCGCAAAATTTAGAGTTAAGTATTGGTATGTATTCCACTTCTTTTTTCAATAAATCTTTCACTATCCAAGCGGCCCGTTTATGGAATGCATTGCCCATAGATGTGAGGCGTGCTCAAACATTACCTACGTTTAAAAAAATGGTGAAAGAGCATTACCTCTCACTATAATTTTTTTCCCCTTCTTTCTGTATTATGTTTTTGATATGTATTAGTATATATTAATATATTATATCTCTATATATTAAATATATGGTATGTATTTTATATTATTATGTTTAATTAGTATTATGTATGATGTTATACACTGACAGCCCTAAATCTATCTCCTTTAATTTCTGTCCATCCAAAGGTTGTCTGTAAGAGATTGCCCTGTGCGATAAGACCGCCCATTGTACTCTAATTATTATTTGTATCCTTAAGTGTATTGTATGGTGTACAATAAAGTATATAATAAATAAACAAATAGAAGAAACACCTGTTTCTCCGGCGTATCCCAAATGACCACATTGCCGGACTCAGCGGTCACGACATTATCTCCAGTTGGCGTGATGACGGCGTGAGTGACGATGGCCCCAAGAGGTGCGTCCGCCAGCTGGGCCAGCAGCTTCCCAGTGCTGGTGTCCCACAGACCCCAGCAACTACGAGTCACTGTCGCTGCCAAGCACTTGTCTCGAGCTAAACTGGATTTTAAATTGAAATTGAAAACCCGGTGATAAATACACACAACAACAGAAAATTACAAACATAAAAAAATAACACTAAGAATTTCGCTGAGTCTGTCTACACCGAAAGGGTTACCAGCTTAGTATTTGCTGGGCGAAAGACACCCAGCGCTGGTTTTCAGTTGGCACCTAGCAGTGACATACGCACGATGGTAAATAAAGTGTATTAAATACATAAATAAAATAATATTGTAAGGTTTAATAGCGTGCTACGTGCTAAAAATAAAATAAAAAAACTTTTAAATTGTAATTTGAAACTCGCCACCAAAAAGCGCGTTAGTTGCCCAGTATTAAACTGCCCGCCAGAGAAAAAAATGAATAATAATAAAAAAATGTCAAAAAAATTAAAAAGTTATTATTGAAATACGAATTATGAGTTAACATTTAAAACTAGATAATATTGATTAAAAAAGAAGAAAGTTACAGTTTAGCGAGAAACACGGTAGATAGGATAAAAATTAGACAACTGAAATGGCGTCAAATAGATAAGCTCTTTTCTATTTTTGTATTTTAACAGATGATAAGTTTAATAATAAAATCTTAACTAGCTAACTGATTAGTTAGTTGCTTATTTATGTACTTTCATCTGGAGCGCAAAGTACTTCAAATACCTTTGTTTATATCAAATATTATTATAGGGAAATAACATTTTATTATCTTTTTTCTATCACAAATTATTTATTGATGAAAAGACGAGTGAGACGTGACGGCTGTTTGAACAGAATACAGGGTGGCAGGGACATCGATGCACAACCGCTTACCATGGATTCAGTATATATGATTCTGGACCCCCCGTGTTGAAATTTTTCGTCGGCTTTTTCTTAATTTAATAAAATCAAGAAATATCCGACGTCAAAAAAGAAAAACAGTAAATTCACTTGTTTCACTTAAAACTTAGTAGTACGTACAACGTAGCCCTTTCGAGTTTTATTTACATTGCTGTTTTAAGTGAAACAAGTGAATTTACTGGTTTTTTTTACGTCAAATTTTTCTTAATTTAAAGCCGACGAAAAATTCCTACGAAGGGGGATCCAGAATCATGCAGGTACCGAATCCCTGGTAAGCGTTTGTGCGTCGATGTCCCTGCCACCCTGTACATTTTTCCCGTACCTCGAAGAGCGTCGTCGGAAAAAGTCGTTGGTCCTGGCTGTTACTTCTACATCTGTGCCAGTTGTTACAGGTAGTCAGAAGCTAGAAAATCTAACACCAGTCTTGCCAAGGGGTATCGTATTACTCAGTTACTGGGCTACGGAGATCAGATAGGCATGTACTCTATGGACAACACTTGTACTCAGTTGCATCCGATTAAACTGAAAGCAGAACCTGACATAGGAAAAGGCTAAGCAAATGATGACATTACCTGATAGAATCGATAGGCAGCTCCTGACGATCAATTTTATGAACTTGTTCGAATATATTGTCAATATTCCATATCTTTACAGTCCTATCAATAGAAGATGTAATGACATTGTTCCAAGCCCCCACAGTCAAAGGTTCCAGCTGCACGATCCTGCCGAAGTGGGCATCTAAGATTTTGATCAATTTTGTGGTCTCTAGGCTCCAGACGTAGAGGTTCTTTCTGGAATCAGGTGAAATGAGAAATTAATATAAACATAATATAATTAGCCTATAATATTCATACTGTTATCACAGGCCTCCTCTCTAGGCCTGTCCTAGTTTCGCCGCATCCAGGTCGATATACCTCGTGAAAGGTCTTCACCTCAGAACCTTTCATTCTCATATCTTATAACTTAACAGCAATCTAACATACGGGTTTAGCGCGGTTTGGTACATGTCACATGTCTTCGGATTTTCGGTTCCAGAGCATGTCGATTTCCTTACGATGTTTCCCTTCATCGTGTTAAGAGCAGAGTAGAAGAGATGTTCATGCCTGGGTTTGAACTCATGACCTCTTAACTCTTAAGTTATTCCGGTAACCACTGCTCTAAAGCAAAAGTTAACGTGAACGATGAACCAGTGTCTGAAAGACTATCATTACTAGCCAATAGCAGGCCGCTTCCGCATCTGGTTGACTAAGTCGGATAAAAATGCTTATATCATGAAGCAATTGAATAAATAAACCCACCTGACCCCAGCAACGGCATAAGTGTTGTTATTGCTGATCATGAAGGAGTTAGAGAGCGTCATCTTCGTGGAGATGTTCCGAATTGTGTGAGGAAGCTTCAGGACTATTCCGTGGAGACGATGGTCTATCTCTGGCTCCTCCGGTTTTTCTTCCTAAAGGGAATAGTAATTTATTATGCTTTTAAGGATACTAAGTGTATTGATGGGTTAAAATATTTATTTGGAGTTAGCGCAATTTTTCTTTCTCTAAAATTCACTTATCACTGTCATCTGCTTAGACTTTTTCCAACTGTTTTGGCGTTGGCCTCCAGTAAAACTAGATTCAAATACCTATCTGACCCTCACAATTCAGTAGCTGGTTAACACGGTATCCCTCTTTTTTTTTTTAACGTGGTAAGATTATCAAATAAGTCCTCCCACTCCGGGCAGGGTGGGAGGGACTGTCAGACTTTTACTGACTAAAATCCACGGTGTTCCTTCAATAGCCCTTTACGTACCAGGGCCACGGTAACGGGATGAGTCCCACGACCCCGGCAGGCTTCAGCCCTCTGCAGAGGGGGCCTCGTCATGTTGCTGACGCTCTTTGAGGCGCGCGTGGAACACGACGCACCGTCGACCCGGGCATGGTCCATGGTCGGACAGCAAGTTGCCCTTTACTCGCTGTCCGCATGCCCGCGCCTACGGTGGCCGGAGATCGTCGGCCGATGTCCGACGCCATGGGCGTCTACCACTGCGGCTGGGCTGGAGGGAGGACGCCATCCTCTCCGTCTTCGCAAAGGAGGCGACCGCTTCCCACTCCCTCTCGCCCCGCAGCATGGCCTCGACCAATGCCGGGCGCGAGAGGTCTCCGCCTATCGCCGCCGTGAGGACACGTCGGTGCTCTGCCCAGGCGGGGCAGTCTTGCACCGTGTGCTCTACGGTGTCCTCAGGGCGACCCTCGCAGTGGTGACACCCAGGCGTTTCCTCCTTTCCCATCAGACACAGGTACCTTCCGAAACTTTCGTGTCCGGTGAGGACCTGCGTCATGCGGTAGGTCAGGACGCCGTGACGCCGATCTAGCCACTCCTCAAAGAGGGGTCTTACCGCCGCAATTGCGGCGTGCCCGAACACGGTATCCCTTAGCACGGTATCTCTTCAAATGACAGAGACAGAGGATTCCCGATGTTAAGATGGTCATACATCCACGAACTAATCACAGCAAGAGTTGCTACACCTTTAAGATCAACCCGTGTGGGCCCTATTATTAAACCACGAGCTCCTCTAACATTTTCAAGTCACCTTTAATTTAATTCATCACTCCATGTTCTCTATAGTCTTCCTCTTCTTAATGATTTAGTTGAGTTTCTTTTGTTTACTTTGAGTTGAAGTCAAATTTAATGGAATATCGTTTTCAAAGCC